>JANRFK010003679.1:4016566-4044342 GCA_030068395.1 Apalone spinifera | reverse complement strand
CTCCCTCCTAGCCAGATACCCTACCCCCAGTCTGCTCCTGCTCCCGCCTCCTGGGGTGCCCACGCAGCGCCGGGTCCCCCAAGCCCTGGCCCAGGCTGGGCAGAGGATGCAGCCGGGTGAAACACCGAAAATGTATTAATTTTTCATTCTTTTTTTTATATGCGTTTATATTTTGGGGCTGCAAAAAACAGTACTGAAAAAAAACCAGGTTCCAACTAAAGTAAAAAGTTTGGGAAACCCTGATCTAGCCAGCTTTCTATCCATCTTACAGTCCATTTATCCAATCCATATTCCCTTAATTTCCTGGCAAGAATATTGTGGGTGACTGTATCAAAAGCTTTGCTAACGCTGGCACTGGGGGCTTTGGAAGGACCAGAAACAACTTATCTGAATATTCATCATTTGCTTAATGAATATGCAAATATGCAAATGAATGTTACCGGTCCTTCAAAAGCTCGTGAATGGATTTACTGGTCCCCGTGCCAAAAAGTTTGGGAACCCCTGATCTAGATGGTGCTTGGTCCTGCCGTGAGGGCAGGGGACTGAACCGGATGACTTCTTGAGGTCCCTTTCAGTTCTAGTGCTCTATGATTCTATTCCTTTTTTTCGAGATAGCTGGACAAAAGAGTTTTCCTTTCACTTCTGGCTATTTGCTGAACTAATTTTAAGAAAGCCGTTCACAAAATCAGTACCTATGAAAGAAGACTGAAAGAATTGGGCTTGTTTAGTTTCAAAAAGAGAAGATTGAAAGGGATCATGATAGTGGTTTTTAGGTATCTAAATGGGTGTCACAAGGAAGAGGGAGAAAAAATGTTCTTCCTGGCTTCTGAGGATAGAACAAGAAGCAATGGGCTTAAACTGCAGCAAGGGAGGTTTAGGTTGGACATTAGGAAAAAGTTCCTAACTGTCAGGGTGGTCAAACACTGGAATAAATTGCCCAGGGAGGTTGTGGAATCCCCATCTCTGGAGATATTTAAGAGTAGGTTAGATAAATGTCTATCAGGAATGGTCTAGACAGTACTTGGTCCTGCCATGAGGGAAGGGGACTGGACTCGATGACCTCTCGAGGTCCCTTCCAGTCCTAGTATTCTATGATTCTTACTAAGATATAAAATCCTTTGTTATGCCTAAAATCTTTGGAAACAGATTTTTAACATAAACATAGAGCAAAATTTCATAAACATGTCCTGGTATGAAAATCACACAAAATAAATGAGTGGAGTGTTCCCTTTTTCTAAAAACAACCAACTTTGTTCTGAACACACTAAAACACTCTGACTCATTAATTTAAAATAATGTCTTTGTTTCAAGTGAGTTGAACTATGTAGTAATTTGGAGTGATTACATCATGAAGGCTTAGGAGGCTATTTAAAATACAAAATCAGTTTAGAAATAGTGATGAAGAAAATGTAAAACAGAGAAGGGCTGCATCATGTATTCCATAATATTTAAAGTTGTGTTCAGCAGGACAGCTGACTTGCCCTTACTACAAGGTTTTTGCAAATAAATCTCTGATAAATTATATCAAAAAGCTTGTGACTGACATTTTTTGTTCCCAGATTTAGTGCTTTTAATTAGGTACCTTCTGCAAGTCCAGTCATCACAATGGCATACTGTGGAAAATATGCTCCATTTTCTGTTGAAAGAATTTTGAGAAGAGTGGGTCTTTCCCCCCCCCAATGTCATTGCTACATTTGGGCTCAGGGATTTGGCTGGAAAGGATGAACAGAAAGAAGAGGGTAACAGTGGGGAGAGGGCGGGGTCTGAGCAGAGAAGGGGTGGAGTTAGGGGCGGGGCCACAAGCTGGAGAAGTGCCTTCCCAAGCAACAGCATCACCCAACAACCCCGGCCTACATTCAAATAATGATACCTAAGGTTTGGGGGGGTTATTTTCCTAAGGAGGGCTTGGATTTAACCCTATCCCTTGGAAAAGCATTTCATTCTAAAAATGAAAGTGTATCAATTTAAACACAAGAAAGAACAACAACAACAACAACAAAATTGAGACAGGTGTTTGTGTTGAAACTGGAACAAAGTGTTTTTGTCAAACAAACGTAATTAAAATCATAACCGTCTCGCTCTCCTTTTGGAGGCCAGATGTCAGACCCCTGTTTGAGAACGACTGTTCTTTGCGGGAAAGTGTGCATTCCGTCCAGCTGTGCAAAGGGCATTGGCTTTTCCTGTGTCTACCAGACAGATACAAGGGGGAGGAGAGGGTAGAAAAGGTGACAAATACCGGTTTTCTTGGTGTCTTTGGAACACTGGACGAGTCATGAAAGGACAGCGTCACCTGTGGGTTAGGCCTGGGTCTGGTCAGGACCATCATCTGGTTGTGTCTTTTCTTCGGGGACTGGACTCGATGGTCCTTTCATTTAGCTGGGTGGCATCAGTGTTCGGATCTGGTGAAGTGGAGAGGCTAGGAGCTAGGCGGGGAGGGAAAGCAGCACAAAGGGGAAGAAGTAAAACAGGGACTTACGTGCCTCTGGGGTGCTGGCAGTGAGATACCTCCATGAGTGGGCTCAGCACGGCATGTCATGGCCATGATACGATCATAGGACTGACGAGTGAAAACTAAAGTTCTTTGGAGATGATCAATATCCACTGGCCTTCCTCTTGGGAAGGCAGCCTTTCAGTCAGATTGGTTCCTGCTGGCCTGAGGTCCAGGGAGATGAGACGTCTCTGGCTGGGATGCTAGTTGGGCTGAGAGATTAAATGTTTATTTCCCCCAAAGTCTCTTTTAAAGAAACTCAGCAATGGGAAAAGTAGGTGTGATCGTTTGGCTCCTTGCTATTTTATCCACCAGATAGGGTTCATATTTCTCATACCAATTTTGATTAATGTCCAACGCCACATGTTCTGTGTTAAGCACGATTTTAAGAGTCCTTGATTATATCACTAGTTTCCTTTTGTTTGGGCTAACCCAGTTTCTTCTTCTGGTTTTCTTATATTTATTTACTAGATTTACTCAGCATTGCTTGGATCCTTCGGAGCAGGGGGGCAGGTAGAAGGTGGGGGATGGGGATATGGGGGTGCAGAAGTCAGTGTTGGGGGGTGAGGCAGGAGTCAGGGATGAGGGGCTAGGAGGGGCATAGGGCAGAGGGTATGTGGGGCAGGAGTCAGGGCAGGGCGTTGGGAGGTGTGGGGGGACATGCTGCCTGGCAGCAGCTGCTCCACAGCTCTCTGGGGCTGTTAGGGCAGTGGGGGTGTGTTTGTTCCCCACCCCTCCTCCTGTGGTCATCATGGAGGATAGTTGACCCCCATGCTTGCTGCCCCCTTGTGATCATTCTGCAGTATAACTGTCCCTGCTATCATAGCCCTCCCTTTCCATGTGATGAGAAACAATCCCATTCTGCACACATCCCATTGTCCTGACACAGCCAAGCCCTGACCTTGCTGTAAGTCAGGCTAAGAGGAAGCCGCATCCTGAATTTGGGTGGCCCTCGTTCTTAGCGTTTAAGAGGAGTTCTTGGACAGACAGACGGATGGACGGACAGAGGCACAAACGCTCTCAGATATATAGTAGGTAACATTCTTTGACCGAAAACAACTTGGCCTATTTCCCACCGTTAATTTCTGAGCAGGCCAAATGGCCAGAGGGCCATTTTGCCGTTTTATGAACTTTTGCCTACTTTTGATATTTGAGCCTACAATGGGGGCAAGTGTTTAGGTCCAATAAGCACGGCACATCTCTGCCAAAGACTGCGCTCGGTGAAGCAATTCGATAGCCTGGGTTAAATGAATGACTTGTGGCTCGAAGAAAAAGGTTCTCTCTGAAAGCAGCTCACACAGCGCATGCATCTGTACGGACCCTTCCTATTCCTACTCCCCATTATTCCTCACGGCTGGTTGCCAGCGTTGGATTTATAGGGAAATTCACAGGAGCCCAGCTGGAGAGTTGGAGAATCAATCACGAGTTTCAACCTCTATTTTTTCTTTCGGAGCAACCCATCGATGCATGGCTCAGCCGAGTTATTTATTAAATAAAAATTCCTCCATCTCTGCCTAATTGGATTGCTGAGCAAACCCTCAAACAGATCCAGCCATGGGATTCAACCATTTTGAAAAATAAGAGGCCGACAACGAATTCAATGGAGATTTAGCACTTCCAGCTTTGTGTTTCTTTTCAGTGCTTATTTCAGAGGGGCTTTTTGTTACTTGAGAGGGGCTTTTTGTCTGGAAAGGAGCAGGTGGGAAAAAACCCCACTCTTTCTTGCTAGCAGCTGATTCTGATATTAACCTGCTGCTTGTTGGAATGCCGGCAAAATACAACTGCAGGTGCCAGCTTTGTGAATGTATTTTAAAAGGACATTTCATTGGGCCACCTTTCCAGACGAATTTAGGGGCCCTCTACCCCGTGATCTGGATAATTATGACCAGGAGAAGTGGCACGAGCCTAGGGAGGTTGGGGGCAGGAATATTTTGGGATTTGTTACCCATGGAAACGTGTGTCATTCACTGTTCTGTGTGCCTCAGTACGCCATCGGTCATGGGTGGCTGGAGAAGGCAGGGCTGGGGGAGGCAAGCCACTAGCCCTGCCCTCAGCCCTGCCCCTTCTTCACTGGCCACACACCACGTTACAGGGCTGCATGCAACTTGCCCTCCTCAGAACTCAGGAGGAGGGCATGTAGCTCCAGCCTCCCTGGCCCGGAGCATGGGGAGGGTGGGCTCTCTGGGGCAGCAACACTCCGCCCCCAGTACTCCTACAGTAGGTGTTCAGGGGGCAGAGGGTGGGCGGGGCCAGGCTGGTGGTTTGGGAAGGCAGCGCCTCGCCCTGCCTAGCACACCAGCTGCCCATGCCATCCGTAATACTAAGGACTAACAATATTGTTTTCCTGTAGGCATTCTATGAAGAAAACGAGTTTGCAGAAGAACACGTGTCCGTACCGCCACTGGACAGATAGGCTCCCTGTGTGGCTGCCTAATGCATAAAGAAGCACAGCATGCCACTCGGGTTGGATGTGTCCAATCTGGAGCTTAAAGAAAGGGACCTAGGCCTGATTTTGCTCCATTTCCCCTCTGGTGTAAATCAAGAGTAACTCCATTAAGGTTGGGTGGCAGTGTGGTCTTACGGACAAGGCATTGACCTGGATGATAGATGTGGTTTTTGGTCTTGGTTCTGTCATGAACCGGCTGGGACCTTGGGCAAATCCCTTAGCACCATTTGTCTGGCTTATCGATGTAGATGGTACATTCCTTGGAGGAGTGTCTTTGAGGCCCAGATCTAGGCTGGAATCACTAGATGCTAGTGGAGGAAAAGCAACAATCATGCCTTGACGCAACCATTTGCCCAGACGGCGGCCAGGTCGGGAATGCGCATGAGCAGATTTTTCAAGACATCCAACATCCTTGCAATCTCAACCCCAATGTGCCTGCCTTATAGCCCCCTGGCTAGCGCCTGGCACCACGGCAGGGTGGAATTAAACCAACACACCCCTCGTACCACCTCCTACAAACAGACCCACCCAGCCGTTTCAAAGTTGCCGTGTTAATAATTGCAGACTCTATAGTCTCCAGCGTGATTTCCAAATCGTTTCCAAAGCAGGGATCGGCCAGTGGCATCCCTGGGCCGGACTTTTTCAACTTTCCATCAGATTGAGCCTGGTTTGAGGGAGCAGGGGGAGGTCTCTGGCAACGGGCTGGTGTGCATCTCACTTGTCTGTCCACCCAAATCCAGCCCATTGACTCAGCCCTCTTTGGCCATCAGAGGTTGCCCGTAGGTCTATAGATGGGTCTATGGTCCCTCTGTCCCACCTGGAATGTCCTGCTGTCCATGCTTGGAGGTGAGGCACACAACTTGCTGCTGGAAGGGGAGGTCGATCTTTCCTCTGCCACCTTCCTCCATCACCTGTGCATTAGCCCCGGGCTGTGAGGGCCCAGCTGTTCCCATGTGCTGGAAAAGACCTGGGATGGAGTCAATTAGCCAGAAGCTTGGGTCATTCACCTCCAGGCCTGTTCTCTTGAGCCCCCATGACTCCCGCTGTCTCTTTGCTGGGGGCTATGCTAGCCCATGTCCCATCACTGCTCCCACCACGTGGTCTGCATTGCTGGGAGCAAGCTTGAGCTAGGAAGTGCCTAGCTTGACTGTGCGCACAGGGGGGATGTGCAAGGCGGGCTCTTTTACCTTGTAGCCTGAGGACGTTTCCTCTGGCGTCACCGACCGGCAATAAATACCAAGCCCCACGATGCTGCATTTTGAAGGCTCCCTTTTCAGAGCAGGCCTGTGCTGGAAGGGGACCGTGCAGCTCAGTTCGGGTCCTCCCGGCCTCACATGGCCCAGAGCGAATAGAACATGGTGTCCTTCACAAACTGGGCCCCATTGCTTTCCAGGGCACTGCTGGTCCTGGCGTCCAGCACTAGAGCACTGCTCCTCATGGGAAAGGGCATCACGACAGGCCCTGCAGTGCCTGGGCAGCTCAGGAGTTAATTTCAGAGCGTTCAATGCATTCCCGTCTGAGATGTGCCTGCTGGTGGCTTCTGCTTAGCATCTCTGGCCAGGTCTCACAGCAGGGCTCTGACTGTTGCCACGGGGATTTCCCATGTGGATTCAGGGGGCACTTTGCCTTTATATTCCACAAGAACCAGCCTCCCGGCTTTTCCTCAGTGGCTGAGCAACGTTCTCGGCCCTTCCCTTTTCCCTCTCAGACCTAGACCTCTCCCCATCAGCAAGCAGCCTTTCCTCATCGCCATGGCAACTGTTCTTCTCTGTCAGCATCCTCGAACCCACGGCCCCCTCTCGTTCGTGTTTCACAGGTGCATTTCCATGACCCGTCCCTGAAGGCCTGACAAGAGCGGGGCCGGAGTTTGACACCAGATAGCCTTATCTTTCTTGCCTTTGGGCTGGGGGCACTTGGGGACATTTCTGAGGAAGGAGATAGGGGTTTGACTTAAGCTATGTTAGACATGGGCCTGCAGCAAAACCTCTCCTCCAAACCTCCCTGAGCGCTAGGGCAGATCTGAATCCAAATTTGGAACGTGGCTCTTATCTTTATGGAGCCCCTCCTGATCACCAGCCCAGTGTGAGGTTCTTGAGCACCGGGGAAGCCTTGTGACTTTTTACACAACTCTGCGAGACCAGGCCTCGGGCTCTTTGGCATGCTCTGCATTGTGTGTCAGGGTGTGCGCATCTCAGACCACTCAGACACAGCACTAGGACCCGACTGTATTCTGTACCGAACACAGAACAGGGTTCCAGTCCAGCAGCCTCCTCTCTGCTTGCAGCCAACGCGCTCCCAGCTCAGTCCGGGCTCAGACCCTGCTGGGGGCAGAGGGCACATCCTGGCAGGAACCAGGACGTTCTCCCAACAAGCCACAGTTTGTAGCCCTCAACTTGTTGTTTCCAGGGCTGCTCCTGAAACACACTGGACCTTGGTCTACATTTATAATGTCCAGAACATCCCCCGGACCCTCACGCACGGGTACCACGACACAGGCCATCTGCTGTCCCTGAAATCCTCCGCTGAAATGTGTTATTTATTTTTTCTTGTGCTTTAGTGTTTTATCATTATTTTATATATTGGTGCCCCACACTGAGAGGAGTGCCCATTGTGCTAGACACTGCGGATCGCCGACATAAATGTCCTGACACCTCGGTCACATCCCTGCTGGATGGTAGCTTCTCCTACCCTAGCCCTGGTGAGGAAACACAGAGCATATTCAAGAGTGGGTTAAGGCAGAACTCACGGATCACGTTCAGGTCCCAGGAAGTAGTACGGGTGGAACCTTTCTAGTCCAGAACTCTCTGGTCCAGAAACCTCCATGGTCCGGCATGATTTCAGTTAGCCAGATGTCCACTTATCATGGATGCGGCCAAGTTTCCCGCCATCCCATAAAGTTTGTTTACAACTACCAGTCCTGGGGCCCAGCATCCTGTGCTGTTATTTAGCTCTAACTTACTCTTAAATGTCCCATAACAGCCCAGCAAGCAGTGGAAGTGTTGGTCATGCAGCTAGACAATATTGACCTTCCACGGTCCGGTAAATTCTCTCATTCGGACCAAGTCAGGTCCTGAGGGTGCCAGACTAGAGAGTTTCAACCCGTATTGGCAAAGCAGTGAATCAGAAACACAGCAAATGCTTACTGAAAGCTGAGTCCTTTGGGATCCTCTGAAAGACTTGGCCCCCATTAGTTTGACTCTGTCGCTGATCACTGTTTCCTGCTCAGAGCTGGATGAACACGGAATTATCCCGAGTCAGGAAATCCCGTCCCTTCCAAACCCATTTCCTCCCTGAACTGAAAAGGAAAGCCGCAATACAGACACATTTCACGGAGCACAGCCTTCTGACGAGGTGCGAACGGGTTGAATGGAAACCGCTGGCGTTTTCGAGGGAACGAAAACGTCCTAATACGCCGAGGCAACAGTTTCCTCTCAAATCAACATTTCGTAATACAGAAATGGCCTGTCGGCGTTTTGAAAGAACAACCCGACACAAAAGCCTCCTTGCGAATCTCCCTCTCGGCAAACCAAAGCTTTTTTTTGCCAAAATGGACCTT
Organism: Apalone spinifera; assembly: GCA_030068395.1. Taxonomy (NCBI): domain Eukaryota; kingdom Metazoa; phylum Chordata; order Testudines; family Trionychidae; genus Apalone; species Apalone spinifera. The sequence goes on along the minus strand of JANRFK010003679.1, from coordinate 4,035,852 downwards.
TTCCCCCACTGGAAATGTGGCTTTTGCTGGAATTGTGTTTTCTGATGCAAAAACCATGGACTGACGCGCCTCTTTGTGAGTGTACACGCCGTGGGGAGTGGGAAAGAGCTGCCTCCGAACACAACGTCTCCTCAGCACATGGCTTGTAAGTAAAACTTAAAGGAACCCTCCTGCCCACGCTGGCCCCAGCACATGGAAATGATCTAGGATGTTGGCATATCAGTTTACACCCTGGGGAAATCAAGCAGGTGGTGACGCAGTGGAGCAGCACTTTCAAGCCGTCGTATTACACTTTATTACCAGCGACGGCTTTGCTGCTCAGCCGGCGGAGTCTGAAGAAAGGCAATGAATGGCTGATGATATATTCCCTCTCCCCCCCACTCCCCTTTTCTCTTCCGGTGCTCTGACACCTACTCCTGGTGACCTCAAGAATTTGTGAAATGGCACCTGGGTTGCACCACATTCCAAACGGCGTGGCCTGGAATGAGATACCTTGACCGGGGGGAGGTGGGGCTGAAAAGCCCCCTATTTGCCTTCTTTTGCCTTAGGAATCATCCTTGGAGGAAATACGCTTGCCAGAGAGACACTAGAGTGCTGAGACCAAGTTGCAGATTTTGTTGTAAGCCTCTTTCCTCCCCTCTTCACCTTTTTTCTACGCTCCATCTCGAGACACAAGTTCTTGATAGAGATTTTCTATATTTTGGATTGAAAAGGATTTTTTGGTCATATTTTAGGGGTTGGTTTTGGGTCCCCAGGCAAATCCATTCATTAACTTTCTAGAAAGTAGTCCAGGACCAACAGAATTCGAGTTGGCAGCCATTTGTAAGTGAGTTCATTTCATCCCTGGTGCATAGAGGCTGTGGGAGACTATGGGGTGAAGGGAAGAAAAGTGGATACCTGTCTTTGTCCTTTGATTGATCCTTCACACCCTGCTTATGCTTCCCATTGTCCACACCCAGCAAAAAGCAGTTTAGGGCCCTTGGTTTTCACTTCCTGCTGTTGCCTTAAAAATATCCCTCTGGAACCGGCTGAAAAACATATTTTTTAAAATAAAATTCCCATGGAGAATAATGAGCATTTTTTTTCAGAAGTGTCCTAAATAAATAAAAACCAGGTTTTTGATGAGAAACGGACACTAAAAGCAGATAAGTGGTCCGTTTTTCCAAAGCTGTAGTTTTCAGTTTCTTGTTTTTACTTTGAAAAGCTGGAAAATTGTGGTGAGAACAAAAAAGATGCAATTTGGTCAAAAAATCAATTAGAAAAAAGAAGAAGAAGACGAAGAAGCAAGATTTAGACCAAAACCAAATGCCCCCTCCTCCAAATCTTTGTCCACTTAGGCTGTGTCTACACTGCAGAAATGGCACTGTCAGAGCTATATTGGCAAACCTTGTAGTGTAGACAGCCTACACCAATGGAAGAGGGCTTTTCTGGGAACCAGCACTTCCCCAAGAGACAGCATATATGTAAATGGAAGCATTTTTCCACTGGTAGAGTTGCATCTACATCCCAGGTCAGGACCACACTGCGTAGCTGGAGTCGACACACCTTAAGCCGAGCTTTGGCCCCATCTCCACAGTGGGTGGTCGATGGGAGAAACACTCCTGTCAACTTCCCTTTGTCCTCACGAGGAGTAGGAGTACCGGCGCTGATGGGGGCACCCTAGGCGTTTGATTTAGTGGGTCTTCACTAGACCCGCTAAATCAAATGCCTGAAGATCAACCACCGCAGTGTCGATCTTCCCACAAGTGGAGACGTGGACTTAGGCACAGCTATCAGAAGTGTGGCTTTTTCACACCTCCGATGGCTGTTGTTGTGTCAAACTAACTTTTAGATGCCTACCCAAAAGAAGTCACTATTGTAGCTATTCCATTGTAACTAAAGCAGTAGAACCCACAGTGTGGTACACATGGCCTTTATACCAGAAAATGGTTTAGTCCCATAGTGAAGGGGAATACGTTTTGCCAGTGTGAAGCACCTTTCAAGTGCTATACTTGATTTCATGCAAGCTGCCATATCTGTTTACCTAGCATACAATGACCCCTCAGCTGAGGTAGTTTAACTGCTACACAAAGGTTGTGTAGGGCTATGGGGTAAAGTGGCATGAGGGGTTGTCTACCCTGGAGCTGGCACAATGGCATATCTGTGGCATTGTGCCTGTGATGTGGTAGCGCCGTTGTGTTAACTCTTCCCATATCGTTTTTCCACTGAGAGGGTTAATCCATCTCTCTGAGAGGTGGCCCATGTCTACACAGGGTGTTAGGCCAGACTAACTATGGCACACAGGAAGTGACATTTTTCACAGCTCTGAGCAACAAAGGTAGGTTGAGCTAATATCTAAAAGTAGCCCAGGCCTAAGCAGTCATGTCCAAGCAAGGCAGAGTTAACCTGGTTATCCTAATTCATGACTTCTTCCAATGAGACTGATGGGATGGAGGAAAATATAGACCATATTGCAATGCCATCGTATCAATTTGCCGGACGCGGTCAGCCCAAGCACTGTGTTCAGTTGTGGGCATTTTACTTCAAAACCGCTCTATTACCTTTAGAAGTGAGTTCAGGGACAAACAACAAGCAAGATGAGGGTCTGGAAAAATTCTGTCTGAGGAGATAGATATTGAAAGGACTGGGTTCTGCTAGAAAGAGGACAAAAGAGAAAGCGCATTTTTCCACATGACCCTAGCATGAATGGTCTAATCAGGAATTTTGGCCAGGACTGGCAACTGAAGTACCTTACTGTAAGGGCAGTGTTGTGGCCCGGCGTTCAGACCACTCAGAAATCTCTGGAGAAAGTTCTGTTCTCAAGAGCTTTCCAGCTCTGATGTGGTCGCTGCGGGAGTTGGAATCACTTCGGCTTGGGACTGATTCACCAGCGTTTATCCAGAGTGCTTATCTGCAGCAAAACCAGACACAGCATGCTTTGACACCTTCCCAACAGCCCTTCTTGCTAGACATAATCACAAACATTCCCATTTCCTGATAATGCCCAGAGGGGGGCAAACCCGACTCAGAAGAATTCTCTAGAGTGTGAGCAGAGGCAGCTGGGGACTGCTTCCCCGTCCAGTGGCCATGAATGACTCAGTGCTGACGTGACGCGTGAATCCAGATGCAGGAGAAAAATGCTGTGACTCACTGAAGAGCATAGTTAGGTCTCCTTGTCAGTCTTAGAGTCCCCTGCTCACTAGCACTGCAAGGCGTGGTCTGTGGTGGTGTTCTTGGGAGCAGGGAAAGCAAACAGCATTCTCGTCTGATTAAACCCCCCACTCACTGATGAGTTGGAAACTAGTGAGGGCCACAGGTCCCTTAAGGTCCATAAAGGGCAACACTGGCCTGATAACGACCCAGACAAAAATGGCGGTAAGGTTGAGAGTCCCTATTCAGGGCCATCCTTATCCACATGCAAAATACGCAGGCCCGTTGGGCACCCGAAAATTTGGGGCATCGCTGGGTCTTAATGGCCACTGATTACCAGAGTGCCCACAGCTAGGTTTGTGTTCCTCCTGGTGGTGCACATTAGCACATGCCTCAGTGCACATAACACATTTATTCCACACATGGATGGAAAAGATTAGGGGGAATATTTCCACGCTGCCCCTTGTGTTTGTGGCTGTCAGCTACATTGCAGCTCTTATGTTTCCTGGCCTAAGAACTAAGGGTCACTTATAAGTCTAGTAACCACAGATGAAGCATTAGCCTTGCAAGCCACCAAAGTGGCCGGGCCAGGTAGCAAAATGTTTGCAAAGCACTGAGAAATAGAAGGCCAGGTTGTCACTTAGTTCTCCAGGAATATTTTGAGCCTGGGATTGGTAGTATAAATACAGAACTACAAGAGGTGAGATTAAGGCCGGGTCTACGCTAAAGGGGCGGGCTGAATTAAGATATACAACTCCAGATACGATAATTATGCAGCAGGAGTCGACGTACTTTAATTCGAGTTTCTGCGTGGTCTCCACAGTGGGAGGCTGACAGGAACAAATGTGCCCATTGGCTTTCCTTACTCATGAGGAGCAGGAGTACCGGTGCTGATGGGGGTGCCCTCTGAGTTTGATTTAGCGGGTCTTTATTAGATCTGCTGAATCAAACTCTGCAAGATCGATCGCGTCAGTGTCGATTTTCCTTTTAGTGAAGATATGACCTAAGTCTCCAGATGCACTCATTTACAGACATGCCTCCTCCGATTGTTTTCTGAGGCTGTTTCCCTCAGTTTGTTTTTGCTTATCACCACTGACATTAATAGTGCAGAGGCAGGGGAAGGCCTGGCTCCAGTTTATGGGTGTAGGGGAGGGACTACTACACTGTTTGAGAGCAATAAATCTTTCCTCCAGGAGCAGAAGAAAGGAATTCATTTGGTGAGATATGTCAGCAGAGAACTGCCTTCCCCGAATCTGCAATGCAGCCCGCGCCCTCCAGTCCTTCCCTCCTTTTCTACTTCTGTTTTTCCAAAGCTGAGCAGGCTCCCTGAGGGAGCAATTCACCAGACATTTATAGAAAGAGTAATGTGGAGCCAAACCTGGTGGAATGCGGCTGGGACATGTGACATGGGAACAGATGTTTTCTAATCATTCCTGAATAGTTCCTGGTCACTAGCCAGTTGCGTTAGGCCCCCCGGACAAGAGCGGGGTGGCTTTGAGCTGTACCGAGATGCTCTCTAATCCAGACATCTGTTCAAGAAAACAGTGAGGTGACTTGACACTGGTATTTTTACAGCATCTCCGTGCTACACCGTGGCTACTCATTGCGCTAGCCAGGCGGATGAGTCCCGGTTTTGAAATCATGCTTTTGGGGTGAATTGAATGTTGGTTTGACAGTGTTGGGGCCTTCTTCATCTTCAGGTGCAGCGCCTTGCTGCAAACTCCTTTCAGACATCCCAGGTGTGTGTCTCAAACCCAACCTGGAGAAGCCAGCTATAGAGGGAGAGGGCCATGCATCTGTAAGCCCCTCCCTCTACCGACCTGTAGGGGTGGGGCTTGGCAGACACTGTGCAATGGGGTCACCACCGTGGCTGACATGCTGGGACTTGAACCAGGGACCTCCAGAGCGAAATGCAGGAGCTGAAAATCTGCTTTCGTGGGGGCGTAAGAGACTCACACCCTCTGTGGCTCAGGCGTGTGGGGTCCTATGTCAGATGCATCGCAGGGCTCCATGGGCCCGCTCAGGATGAGATGCTGAGTGGAGCTGAGGTCCCATGTGGGTTGGAGCAGAGGGCAACTCCCAGTCAGGCAGTGCCCCCAGAGGGGCATTTGAGGGGCAGATCTGTGCTGACCCTGGCTCTGAGCAATGGGCTGCCCCATGGGCTCCTGCTGCAACCACTGCCCAAGACAGCTCCAGGTGTGTGTGGACCCATGTGTCCTGCTGTCTGGGGCAAGAGAGAAGTGTTTGAAGACCGCTACCACGTTCTACCGTTGCCCTATATTCCAAGCTAAGCACCCCCATCCTTTGCTCCCATGCCTTGCGTTCCACCCCTTGTCACGCAGCTCTGGACCCTTTCCAGGTCCTCTCCGTCCCGTCTAGACACTGGTGACCCAAACTGGACCCAAACAGGCCTAACCAGGATCGAGCAGCGTGGTGCCGTCCCCTCCCGTGACTTGCAGGCTACGCCTCGGTTAATGGGAACTAAACGTGCATTCACTTTTTCTGCAACGGCATCGCAGTGCTGACTCGCATTGAAGTCAGGATCCACCGCAACACCCTGATCCTCCTCGGCAGTGCTGCTGCCGAGCCGTTTCTCCTGCCACTCTGTGCGCGTTTGGGTTTTCTTCCGTAACGTAGCACCTTAATTCTGCCTTAGTTAAACTTCATTTCCTCGCCATAGCCCAGTTCTCCAGTTCATCAAGTTTCCTTTGGATTGTGGCTTTGTCCTCCGAAGTGTTGGGAACCTCTCCTGTGCTTTGTGTCCTCTGCCAACTTGGGCTATGTTTACACTACACTTCTTTTTCGGAAAAAGGTACACAAATTGCCCTTTGCAATTTGTGTACCTTTGTCCGATTCTTTTTTCAGAAGAGGCTTTTCCGATATTTGGCCCATCTACACTGGGCCAAATTTTAGAAAAACCTCCTCTTTTGGTGAGTCCTTCTTCCTCGTGAAATGAGGTTTACAGGGCTTCTGAAAGAGCCTGTCTGCTCTTCCGAAAACTTTTTTTTGAAGAGCAGACACGTTCCCTGGACACGGCGGAGTTTTTCCGGGATACTTCCAGTATCCCGGAAAAACTCTGTAGTGTAGACATAGCTTTGGTCCGTACGCTGCTCCCTGTTCCTACGCCGAGGTCATTAAGAAGGATGCATCAAAGTTGAAGATCTTGGAGCACGATGCTCCATAGGGCAAGTTCTCCCCTTGGCCACCTTCCAACTGGCCAAATGACACTGATGCCGTGTTAATTCGATGAATCAGCATCAGCTGAAAAAATTTCCCATCTTCCCTGCAGACTATTCCACCAGTTACTGAAGTCGCTGTTGTAGAAAGCCAGCGCCACGTCTGAGCCACCCTGGAGCGGGCCGCCTGGCAGGTGTGTAGAAGTGGAGTGACATCACTTGACATGGGAGGCAAGACTCAGGTGTCGGGTACAAAGGTTCCGTGCCATTCACCGGCTTGTGGCGATGGAGACACCGGTGCATTCTAGATGGTGGGTGGGGAAGGTGGTCAGCCCCCGTGTCAAGGCTCCGAGCTGGTTCACTCCAGTGCTCAACACTCCCGCCAAGTGCCTCCTACAGACTGAATGGGCCACGGAGACCCGCTGGCTCGGTCCCCTCTTCTTTGAAGTCACCGGTGAGACTGACGGGCGGAGCGAAGATGTGTCCGTGACCAGGAAGGCCGCACAGCTCAGACCTGTTCTGTGGCTAACTGGAGACCACACCTCGTGTCATGGGTGGGATTTCCCCGCTGCCATGAGGCCCTGCAACGGACCCATCCGGGCTCACCCAGGAAGGCTGCAATTCATGAGGGACTCTGCCAAGATGTCCTATGAGCATGGTGCCAAAGAGCCCTGGTTTCCCACGCGGCCGGGGAGGGAACCGATACATACCAGCTGTCATCAGAATGGCGTTGCCAAAGGAGATCCGGGAACCGTCAGGTGCCTGGCGCTGACATGACTGTGTAGCCGCTGTCCCAGCCGTCGCCCGGCCCTGGAAAAAAGGGTCAGAAGAAACCATCCAGCTGGTGACATCTCTGTTGCTCTCTGTAGAGCAGGAGCATCCGTGTCTCTAGGAGGGGGGAATCCCCTGGAGACCCTCATCCCAGCAGTGCAAATGGTGCCTCTAGGGAGGCTGGTGTAGGCCCTGGAGGCATAGGGCAATGAGGCTGCGGCGTTTACCTCCAGATCTGAACTTCCCTGCACGTTTGGTCTCTTTGGGCTCATCTCTAGAACAGCATTTCCAGGGGCACAGCCCATGGGCCAGGCTCAGTCTTTGTGGAGCTCCACTGTGATGGATACACCCTGTTACCTTTTCTATTCATTAGACGGCAGTGCCCCCACGGTTGGAGCAGGGCTCAGCGCGGGAGGCCGCTAGGCCCTATTCCTGGTTCCGCCCCCGGCTCATTATGGCTTTGATCCCGCAAAACACTTAGGCAGGTGCATAGTCTCTCACACGTGAGTTACGCCGCTGAGGCCAATAGGATTTTTATGTGATTCGAGTTAAGCACTTCACCGGATCCGAGCCGGCGTGCTCCGTACCTTGGGTAACATGAGTCTTCTGGGTGGACCGTCGACTTCTGAATCTAAAAGCACGAGTCTCTACTGCCTGAGCTAGAAACTCCATTCCCTCTATCAGCATAGTGGCGGCAGCAAATTCATCAGCTTCTCGGTGTGGCCCAGCTCCTAGAGGGGGACAGAGCCCTAACTGATCCACACCCCATAGATTCAGGGCAGTGACTTGTGTTGTAAGGCACGTGGTAGGAACCATGGTTTGAAGCCCTACAGAGAAGGAGCTCGCTACAGAACTGGGCTGGTGAACTGGGCAAAAAGCTGGGTGGGGGGGGGGTCATAGGGAAGGGAGCTTTCTGCTGCCACCTATTGGAGACCAAGAGGAATGACTGAATGGGCCAGACCTCATTTGAATATCAGCCATGAGACATTTGGGGGCATTTTGCTTTATGTACAGTTAAGTTTTGAGTCTGGGGGCAATAAAGTTCTATTGTCCCTGTTGGGAAATGAAAGGACAGAAAATAGACAGCACGTGTTCAGTGGCGTCACTATGAGCAATAGTGGAGTCAGGCACAGTTGGGTTGAGGAGCCACAGTTCGGTTAGGCTTTAAATAGGGGGCAGAATTAAAATGGTTATGTAGTGTGATACATTTGTCTAAAAGTAGTTCTGGGCAAGTTCAGAGGTAGTGGAAAAGGAAAAAAGGATGAAGTCGCACAAGTTGAAAGTGCAGAGAGAAATAACTTATCTGAGAGACTGGGGTGTGGCAAATTGACTATTTGAGCAATCAAAGGTGAACTTACTTCAGCTGGATTGAGGTAAATTCCAACAGACAAATTGACTGTTTGAGCGGCTCACAAGTGCCAGAGGACTGAAGGTGGGACTGTTGTTAAAATGCCCTAGGATTTGTTAATTTATTAATTGCTGGCTTTCCCAAATGCATTCCGTTGTCCCCTTCCCCTTTTCCAGTTCTCTTTGGCTACATCTACACTGCAGGCTTTTTGCACATCTCTTGTGCAAAAGCATATGCCAGTGTGGATGCACTTTGGGGCTATGTCTACACTGGTGGCTTCTTGCTCAAGAACATCTTGCGCAAGGGTTCTTGTTCAAGAACTCTTGTGCAGGAACACCTCCACACTGCCACGTGCGAGATGTATTTTTGCACAAGAGCACCCATGGCCGTGTGGACGCTCTCTTGCACAAGAAAGCTCTGATGGCCATTTTAGCCATAGGGCTTTCTTGCACAAGAAACCCCTGCCACGCGTCCACACCGCCCTCTTGCGCAAGAGCTCTTGTTCAAGAGAGCTTACACCTGTTAGAAAAGAGCGTAGCTCTTGCGCACAAAGTCCTCTCTTACCACGCCGGACTGTAAATCTTCTTGTGCAAGAGCGGGTAGGCAGTGTGGACACTCTGTGGAAGAATGGCCGTCCTTGCACAATAACCCGCCAGCGTAGACAGAGCCTTGCGGAAGACCTTTTGCATAAGAACTCTTGTGCAAAACAGTTCTTGCGCAAGAAGCCGGCAGTGTAGATGTAGCTTTGGCTATGCGCATGAGAGCGGGGGAAGGGTGGTGTATGCAGGTTCCCAGTTTTTGGGTGTGGGTTCAAGCAGCTGTAATTCCAGGTTTTCAGACACAATCCCTAGAAACCTGAACCTAGAACTTCTTGCTGCTGACAAGATGTGGCGGATGGGCTACGTTCAAGAGCACTGCTCTGTGGTGGATCTAACTGGCTAACGTTTGCCTTTTACTTTCTCTGTCCTGTCCCACAGCCTTAAAATTCCATCTGTCCTACAGGGCCTCCGTGCTGTTCAGTGCTATTCACCCACTGTTCATGGCATCTCCTGCAGAACGGGTGGAGTTTTAAGGCATGTATTTCATATTAATTCAATAAGAAATTTGCTGTCTGAAACTTATAAATTACTTATCTGGCCCCCATTATGTCCCCCTTCACATACTACCATCTTTAGCCTCACACCACGCCTGTATGGCAAGGCAGTGCTATTAGTCCCAGTATACAGAAGGGAAACTGAGGCACAGAGCAGCTAAGTGACTTGCCCACGGCCACAAAAATACCGTGATGGAGAAGGAAAACCTTGGCTAGTGCGCTGATCACTAGACCTCTCGCCTTCCTTTTCTGGAGAGACAGGCAGCCATTTTGTGTTCAGTTCACTGCAAACAGAGAGATACACATTGGTGTTCCTGTTCTCATGAAGACTTTACTTTTGTTCTTTCTTGTTCTCAGTTTAAAACTCCAGGTCCTTCTGACTGAAAGGGTTCCTTTGCCTTTTGTCTATAGGAAAATGACATTTTTGTCCATTTCATATAACATTCTCCCCCATGCACTCACATAACTGGGTAAATATGCACTCTATCAAACTAGGTTGTCTCGGAGAAAATTAGCGTAAAAAGTGAAAAATAGTCCCAGGTATTAACTTCTAGTGCTTCAAGGTGTCTGCTGAGTATTCGCAGCCCAATCGGTGGAAAGGCAAGAAGATTTAATTCCTTGAAAGGATATAGAGGTTTGTGCCTGTGAACGGAATGTTACAGAAATTTGTTGGGATGAAAACTTTGCCACCCATCAGTCAGTTTTAACAAGAACTAGAAATCTATAAAATGAGGACTTTGTATTTGGAGTGTGTTTTGATGAATATCTAAGAAGTTAATCATGATTAGCCACTAAACTACAGTGCAGCCCAAAAGGGATTGGAGGTATGTAGCTGTCGATAATATTTAAAGATAAATATTACCCAGATTTTAGTACCATATGGTGCAAATTTAGCATTTGCTTAGAGTCTGTGTCTTATGTCTCCAGGATATTTTTATTCCCTAATAGCACATCTTTCAAACGTACTTGAATCTGTCACATTTACCCCTGGTCAGTAGGTTGGGAAGCAGCCTTCATGGTGCCTGTTCAACGAAATAGAGATACACATTGTGTTCCTGGTTACGAGTTTTGCCCTGGTTTCATGACCTTTTTTTGGCTCTGGCTGGTTGAATACTCAGAAAGCGTCTAGCCCTCCAACTTTCTGTGCTTTCCGATGGCTCTGTGTGCTAAATTTAGGAGCACAGTTTACTACAAACCCCATTTGTGTTTGTGTAGGTCTAGATGTGGATGTGCATTTGTGTGGAAGAGTGGTGTACATCTAGGTTAGAAGACAATACAGAAATGTAATAGTTTCCTCGGGACAAACCTCCCAGGGAAGGTTGTACCATGAATACTCTCCCAATACAGCATGTAAAATACGCACGGGGCTTTTTGGATACAAAGTGCACTTTCTGAAATAACTTGGATATTAGGGAGATGAGTTGGATGCTTCTCATCTACTTTGCACCGACCCTTAGAAAGATTTGATTAACTGGGTTTAAGGTTTCAGAATAGCCGAGTTCGTTGGGTTTTTAAAAATGTTGTCTAGTTACAGACTAGTAGTCTAGTAGCACCTTAAAGACTAACAAAACTTGTAGATGGTATCATGCGCTTTCGTGGGTACAACCCACTTTTTCAGATAACTGGAGTATTAAAAGTCCAGATCCGTGGGTAACTTTTTGAAAGCCCTGAATTGTTCTCAGGCATGACTATTATCCCAGGACTGTTATCCCAGAAAATACATTTTCATTCTTTAGCTCCCTGACTGGGTAATGAAGTGGTTTCTGTTTGTGTAGCTGCAGAAGAGGGGAAATTCATTGGTTCATTAGCAAAGCAAATGATTTGCCTTTTGGCACTGGTTAACCTCTGGGGCCAAATTCCACTCTCCCTTACAATGAGGTAGAGTTGAGAGAGTGACTCCAGATTTACAGTGGTACCAAGAGGAGCAAAGTTTGGCCCTTCGCCTCAGATGGGAAAGTAAATACAATATTCTTTCCTTCCATCTATCAAGTAGATAGTTAGATGGCTAGATTAGATTACATGAGCCATGCCTGCAACTTCATATGGAAAGGGGCACTGGGAAGTGCTGATAAAATGCAGATTTGTTCCTGGGACTGAAAAGAAAAACAAAATATTTCCTCCGCAGGCCCGTTCCCCTCACTGAAAGGGTTAGGGTTCAGTATCTGAGAGAGCTTTAAGAGCATCCGCTGAATATGTTACAGTTAGAAGCGCTGAAATGGGATTCCTTGTTTGAAGTTTTGCCCTGGTTTTATGACATTTCTTTGGCGCGGTCTGGTTGAATTCTGAGAAAGCGTCTAGCCCTCCAACTTTCTGTGCTTACCGATGGCTCCGTGTGCTAACTTTAGGTTTTAACCCACAAGGGTTTGAATTTTTCCCTGGACCTGTTTCTAGCCCCACTGCAACGATCCTCCTCAGATATAATGGCCTTCGAATAGCGTTGTTGCCAAATGGAGAGTGGAGAGCTACAGCTTTCGTTTAAGAACAGAATAATTCCAGCCGTCACGGTTGTGAGGCATGGCAGGGTTAGTCCCTGCATCCCCGGGGCTGGATTAAATCTGGGGGCCCAGGGTGATTAGATTTTGTGGGGCTGCCTAGGCTCTGGAGTGGGACCAGAAATGAGGGTTCAGGGTGCGGGAGGGGGCTGGGGGTTACGGCAGGAGAATGGGTGAGGGAGGGGGTGAGGACAACATGGGTTACTGGCTCTGGGATGAGGTGTTTGCAATGCAGGCGGGGGCTTATGGTAAGGGGCTGGGATGTGGGGCGCTTACATGGGGCAGCTGCCCTTCAGTGGTGCAGGCTCTGGGGAGGAAAGAGAGTAGGTCTTTCTGGGTGCTGTCCTGTGCTTGCCTGCGAGCAGCACCCCCACAGCCCCCATTGGTCACAATTCCTGGCCAATGAGAGCTTCAGGGGGTTGAACCTACAGACAGCCTAAGATAACAGCTCTGAGGGGTGTTGGGAGCCACAACGCTACATGGCTGCAGAGCCAATAAGTCACCAAACCGGCATGGCCCATTGGCAGCTTTCTCGGCGTGTGTTGGCAGACCACTTGGAGTAACACCCCTCCATGGTCGGTGTGTGAATTTCTGCAGCAGCCTCTTTAAGGGATCAAAACTGTGTAGAGAGCAAATATGGAAACGTCGGCTAGATTTTAAGACTGTTTTCTGAGAGAATTTTGGATGTGTCTCTTTTTTTTAAAGAGTAATTAGGAAGAATAGTGAGTAACATTCACTCATCCTTGCAAGGTTTGTTCCTGTTACTGGCATTTTATACCTTTTCTGGGTTGCGTAGTTCTATTTTTGTTTCATTTATAACTGTTGTCTAGAAGAAAGGGGTTAAATATTTTTGCACAAAGCACAACCACTCCTGTGTGTGCGTGTCTTTGATCTATCTATCCCCATACACTCTAATTATCTATCCCTCTCTTTCTATTCCCTATCTATCTATCTATCTATCTATCTATCTATCTATCTATCTATCTATCTATCTATCTATCTATCTATCTTCTTACTGACCTACCTACCCACCAACTCAATTATTAATTATAGGTAAAACAAAATACAGGACTATGTAGCACTTTAAAGACTAACAAGATGGTTTAATAGGTGATGAGCTTTCGTGGGCCAGACCCACTTCCTCAGATCAAATAGTGGAAGAGAATTGTCACAACCATATATACCAATTATACTATATATACCAACCATATATACCAACTATACTAATTATAGGTAGTTATTACAGTTAGGATAGGTGGCAATGCCTCAAGTTAGGATTGCCTAACCTTTTCCCCTATTAGACCCTGTTTTGAGTTGTTTATAATTTTCCCAAACTTTAACCATTTGGGCTGACATTTCCCATCTCAGGTATCAGCCTCCGACTAAATTCTTCTGGAAAATTTCCACAAAAGCAGTTCGGCCATTTGAGAGAATGAGGTTGGGGAAAATACGTTGTTTTGCCTATGTTAAAAATTTCTTACAACCATTACTTAGGGAAACTTAGCATCTTATGTCAGAGAGGGGTCTTGAAAATTAGCCGTGGGGTTGCCCCGCTGACCGGGATGTGCCTTTTGCCATCCCTGTAAAAATCAGCCCAAATCTGGCCAAATTATAAAGTTCTGAAAAATTCAGTTCACACGTGCAAAGATTTGGGTTCTGCAGAAAGAAAAATACTATGTGATCATGCAATTCAAGGCTGGAGCACAGCATGTACACACAAGGAGTCAAATTAAGGTTATGCAGGCAACCTTAATTGTGTCACCTCCTTGAATGTTTGACTGTTCAACCTCCTCGAGGTGTGTGTGAATGCATTCTATAGATATTTATAGCTATCAGTAGCTGGATAATGGATCAGCACTGTCCTGAGCTGGCGGGTATGTTATTTATTTCACATCCTGTTGTCTGATTTGTATTAATGTCTCCTAAGAGAAGTCCTTGGAATAAGGAAGAATAAGACAGGTATGGATCAAGATGGCTTCTGGGAATATCTCCAGGGACAGAAGTCAAGGACGATGTTGTCTTGTTTGCCCTTTACGGTCCCCTTTACCTTCTGCAGTATTGGCTGAAATTGGAGCTGTTGATAAATTAGTGTCACAGTTTAAGACTCCCTCGGAAACATCCCCCAAGGTCATGCTAGATATGATTTTCGCTGCCCCATAGACACAGCACGAGCCCCTCAAACCTAAACTTGTACCACATACTTCCTCCATGGACTCGTAATGCTTCGCACACTTAACCCGTGCACAGATGTCTATGGCATGTAGAGTATTTCCGACCTCAAGGATTGAAAAAACTCACAAGACACATCCCAAATGAGATTTAAAAAAATAATAAATATGGGTTCTTTTTATTTGCCTTTTAGTTTATGAGCCTTTAGGGCTCACGTTTTCTCGGTTTTCCTCATCACTGGTCTGGAAATTTACTTCGTAAATCAAAAAATGCAAGCTGAGATGTTCATGTTAATCACATGATTCCAGTAATGGGGGGCTTACCAACGCCACCAAAGATCACAAGGTTTGTGATCAAATTGCAAGAGTCGGTAAAACTGATGTCGTGGGCACAGCTGAGGTGGGACGTACTCCATCATGACACCAGCCCGCATGTGTAATGCTTCCTCGTGCATTTGGGAGGGTTATGTGCCCAGCATAGATACCCAGAAGTTAGATTCAAACATAAAACACTCTTTCTGGAAGGGAGTAATGTTCGGCAACTTTATTTCTCAGACTCTAGCACCGTATCACAGAAAAACTGGAATCAGAGAGTGGCAAATCAGGCTGCCAGGGAGAGGAAGGAGAATAATTCTGATCCAGGTGAGACCTAAGTTTTCCAAAAGCTGATCGGTCTGGGCCCTGCGTGTGGAGTAGGGTTTGTAACTGCTCAGGACACAGTGGCCCCGCTGTTTGGTATTTGCACAATGAATGGCCTCCAGATAATCATCAGGATGGAATTACCACTCCACATCCATCCTCTGCTCCCTGGTAACAGCCTCTTGAAAGCCAGGTTTCCTCGGTTCTCCTGGATCGCTGGGTTGTTTGACCCGGGCACTGGGGTTGGGGAGTTTGGCGTTACCAGTCTCTTCTCCTGGACTTGGACCCCACCAGTCACTGAGTTCTCTGAGGCGTGGGGTGCACGAAAGGCTGGCCTGAGAAACAAAACCACCAGCTCTTCATGGGTGCATGTGACGGGGCGTTTGCCTCGCACTGGCCCTGCCTCTAGGGAGGCTGAGAGACAGGCAGCCACAGGGGATGCTGCAGGTAATGACGGGCCAGCTGGGGCTGTATACATAAGGGTTCCTGGAGGGGAGGAAAACTCACTCTTGCTCCTTCCATGGAGCAGGAGGGACCTGGCTGCCAAGGAAGCTACAGAGGGTACCTGAGACAGAGCAGGGCTGGGGAAAGGCAGGCAGAGCTGGGGAGCTCTGGTCTGACCCCACTACCAGGCTGCAGGGCCTGAGGCTACTAGGGTTGCAGCGGGGCAGCCAGGGCAGCTAAAGGCAGCAGGTCCGCACCCCCTTGCCAATGCTGAGTGGCCATGTCAGACTGGTTTTCCCCTGTGGCAGGGGCTAGATGAAGACTGGCAGTGGGTCACTGAGGCATGGTGGGTGTAGGAGGTTGGGGGTCTCTGAGGGGGAGGACCCAAGGGTGTGGGGGTGCTGCAGCAGGGCCATCCCCTGAGGGGAGGGCCCTGCAGTCTGAGGGGAACATGGTCCTCAGGTGGTGGAGCCTTTAACAGAAAACAGTAGACAAGACACCAGCTGAAAAAGGGGCTCCAGCCCTGAGCAGAGCCAATTCCTAGAGGGACCCGCAGGACGTGCAGCGGTGGTGAGTCGCACCGGCTTACAGGGCATTGCTGCAGAGCGGGCAGGGCCTGTCAGCACGGCTTCCTGTCCGGGTCCTTCCATCTGGCAGCTGGCTCACTGGAGGATGCAGGGATGGAGACCTGAAGGCTGGCGGCTCCTCTCACCTGTTTCTAAGGTTGGCAGTTTTACCTGTGGCTGCTTCTAAGGAGGCAGCCTTACACTGGACCGTTCTTTGGAGTCTCTGCTGTGTAGTACGAGTTGAACCTCTCTAGTCCGGCACGCTGTGGTCCAGCAACCTCCGTAATCCAGCATGATTTAGTTAGCCGGATGTCCACTTAGCATGGGTGTGGCCAAGTTTCCTGTAGTCCCATAAAGTTTGTTTACAGTCGCCAGTCCTGGCTCTCAGTTTCTGTGCTGTTAATTAGCTCTAATTTACCTCTAAACGTCTTCTAACAGCCCAGTAAGCAGCGGAAATGCTGGTAATGCTGCTAGACAGTATTGGCCTCCTCTGGTCTGGCAAATTCTCTGGTTTGGCACCGGTCAGGTCCCGAGGGTGCCAGACTACAGAGGTTCAACCTGTACCGTTCCATGATGTCGGTTTGTCATTGCATCTGTTGCTAAGGCTACACACGTTTTGACTGGTTGCCACAGACGAGCGTGGAAATCAGGTGCCCGCAGAAGCTTCCTGTGTTGGCAGCGGGTTCTCTGCTTGTTGCGTCGGAGCAGTTTAATCCAGTTCTCAGGCCGCAGCCTGAGAAGGCTCCCCTCTGAACGCTGTCCGTAGGTGGCGCAGAATGCTCCAGCCACTCTGCCCAGTGGATTTCCCTCAGGAAACCAAGTCCAGCTGAAAACGCTCTCAGACGTGTTAGACGAGAGAGCCTCCCTCTCCGAGCACAGCAGGCAGCAAACCCTCTGCGGATTAAAGACCTGTCAGCCCGTTGGAAGGACCCCCTGACTTCCCGAAAAAGCCTTCCCCCGGCCGCAGCGGAAGTGTTCCCAAGAGTCTGAAATGTCCGGGAGGGCTTGGTTTGTTTTCCTCCTGGGCCTGGAAGGGAAAGTGCGGAAAGGGGAACTGAGGAAAGAATTGGAGAGCCGCGGATGTGTTTAGACAGGAGGTTGAAGTGCCAAAATCACAGAGGGAGCCCTGTTTGATTTTTTTGCCCATTTCCCGCCTGAGAGGATCTGGCCCTGCAGTGGGGCTGGGCAGGAGTACGACACCCAAGCCCACCCGCTTCTGAGCACCAGGCCGAGGTGTTTTTCCACCTGCTCCAGTCACTGCCTCCGCATTGATTGGAGCTGAGAGCCGGTCACATTCTGGCCAGGTCACCCATGTGGGGGTGGAGACAGGGCATACCTGGGCCAATGGGAGGTAGTAACAGAGCCGGGTGGTCTGGTTCAGAGCTGGAGACTGTCAATGGGGACTAAGGGGAACTTGGGACCGAAAGAGCAGCCCTGTTACAACACCTCTCATTGGCCCAAACGCTTCTCCATCACTCACGCAGGGGAGGGTCTCTGTCCATGGTTGCTACCTTCCCATTGGCTCCTGATGCCCACAGCCAATCTGACGGCAGCCAGCCCCACCATATAAGATCAGTCAAAGTGTCTGTGAACAGCCTCCATCGGGACACCTTATGGGTTTGGGCCTTTCTCTCCCACCCTCCATCTCTCTGGGGGTCTTGTTCAGAATTTGAGCTTTGGGGGGGCTGCCAGCAGACCTGCTCTTACACTTTGAACACATGCAACACATTAGGGTGTCACCAAGAAGTAAATCCTGTCCCCAGGGTGAGGGGAACTTCCAAGATGCAACTATTTTTCTGGCAAAAAATGGGCTTTGTGCTGAGCATAAATATTCTGTATTTTTTTTCTGGTTTTTCAACCACAACAATAACAACAAAAAACCCCAACCAGGTGATAATCTGAGCCACAAACCCTTAACAGTGGGGAGGTTTTTTTTTTTGGGGGGGGAAGAGTTGATTTAATTGAAAAGCAGGGACGCTTCTACAGCCAACTGAGGAAAAACGAAAACATTCCACGAAATACCCGCAAGCACTAGGAGCGGTGATGGAATGGGACAGGATGACAGGGTAACCACCAGGCAGCCTTTCCACTTTCCCTGTGCACCTCTCCAAACCACGGTGCCATGGAGCCCCTTTGGCCAATAAAAACACAGCAACCTTTATGGGGCTCTGGTTTTCGTTTTCTCTAACCCAGCCGCGTCCCAAGAGGGGCAGGCATATGGTGAGGACCGCAGCTGTTTTCCCCGTTCGTGGGGAAGGATAATCTTGCGGCCCACCACAACACACCTCCTACAAACTGATTAGCATCAGACCTCCGCTCTCTGGGCAGTAACCACGCTTTATGAACTGACAACCGGATTATATGCTTCATAGGCCGCAGAGCCCAGGCCGAAGTGGAGGGAGCCAGGCCAGCCTGAGGAAGAAGGCATGAAGAAGAGATTCTGACCTCGGGCTATCTACAGAGCCACGTAAAATCTACCTGCATACCACCTAGGAAAACCATGGCAGGGCGGGTGGGAATTGCATTGGGTAGGCTTTGGAAGGAGAGAGCCTGTTTAATTCCCAAGCAGTCTCACATTGCCCAGCAAACCTCACAACTGGCCCAAGTCTGAAAAGGAATTTAAAACACAGCAAGGAAGCGAGGGGCTTAAACTGCAGCAAGGGAGGTTTAGGTTGGACATTGGGAAAAACTCCCTCACTGTCAAGGGGGTTAAACACTGGAATAAATTGCCTAGGGAGGCTGTGGAATCTCCAGCACTGGAGATATTGAAGAGCAGGTGAGAGAGGCATCTATCAGGGATGATCTAGACCAGGGGTGGGGGACTTTTTTTGGGTCGGGGGCCGCTGGCCCACAGAAAAATCAGTCGGGTGCCGCGCACAGGTGAGAAGCTCCCTGACTGAGAAGGAGAAAGACCCTCCCCACAGGGTAGTAGATTCTGTGTGCTCCAGCCCTGTGCATAGGTGGGGGGGGCTCCCCAGTTCTGAGCCTGGGGGGCTGGATCCAGGCAAGCTGGGGGCCACATCTGGCCCCCAGGCATGAGGTTCCCCACCCCTGAGCCAGACGGTGCTTGGTCCTGCCGTGAGGGCAGGGGACCGGACTTGCTCTCTCGAGGTCCCTTCCAGCTCTAGTGTTCTAGGTATGATTCTAGGATTCAGGTGGGCGAGTGTGTGGGGGCACTGGAGCGGCTCCACTTGTGGGTCCCTGGCTCACTGCTGAGGTGTGTGGTACTTTGCAGGGTCGCACTCCTTGGAACAGCTGGGTGGCGGTTAGGACATCTCCCAGGACTTCAGTCTTTTTTAAATACTCCAACTCCGACAACGGGGCAGAGGGGGCTTAGCTCGCAGCCACCTTCCTCCAAGCCGAGCCCATCCAGCCGGGTTAGCCTCCCCTGCTCCCCGGCGGAGACGCACCATCGCCTCAGCATGGCTAAGCATGGCCACCAGCATGGAAGCCATCTTCT
>JANRFK010003679.1:3994017-4016466 GCA_030068395.1 Apalone spinifera | reverse complement strand
GGAGGATCTTTCTACTTTTCAGTCAGGGTTTGGTTTGGTTGCGGGAATTTTTTTATTTTTTTTTTTTGCTTCTCGCTTTTGTGTAATCCCCTGACTGATTTTTCTCCCCAAATATTCCCCTAGGGTAGCTCCTGTACAGCTAGACAGAGTGTGTATTCAATATTAGCCCAGCAAACAGCTGGGCAACACCCTCTTCATGTAGGTTGAGCTCTTGAGCTCGGAATCTGGAATTTGGCGCTTTTTGAGTACCCGGGGCTATTTTCTGAAGCCAGCGCAGGAGAGACTAGATCCGTGATACCAAACCTCAGGGATTTGTTTCCTGCGGTGCTCTAGACTCGTACGTATACAGGCTGATGGGAGATCTTTAGTTCGTACACGTGTATAATCCTCACAGCAAGATGACTGACCCAGGGTGGCTGTTTTGTTGTCAAGGCCTCCCGGTTGCTTAGTGACATCGCTTGGTTAGTCCTGCAGTTGCGCTGGTTTAATATCACGTGCGGCAAAGAGGCGCAGGAGCCGAATTGAAGAGCCGCTCGAGCGTCACTGGTCTAGGCGCTTTGCAATAGCTGATGCACGGTGTCAAATGCAGTCGCTCTCCTGAGTAGGGACGAGCATGGGTAACCGTAAGCATGACCCTTACGGGGTACCGGTTAACCAGTGCCCGGGAGCAGCCCCCGCCCGCAGCCCGCCGTGGGCGGAGGGCTGCTCCACCTCCGTGGGGATCGGGAGCCGGCTGCCCCACGTGGGCAGGGCTGGGAGCAGAAGCTGCCCACCTCCACTCTCATCCAGAGTAGGGCAACAGATGGAGAGACAGAGAGACACCGGGATGTACCCCGGTAAGTGTGTAGCCCGGAAGGGAGTGTGATGTGGCCCAAGGGCTGAGTTGCCCAAGAGGCTTTCAAATTGAGGCTGTGCGGGAACCCACCCTCGGCCAGATGGGGAAGGGCCAATGGGAGCAGCAGGGAAAGCCTCCAGGTGAGCGATTTCCTGGGCATCTGTTTCCCCTCGCTGGGCGGGGAGCGGGAGGAGGAAGCATGTGGAGCCACTTCCAGATCCAGCCCACGATGCTCGATCCCCTACCCTGCGGCAGGAAGTTGGTGAGGGGGCTCCAACCTCATGAGGGGGTGTGGGGCTGGAGTGCCAGCACAGACTCCTTGCTGTGGGGGAGACGGGAAGAGTCCCGAGCCTGCGGCCCACCTGCCAGACAGTCACGGACTCCTAGCGGTCCATAGACCCACTTTGAGAGTGAGTGACATCGACCGCCTTCGCAAAGCGCTTTGAGAGCGACCGATGCATTGATGAGAAGCTAGATAGTTTCATGGAGGTTAGGTCCATAAAAGGCTATTAGCCAGGGGATAAAATGGTGTCCTTGGCCTCTGTTTGCCAGAGGCTGGAGAAGGATGGCAGGAGACAAATCGCTTGATTACTGTCTTCGGTCCACCCCCTCTTGGGCACCTGGTGCTGGCCACTGTCGGCAGACAGGATACTGGGCTAGATGGATCTTTGGTCTGACCCGGTACGGCCGTTCTTATGATGACTATTTATGAATTGCCTAGGTCTCTGTGCAGGAAGCATGTGAATCCTTCAGCCGCTAGGCCGTTTCTGCATGGAACGAAGCCGTAACCCCCCTTGCCGGCATAGAGCCCAGCGCGAAACCCATCCATCTGACCACTGTGCCTTCCAGCAAGACTCTCCAGGAGCAGAACGTATTGCCCGATGACCACACTCCGGGCGTGTGCGTGACCCCACCCCGCCTCTGCTATTACTCAGCTTGGACCTACAGAGGATTGTGCTGAGTCACCAGTTCTGCAGGCATGATTTCAGCCCCTTGCAGCTCATCCCTCGGTGATATGAACATGGGGAGCAAGCGGGCTGGATGGTGACCCCCACATGCCTGGCTTGTTTGTAGCCTATGAAAATGGTGAGCAATCTGTGAGCAAAAAAACACCATGTGTGAGTAATAGCCAAAATGTCAAAGGTCAAGGCCATTATTATTTCAGGTCATTCCACCGTCAGCTTGCCAGATAGTTTGGGGCTGGAGGGCGGGGAAGCTGACACAGTCCAGATCACTAGCACAGACCTGCTCCCTGCCAAGCCCTGGGCCGGCAAAGCCTAATTGGAGTTAAATGCTGGACATGTCTGGATTTAATATACCCTTCTGCGCAATGACTTCATCCGTTCAAGCGATGGCAATCTGCCTGCTTTCTCGTGGCGACCTTGCTTGAAAGGCCTGTGATGTCACAGGGCCGGCCCCGTTTTCGGATTGTATAGGGATCCGTTCCAAGGTGGTTATGGTGTGGGCCAAGCCTGGGGGTGGGAGTCGGGGACCTGGAGGAAAATTGTTCTTCATAGACTACTTCCTGGGAGTTCAGTACTCGTGACACGCGCCGGAGCGCTGGGATCTCCAGGGCTGCGAGCCGGCCTGTCCCGGGAAGTTCCCACCAGAAGTTCCCACCAGGACATCCAGCAGAAGTTCCAGGTCCAGCAGAAGTTCCCACCAGGACATCCAGGGGCATGGTCTCAGGGTGAGGGGGGACTTGAGTCTCCATGGCCCAGTGTCTCCTTGGCTTCTCTGCTGAGACTGCCAGCAGCGGCAGCGGAAAGTCTAGTGGTAGAGACGGTGGCAGTAGGACCAATGGTAGAATCTTAGGGCTGGAAGAGACCTCAGGAGTCATTGAGTCCAGCTCCCTGTCCAAAGCAGGGCCAACCCCAAATCAATCATCCCAGCCAGGGCTTTGTCCAGCCAGGACTTGAACACCTCTAGGGATGGAGATTCTGCCCCCGCCCCAGGGAATCCATCCTAGTGCTTCCCCACCCTCCTAATGAAATAGTTTTTCCTAATATCCAACCTAGAGCTCCCCCACTGCAGCACCAATGGGGTGGTAGGAAATAGAGCATGTGAGATACTCCCACCTCTTTCTATCAAGATGCTCCACGCTCAGGTCTCCAGGGGGGAACGTCCTTCCTACTCAAGCCTGGGTCAGAGTGGGAGGTTTTGCTTGCGAACAACAGTCCCCACAGCTCAGTGGGTAGGTTCTTGCTTTTGTAAATTGTGCACCCATCCCCGATGCCCTCTGGCTACTTGTGGCTTTAGCGTCCTAGCCTTTCAGAGCAGGGACGGTCTCTGTATCTACACAGGGCCGAGCACAACAGGTCTCTGGCGGATGCCATTTAACACACACTTCACTTGGAGAAGGCACGTCAGTAAGAGCGTGTGTAGAAATGACGGGCTGGCTGTGGGGGGGATCGTTTCCGAATCCTGACCCTGTCTCTCCCCAGCTCCTAAGTGAGTTACGTGCCCTGCCAATGAGGTTTGTGCCGCACTGGCTGCACGGGGAAAAAAAAAACCCTCCCGTAGAAAATGTGAATTAAAAACATGTTTGTTCTTGTGTAAACAGTCCAGGGGAATTTTGGACCATTTTCTGGTGAAGGAATAGGAAATGTTGCTTTTCACACGCAAAAAAAGAAGAAAGGGGTTGCTTTCCACAAAGATTTCAGTCAAAAACACAGATTTCAGTCAAAAGAATTATCAAGCGACAGGAAGGTGACAGCCAGGCTCGGTCAGACCAAAAGTTCATCTAGCCCAGTGTCTTGTCTTCTGACAAAGGCCAATGGCAGGAGCCCGAGAGGGAGTGAAGGGACCAGGGACTCATCACGTGATCGCTCCCCCGTCGCCCATTCCTAGCCTCTGGCAAACAGAGGCCGGGGCCACCATCCCTGCCCTGCCTGGCTAACAGCCATTCCAATCAGCTCTGGCCGTATGCTCTTCACTCATGTAGATGCTTTGGAAATCCCACCCTTGACAGCCCCAGATCTCGCTGGAATCCAAGGAGAGAGGATTCTATCTGCTGATCGCCTGGAGGGAATGTGCCCCTAGATGACTAGCATAAGGCCCACGCATCACTCACCTCCCATATAAGCCCGTAGGCAGAAAGTTATATGAGCCTGTGGGGGGTGGGTCTCTCCCCCAGGCCCCGCCTGCTGACCCGTCACATCCTCCCCCCCCCTTGCCCATTCTCTGGTCCTGCCTGCTACGTCTGAGTGAGAGCTTGCAGCCAGACTCCTGCCTGCCTCCAAACTCCCTTTCGGAGCTGCACCCCAATGCCCTGCCCCAGCCCCGAACCTGCCCCCAGCACCCAAACCCCCTCCCACTGCCCTAGGCAGGTGAACTCCGGGCAGTCTGGGCACCACCAATATTTCTGCAACCCTGCTGCTGCCATCTAAGCCTGCTTTCCACTCCTTATTCAGAGGGCGAAGGGGGGCATCAGTGATAAGTCTCCCCCGTAGCTGGGGGATCCAGTGCCCCAGCCCGTTATGCACCTGGACTGTCTCATTTCTGGGAACATCCATCTCTTTGTCTGTTCCTGCTTATTTCAAAGAGCTCCAAGACTGGGCCCTAATTGCCTAACTGCCCGGCCTCTTTCTGCGTGCATTGTCCGTGACTTCACAGTACAGTGGCTGGGGATACTTTTTATCCTTGGATCTGGAATTTTAATACTCTGGGCATCTGAAGAAGTGGGCTGTGCCCACGAAAGCTCATGACACCATCCACGTGTGTTAGACTGAAGCTTTTGAGGATACGCTGTCACTGCTCCCATTTTAGCCTTTTTGACACCCATTGGCATCTGCGCTCTGATTTTTAGGCCAATCAGCTGCCTTGTTCCCATCGTGGGGGGGTTCCTGACACCCACCCAACCATGAAAAGCCCCTTCCCCATCCCTGGCTCGCAGCACCCTCTGCTGGCCAATCTGAGCATCGCTACTGGGAGTCACAGACGAGAGCGACACAAGAGCCTAGCCCTGTTGGGCTATGATTACTCTGCGATCTTCTTCCGGAAAAAGATACGCAAATTCCAAACTATTTTCTGCTTTTTTTTCGGAAGAGGCTTTTCTGGCATTTGGCCCATCCACAAGGCGCCAAATGTGGGAAAACCCTCCTTCGGAAGAGTCCTTATTCCTCATAGAATGAGGAATACGGGGCTTCCGAAAGAACGCGCCCGTGTTCCTTTGATGTGGCAGAGTTTTTCCGGGGTACCTCCGGTATCCCGGAAAAACTCTGTAGTGTAGACATAGACTTAGACAGAGATGACAACTTCCCTGCTCTGCCAGGATGAATTCATTTCCAGAGAGGGGTACCACGTCACACGCCTCCATCAGGTTGCAGATACTGCATGGCACAGGAGAAATTGTGCAAAAAAAAAAAAATCGATTCACCCGCAATTATTCAACGAGGGAAAAGCTGCCTGCGTTGGCCACAAATCGTGTTCAGCCCTGAACGTTTGGGGCAGAGCTGGGAGAGGGAGTGAGAAGCCAGCGGTTGGTACAGTCACCGCTTACGATTCTGATTAAAGCCCGAATCTGCAAACACTTATGGATGTTGGGGGTGTGTGAGCCACATGTTTGAAAGTGTTTGCGAAACGGGGGCATCACGCAGTGCTCCTGTGAGCTCAAACAGTGCGGGGAAGAAAATCCATCTCTAGCCGCTGCCTCCTTTCTCCGTGACGGGGTGAGCACAGGACAATGGGGGTATGTCTAGACTATACCTCTCTGTTGAGAGAGAGATGTAGATTAGGCACGTCGAAATTGCTAATGAAGCAGGGATTGAAATATCTCGTGCTTCATTAGCATAAACATGGCCGCCGCTTTTTTTCGACACGGAGCTTTTTCGAAAAAAACCCAGCAGTCTAGACGGGGATCTGTCAAAAAATAAACCCTTTTTCGACAGATCCCGTATTCTTCAAAAAATGAAGTTTACAGGATCCATCAAAAAAGGGTTTATTTTTCGACAGATCCCCGTCTAAATTGCCGTTTTTTTCCCGAAAAAGTTCCATGTCGAAAAAAAGCAGCGGCCGTGTTTATGCTAATGAAGCATGGGATATGTAAATCTCGGCTTCATTAGCAATTTCGACATGCCTAATCTACATCTCTCTGTCAACACAGAGGTGTAGTCTTGACACAGCCTGGGTGTTCAGACCTAGTTTCGGAGACCTTCTCATTCTATGTATCCTCACACCACACCCTTCGGGGGTAGGAAAGCACGATTCTCCTCATTGTACAGGTGGGGGAAACTGAGGCATAGAGCAAGTCAGAGAATGTCCTGCGCTCGCTCAGCAGAGACCCCAGCGCTAAGTTCCCCCGTGGGCCATTCTGCCCCTCGCGCTCCAGATTTTCACTGGAATGGCTGGGACCAGCCTCTGCCTGGAGGTGGCTGTGTGCTCACAAGAGCTATGTGTTAGCTATTACGGCACGGTGATAAATGCAGCAGAAGCAGCCGGCAGCAGAGCGACAGGTCTATCATTCTAGTCAGGGGGCTCGGGATCCTATAAACAATCCAAGTGAATTTAAGTTACCGGATCCTGCCTGCTGGGCTACGCCTGGTCACACAAGCTTTGGCTCACGTTGACACTGCAGGGCTCAGGTGGGTACGTCAGTTCTGACGCACCCTCCAGAGAGGGAGTCAATGCTGAGGTGAAGGCTCTCCTCAGATCCCTGAGATCCAGCCAGATCTTGGGGAATCTGCAGGTTTGGGGGGTGAACAGCTTCCACGTAGGGCCTCCTTCCGGTACCTCCCAGGGGACCCTGTGTCTTGTGTGAAAACAGCAGCTCCACCGGCTGATTAGGCCCTTCCTATGTCAGCCATCAGGCAGTGCCGGGTTCCCTAGGGAGGGGGTGGAATCGCCATCCCTGGAGATGTTTAAGACCTGGCTCGACAAAGCCCTGGCCGGGATGATTGAATTGGGGCTGGTCCTGCTTTGGACTGGATGGCTCCTGAGGGCTCTTCCAGCCCTAGGGTTCTATGATTCATTGTAATTTAAAGCTGATGTCTAACTGCCTCAAGAGTTCAATCTGATTTGACTCATGACTGGAGGAAAGCATCAATTGCCCACTAAAAACAGAGGGGGCTATAAGCTGCGGAAAGGCACCGGCCTCTCAAAGTCTGGGCGTAAGCCGGTCTGTGCTCTTGCTGAAAAGACTCTGGCCCCAGCCATACAGCCCCAGTCCTGAATCAGAAGGGATCAAATTACCTGTGGTTTTCTAAGCTGGCACGGACATTTCAAGCTAGGGTTGCCAGGTGTCCGGTATTCACCTGAACAGTCTGGTATTTTCGCCTCCTGTCAGGTAAAAAAATGCAGAGAATACCAGACACCTGAGATGTCCAGTATTTTCTGAATTTTTCCCCAGCCACGAGGCAAAAATACTGGGCACCTGGCAACCCTACAAACACTCAGTGCCAGGCCTCCGCTCCCCCTCCGAGCTCACCCCAGCCCCCCGACTCCAGCCCCCATGCTTACCTGGTTCCCCAAGGCTGCCGGCACAAAATGGCTGCTGGCCAAAAGACCTTTTTTTTTTGCTCAACAACTTTGGTCTCCCTTCCCCCCCCCTTTTTTTCCCCCTTCAACAGAATTTTTTCCTGGTGTTTTTTTTTTGGGAGGGGGGTCGGTATTTTTGTTTCAACCATCTGGCAATCCTATTTCAAGCCCCCAGCCACAAAAGGGCCCAGCTCAAAGGCAACCCAAAGAGAGCGGGAAGAAAACCAGGGGGGATGGCAATGCATCTGCTGCTCAGAACAGCAATGGCTCCTTGCTTGA
Organism: Apalone spinifera; assembly: GCA_030068395.1. Lineage (NCBI taxonomy): Eukaryota > Metazoa > Chordata > Testudines > Trionychidae > Apalone > Apalone spinifera. The sequence continues at coordinate 4,008,878 of JANRFK010003679.1, read as the reverse complement.
GGGACCCTTGCGTTGAAAATGCTGTGGCTACCAGGCCTTGAGGGCCCAGGGTCCAGGGAATTAATTTGGGGGCTCATTAGCGGTGGCCGCCCCTTGAAGCGGGTGGACAGAAATCTTGGGCAGTTACCTAGGATGTCTGTGGGTGACGAGGGCGTTGAAGCGGCCTGGCTAAGCACGACAGGGTTCAATCACGTTGTGGTCCTTGGAGATCCAGCAGGGCCCTTTCGGGGGGTCTGTGAAATTGCTTGAGAGCAAAGCCATGGGGCAAAGGGGGAGGCTGGCCCAGCAGGGACTCTTGCTGAGTTGCAGCTGGTCTCTGTCTCAGGCGAGCTGGGCGCAGCTCCTGGTTCTCTTGGAGCCGTGAGCCTGCCGCTGGTCTGTGGCGGAGGATGGGCAGAAGAGGGGTGCAGGTGGTGTGACTCAGCATCCTACCAAAGCCGTTAGCTTGGCGGGTCCCCAATGCAGCCAACACCTTTCCGGGAGCAAGGGCCTTGCGTCACCCCCGCAGGGCTGGGCCAGCGTCCCCTCGGCAGTGAGGTGAGACAACCTGGTCATTACGCAGCCCTGCCTTGAGTGCCAGGGCCTGGCCTACCTGGCCCGCGGACCTCCCTTCCGGCCCTTGCACGTCTGTGGTCCAGGCAAATCCCAGAGCTGGATGGAAACGATAGAACAAACTAATCCAGCGAGCTCAGACTGCATGGGCCGGACGCGTGCACGCCGAGCCTCCTTTGTACAAGTGCTTAGAACCCCTCTCCTCCCGTTACACGGCACGATTTTCAGGTTATCAGAACGGCCATCCTGGGTCAGACTGAAGGTCCATCGAGCCCAGTGTCCTGTCTGCCCACAGCGGCCAATGCCAGGTGCCCCAGAGGGAGTGAACAGGACAGGGAATCATCACATGATCCCTCCCCTGTCACCCATTTTCAGCCTCTGACAAACAGAGGCCAGGGACATCATGCCTACTCATCCAGGCTAATAGTCACTGATGGACCGATCCTCTGTGAATTTATCTAGCTCTTTTTTTGAACCCTGTTAAAGTCCTGGCCTTCATAACATCTTGTGGCATGGAGTTCCACAGGTTATCCCCGCCCCTCCTGCTGATGGCTCTTCCCCCTTCCACTGCTGATCAGCCAGGGGAGGGAATGACACCCCAGCGTGGCCATGCCATTGAACTGCTGATCAGAGTTGGGGAAAGAGGCACAGCTGTGCTGAGCCACAAGCAGAACATCTGTGACTCAGCATCCCTGGTGAAAGCCTTGAGTGAGGGGAGAATTATGCCCGTAGCCCACAGCACCAGTTTTCCTTGCTCAGGCCAGGCCTGGGACACCGCCCGGGGATGTTACGCCAGACGACGGCCCGGTGCATTGATGTGGAGGCGCTGAGGGTGGAATTGCTCTTCAGCCTTGCTGGTGGTTAACCTGATGGGTGAATTCCTGGGCATCACTGCTGCGGCGTCTGGGCCTGCCAGTAATATCCACGCTCATTGCCTTACCCAGTGCCCCGCCCCGTGAAACTCTTTGGTCCCATTTGCCTGGCCCCCCTGAGCTGCCAGGACGGCTCCTGCTGATTGTTCTCTTCAAAGCGTGCGCGCGAGGACTCCCTCCGAGCCGGGCCGGCCACTTAAAAGAGAGCCCGCGTGGGAGGAAAGAGGCCAGGGTCGTAGATCACTCCCCCGGAAGAGGCAACGCAGCAGGGGAGACCCACGGCTATAGAGTTCCCTTGTTCTTATCTCTCGCTGTACGTGGTCTAAGTGCCACTCCATGGGACAGTGACTCACACTCGGTGCCTGGGTTACATTGGCTCTCAGCTTGAAAGTAGCTGGCGCAGAGGCAGTGGTGGGGGCCATCTCTGATTTGGCAAAGGCCCGTGATCTGCTGGAGATCCAAGAGGATCTCACTGAAAAAAACAAAACACAACAAAAGAATAAACACTGCGGCTGTGTCTAGACTGGCCAGTTTTTGCGGAAAATCAGCCGCTTTTCCGGAAAAACTTGCCAGCTGTCTACACTGGCCGCTTGGATTTCCACAAGAACACCGACTTCCTACTGTAGGAAATCAGTGCTTCTTGCGGAAATACTTTGCCCTTCCCATTCGGGCAAAAGTCCCTTTTGCGCAAATCATTTGCGCCAAGGGGCCAGTGTAGACAGGATGGCATTTGTTTTGCGCAAAAAAGCCCTGATCGCGAAAATGGCGATGGGGGCTTTTTTGCGCAAAAGCGCGTCTAGATTGGCACGGACGCTTTTCCACAAAAAGTGCTTTTGCGCAAAAGCGTCCGTGCCAATCTAGACGCTCTTTTTCCGAAAATGCTTTTAACGGAAAAGTTTTCCGTTAAAAGCATTACCGGAAAATCATGCCAGTGTAGACGTAGCCTGGGGCTTCTGTAGCCTGCTCGGTTTACACAGGGGTAGAGGGGTGCTTTGATTAAAGGCGGGACAAGGAGTTTGGGATCTTGCTCCTGATTTTTCTATTAATCACTGAATTAAGCTGATCCAGGGAGCCCAATTTAAGTGTGAGCGTTGCGCGTTTCTGTGGGTATAACCAGACTCGGTTCCTCCTGCGGCTGCAGAGTGTCTGACGCAGACACGTCCTGAGTTAGTCAAAGGGGTTGGATTTACACCATCCACATCACTTCTGAACTACCGAGGTTGGGGTGAGATCATGTCCAGGACCGGAGCGAGCGTCCCCTTCTGCCATCACAGAGCGCGTGATGGGCGGCTGTTTCGTGGGGACGTGGGCTTCTGTTTGCTTATTCCCTTGTGTGAGAGCCGTCTGTGCCGGGAGCCGGTTCCATCTCACAAGCTGAGTACACGCTGTCCTGGGTAGCTGTGCTGTAGAAGGCCCCTAGAGCTTTGGGAAGCAGCGTTAATGGCCAACTATATAAGCCATGTTTCCCTGAACAAGAAGTTGGTTTTGCAACATGATGTGGGGCCTCAATTCCCATTGGACACCGAGGGCACTAGGGCTGGTTGGAAATTTTTGATGACATTTTTTTTGGGGGGGGGGCTGTTGATTACATCCCATGTTCACAGAAAGCATCTGCTTTCCTTGCAAAGTGTTTCTTTTTCTTGGGAAACCAGCCTTTGGGTTGAACATTGAAAAAATGTTCAGTTTGCAGCAGATTTGGGCCAATTTTTGTTTGGTTGCTCAAAACCATTTGGGGCATCAGAGGGAAACATTTAGATTTTTCATGGAAAAGGTGGATGAAAAATATATTTTCATTCTCTGCAACATTTTCCACTCCAAAAATATTATCTGTCCTGCTTTACTGAGCACACCTGCAGGGTAAAACGCTCCTTGCATAACGCAGTGGTAGAGAAATGCCGTACTAATAGAAGCAGCATCCCTGCAAGCTGAGCACTTGGGTGGTCTCCCAGGAGAGATTCAACTATCAGCCAGCCAATTAGCAGAGCACCCATCGCTGGCACGGGTGGTGCACATCCGCACACAGCTCAGTGCACATAACAAAATTTATTCCACACAGATGGAAAAATGAGAGGGAACATTGTCCACGGCTGAGTGGAAATCAGGAGGCCTACCCTTTTCACTGAGGATTTCTTTCCAAAAGCACAGGGATGTGAATCGTGGTGTCCTGGCTATATTCAATTCCTTCAGCCTTGCCAAAATTCCCCTGCACATGTTGATTTAGATACAGACATTTTCTACTTGGCCCATTCTCAAGTACTGTTCCACTTGCTTTCAACAGTCATGTGATGTCATTGGGTTTGGGAAGGAATCCACTGATGTATCTTGTCAAACCAATCCACATGCAACTTTCAGAGTAATAAAACAGCTGCTGGAAAACCAATAAACAGAACACCCAGCTTAGTGAACAAAATATGTCATTGCGGATTCACTCTGTCTGCTGCCGAAGATCCATGCTAGAATAACTTTTCCATGTCTTGCAAGACACTTGTATTAATTTGCAACTTGCCTTGACACTGAAACAAACTTGTTATCGGCTTGTTTTAATTCATGCATTGTGGCTCCAACAAGCACTTAACTCCTGGGCACTTGGTTTCCTGAATGTTTGTTTTTTCACTTCTTTCCTTTGGGGCGTAATCTTCATTTTCTTTCTCTTGCTGTCTAGATTGGCAGTGTGGTGGGTTTTCAACTGGGACTCAGAATACATGGGGTCTCCTCCTGACTTATTGTACGGTTTTGGGCTAATCATGTAGCCATACCTTCCCCATCTGCAAATTCAGGATAATACTTGAGCCAGCTTCTAGAAAGTGCTTTGAAACTCTCACGTTATAAAGGCTGTACATGCAAAGTGTTATTGTAGTTTGGATAGACACCTTAGAGAATACAGGCCTGCTTCTGCCCCCCCCCCCCCCCCCCCCCCCCCAGCTGGCGTAGAAATATCTTAAGTGAATGGTAAGTCAGTTAGTCGACTAGCTTTCAGAAGTTTGCCAGGGATGGCCGAAGTTGGGAAACAGTGGTTAGGAGAGGACCAGCCAAAATGTTCACAAAGCAGTTCTGGATCTCTTTGTTTGATCTCCCCCCCGGAACACTTCAGCAGTCCAAGATGCTGGTTAGTATCAGGTGACCAGGTCAGCTGACTCCATCGTCTGAGAGTCAGTGGCATTATGGCAGAGTTTCCCAATTTTATTTAGCCATGGAACCCTTTTAAACTCGAAAGAATTTTGCGGAACCCCTAATAACAGTCTCGTATATGGAGCTGAGAAAGTAAACCACAAATAAGGAAGGATGATAATAAACAAATGCTAAACAAGGTCATGAGATCAACATTGAGTTTAACTGCACATAGATTCATCGATCATAGTCAATTTATATTTGTCACGGTTAAATTTTTAAACACAAGAAGTCACGCGACTATAGTGAAGCAAAGTATTCACGAGAGCATTGCCTGCACACTGCCATACAACCAACCCGTTTGACAGCTGAAGCTTCGACGTTGTCCGATGTGACGCTAGTATATTCGTATTCAGTCACCCGCATGATCCACACTCCCTGACAGTGAGTGCGGGGATTTACGGTGGTATATAACAGGCCATCGCTCCACTGACTGACTGGGTGCACACCACTGGGTGGTGACATTACACAGGGACACTTATCGTGGCAAACACAAATGAAAATTATTTTCAATAAAATGTATAAATGCTTAAATATTAATTATTATTTTTTAATAAAATGTTTTTGTAATGGAATTTTCTTGCAGAACTCTTATTTTCACTTTCTGGAACCTCAGGGTTTCATGGAACACCATTGCGTTATGAAATGGCCACACAAAGGCCAAGCCTTTTCACAGTACATTGTACTAACTGATGGGCCATCAGCCTGTCCGGCTGTATTCCCTGAAATAACAGCCGTGAGTGGGACCTAAAACAGCAAATATGCACGGGAGAGTTGCTTCACTTCAGGTCCAAACTCGATCCATGCATACAAATGGGATATCCGAGTCAGTACATCATAACCTCTCCAATGATGCTTTACATGAGCCATCTTGCACACCGTATCTCTCGTTCTGTCCTATTCACATCACAAGCATATTTTCATACAGCGTAGCGAATGCCCCATCGTAGTAACAAATACATTTATTTTCGGGTGTGCCTGAAAGAGTTTACTGTGGGCTTCAGCTGGAATTCAGTCAGATGCAGGCAGAACCCAGAATTTGATCATGATTTGGTCTCTTACATATTTTCTAAGCTGTTTTTTTTTAACTGGTAAGATGAGACCATTTAAAAGCTCTGTAAAATATTATTAAGCGCTACTTCCCACTGACATTTTTAATTATGGGGAAGAAGAAGAGATCAGCTCCTCCAAATCCCTCTCCTCTAATAGAGTTTTATTTTAAGAATCCCACAGAGGGAAATAACCGGGGTTGTTTTATTTAAAATAACGCCAAATGCTTTCTCTCCCGGTGGATTCCGAAGCTCATTGACACAGCCACTTTCTTTTTAATAATGTAGCCACATTTCTATAAAACTATTTTATAAAGTGGTTCCGAGCCCAATGCAGAAAAGCTGGTCTGTGTGTTTCACAGGGCAGTAGGGGACCGGCCGTTTCAGGCAAGAGTATATTTCGTTCTATGTTAGCAGGTCTCGGATTTCACAATTACAGGAACTCATTCCCCGAATGACAGGCTGTGTTATGAATTGAGTGATGGGTGGGTGAGTGGGCGGGGAGGGGAGGGGGGGGGGGTCCAGAGACAGCCGAATTGGCTGGGTTCAGAAAGGGGCATCTCTGTGGTATTTCTTCATGGCCTGAGTCGGGCTGGCTGGAAGACAAGAATTCCATTTCAGGAAAGATGTCCAGGTTTTGAAACGGGTTTGTTCTGCACTCGAAGGAAACCGAGACCTTTGGAAATGTTTTCACAAAAATACCAGAGACAGCCTTGCCCCAGCGTGGCCTGGGTGCTTGGGGCCATTGCTGAGGAGGTGAGAGAGACAGGTTCAAATTCCTGAATCAGTCTCCTCCATCTCAGGGGGGTGCCCTGGCTAGCAGGCTGTTCGCTAATCTGGAGCAGGCCTCTGCTTTGCTCTCGCAGTAGAACTTCCATCCTGGAGCCAAGACTCCTTCCCAATGCAAAGGGAGTGCAAGCCGGCTTGTTCCCACAAAGTTTCAGCCAGGGGTGACGGGTGAGGAGAGACAGGGAGCCATTGGCCATGTGACCCCTCGCCCAGCATAGGAAAGGGCTGGACCAACCCCCCTTTAAGAACATAAGAACGGCCGTACTGGGTCAGACCAAAGGTCCATCTAGCCCAGTAGCCTGTCTGCCGACAGTGGTCAGCACCAGGTGCCCCGGAGCGGATGGACTGAAGACAATGATCAAGTGATTTGTCTCCTGCTATCCCTCTCCAGCCTCTGACAAACAGAAGCCAGGGACACCATTTCTATCCCCTGGCTAATAGCCTTTTATGGACCTAACCTCCATGAAATTATCTAGCTTCTCTTTAAACTCCATTATAGTCCTAGCCTTCACAGCCTCCTCTGGCAAGGAGTTCCACAGGTTGACTATGCGCTTTTTCTTTTATTAGTTTTAAACCTGCTACCCATTAATTTCATTTGATGTCCTTTGCTTCAGTCTCCGCCTCTCCCCCTCTTTGCTCCGCCCCCTCCCCACCTTTGCTCCACCATCTTCCCCCTCATTCCCCAACTGATTAGCAGGGCTGTGGCTCCGCTTCCCGCCAGGGAGTGGGGGTGGTCTCTCCCCTCCCCTGAGCAATGCAGCCGGGGCAGCTTGCTGTGCTTTCCCCATGCTGCCGGGTCTTGTGGGGGCCAGTTCCGCCCCTCAGTAACCTCTCTTCTGGCAGCTGGCCTGCCCCTTCCTGCCTCCACCCATGGCAAAAAAGGGGCATCAATTAGTTTGACAGGATCTATCTATCTGTGACCACTGCCAGCAATGCTGGTGTCATTTAGAATAATCAATCCGTTCATAAATCACCTCAGCTTCCTTCAAGAGGCAAACAGGCCATCTAGAATGGATAATGTATCATATATCACATCCGCTGACATGATCTACGCCATCCAGTGCCAACCAGGCCCCTCTGCCATGTGTGTGGGCCAAACCAGACAGTCTCTGTGACAAAGGATAAAGGGACACAAATCAGACATCAGAAATGGGAACATATAGAAATCTGTAGGGGAGCATTTTAGGCTGCCTGGTCACTCAATCATGGATCTAAAGGTAGCCATCCTTTCGCAAAGGAATTTTACCACCCAGTTACAGAGAGGGACAGCTGAACCGGAGTTCATTTACAACTTCAATGCTATCAAGTTTGGCTTCAATAGACAGTAACTGGTTAGTGCACTACAAAGCCAATTTTCTCTGCCTTTAACATCCACATTTTCACATCAAAAGCTATGAATGGGACTCGTCCAGTCCACTTAATTAGCTTCATTACCATGGGTCATACAATTGACAGATAACTGCTTTTGCTGTTATATATCTCTTGGATTCTGTTATTTCTACTCCAACACATCTGATGAAGTGGGTCTTATGTATTTGCTAGTCTCTTAGGTGCCACAGGAGTTTTCGTTCTTCATATAGATTAATAAATGATTAATCGTTTGTATCAGTGTCTTATAATATTACAAGGTTGTGGAATTTCCATCGCTGGAGATATTTAAGAGCAGGTTAGACAGACACCTGTGAGGGATGATCTAAATGATGCTTGGTCCTGCCGTGAGGGCAGAGGACTGGACTCGATGACCTCTCAAGGTCCCTTCCAGATCCAACTTGGCTGAATATTCCTGGTCTTAGGACTGAGCCCTGGGGGAAGTCATCAGATACTTCCCTCTGCTCTGAAGCAGCCCCGTGCCTTACAATGTTTCTATGATTAATCCTGCTTGGTCCTTCTAAGGCAGGAAGCGTTATAGTCCCTGCGGGACACAAATGGGAATACAGGTCTCCACTCAGTTCACTCATGTTAGTCCCTCTTCTCCGATCCGTGTCCTTTGATTGTCACATGGGGGGACACTAGAGTGCTGTAGCACGCAGCCGGTGCTGATTCTTTAAGACAACGTGCAGGGCCAGAAAAGCACATCAGGCCTGGTCCTTGTGGCACATTTCAAATCACGTTCCCATTGTGAGCAGGGCTGGATTAAGGCCTTCGTAGGCCCTAGACACTCTTAGGGTTGCCAGGTGTCTGGTTTTCGCCTGGGGGTCCGGTAGTTGTGTCTTCTGTCCGGTAAAAAAAGCCCAGAAAATACCAGACATATAAAATGTCTGTATCTTCTGTTTTTCTCAGACGGAAGGCCGCAGAGACTTTTTTCCCCTGCTGTGTCTGGCAGGGGCGGGGTGAGTGGGGAGCATGGCAATTTAAAGGCACTGCAACCTTTTTTTGTTGTGGTTGCTCAATCAATTTTCCCCCCCCCGCCATGTTCGGGATTTTTTGTGAAAACATCTGGCAACTCTAGACATTCTCATAATCGTCGGCCTTTAAACTGGATTATGTATAAATGTATAAGGGAGAAATGCCCTATTGCCTACAATGTAACTGGGTATTGTTTGTTGACTAGAGTTGGCAAATTATTCAGTTTAATTTAGCAGTTTTCTTATTTTCAGGTCAATTATGAATTTTTTTAAGGCCCTAAATTTTTGGCGGCCCTAAGCTTTTTTCCGAGGCCAGGGGTGGGTAATAATCTTTAAAGGGGGCCACTTCACAAATGTCTGAAGTTGTCCTGGGCCGCCCTATAAGGGGTGGAGGCCAGGAGACTTCTCTTGCTCCCCCACCCACAGACCCTGATTGGCCTGGGGGCAGAGGAGTGCGTGAAGTCTTTGCCTCCTGCCCTCCCAGTGCCTAGAGAATCGCCAGCTGTTTTAAAACAGCCGGCAGTTCCCACTGATGCCACGCTCCCCTGGTGGGGGAAGGAGACTTTGTGTGCTCCCCCCATCTCCAGGTGTCGATTGGTCTGGGGGCAGGGGAGTGGCAAGGCGGCCGTGGGTGGAATCTGGCCCATGGAGGCTCCTTTGCCCACCCCTGCCGTAGGCACTAGGAAATTCGCAGGGGGGTTTCCTGGCCCGGCTGGTAGGGCAGAGAGTGAGCTAGGTCTTCAGCAGTCAGCTGGCTGAGGGAGCTGCCTGCTTTGTGTGTCTCTGTTCTTGTGCGTTAAAGTCCTACCTTTTAAGACATAACGGCATGTGAGCGGGCAACTTTCCAGAGAGCGTGTTATGTTTTTATCCAATGTCTCTGCGCTTCTGTTGTGAACAGAACCATTCTGGTCTCTCGCACACTGGTTTGGTACCCGTGAAAACCACTTGCTTCAGTGGAGTCTTTCCTCGTGCCCCCCCGCGTCCGTGAGAACCTCGCAATCTTCTCGTGGAATAGTGAACTCACATGTACTTTGGAGGAATAAATATCTGCCAAGACTCTCTCCCACCTGAATTCCACCTGAAGCCTCTTTCTTTCTATGCCAGCACGCAGTTGTGTTGTCTTACACTTGCTAATTGTCCCATTAAACTCCCTTTTCCCGCAGGTCTGCACAAACCTCCGGGCTCTCCTGATCTCTGTTTCTGATCAGTTATCGCTAATCTTGTTGGCTCTGTTCTATCTGTAAAATTGATCCCCGTGGAATTTCATTCCCGCCCTGTTTGTTAATGAACTTGGCTGGATATTCCAGATCCTAGGGCTGGGCCCTGGGGGAGCTCATCAGATACCTCCCTCTGCCCGGAGGCAGCCCCGTGCCTTACAAACGAAGGGTTTGGTTTCATGCTCGCTGCGCATTGAACAGAACAAAACTGGCCAATAACAATATGCACCCTGAAGAGTTCGGGATCCCTGCAGTATTATCCCTCCTCGTCCCTGGGATCTGGCCCTCTGGCCTGCAGCTGGCTGGAGATTGGAAAGTCAGGATATAACCACGCAGGACGAGGGGATTCCTGCACGGAGCCAAATGCCCAACAAGAATGGCTTAACGGTCCAATGCAGCATTATTGTTCCAGATGCTTTCGGCCCATTGCTCCTCACCTTCCTCTGTGCCGCTCTCACTCGGGAGGGGTACATCATCAGCTGCTGGGGCCAGATTAAAAAGATTGTGGGGCAGGGACGTGAACTGGGGGCTGCTCTTGGAACCCTCCGATTTCCTGCCCTCAATGGGTGGGGGTCCCTGGGCGGCTTTTACCATTGCCCAGCTTCTGGGCTGGCAGTGAGCGGGGTCACAGGGAAGAGGCGGGGCAAGGGGCGGGGCTATGGAGGGGGCGGGGCTCCTTCATGGGTCCGAGTTTTGCATTTTGAAATGCGAGTGGGGGCCTGCCCGAGTGATGTTGCATCCCCACGTTGACCCTGTTTTTTTTTAATAGAGGCTCCCCCCAGTGATTGGGGCTCCTTCCTGAGATGGGGAGCCCTGTGCAAGTCCATTGGTTGATCCAGGCTTAATGGGTGGTGGGGAGTGTCCGCCTGGGGCTAATCTGCACCGGCAGCGGCCTGGCGTTTGCCTCTAGCCTGCTCTCCATGCCCCATCGGAAAGGGAAACGCCGCCCTTTGGCTCCGCCCACTGCTCAGTCGTTTCCAGGGGCCAGAAGCACTTCTCTCTATTGAGTCATAAACCGAAACTGACGATAGGCTGAGCCATCACAGCCTCAGTTTCTCACCTTCCTGCTGCCGGCTCCCGGGGCCGTAACGCTGGCCCACATGTAGACCCTGTTGTACACGGTGTTGTAACGTTGTCGGGCCTCGCACACTGCAGAGCCAAGGCAGAACAGCTGATCTCTTGTCTTGCACCAGCGTCTGTTGGCGAGAGAGACAAGCCAATGTTTTGAAATGGCTCCTGGGTGCTGTCGTGTGAACGTCTCATGCTCCCGCCTCCCTCCAGGTCCCTTGCAAAGACACTACGATGCACTGCGGGCCCACACCTTCCATCAGCGCGAGGGAGTCCCACATGGACCATAGAGCCCAGGCTATGGAGAAGAATGGGAGAAAGAGGCACCTCAAATGCACCTCCCATGAAATACTGTGGTGCCATTTCAGAACAGAAAAATTCCAGACTATGGCTGAACGAGACTGAGTTTTGATTTATTACTAAACTATTGACATTTTCCATGGGAGGGAACAACCCCCCCATATTCCAGCCATTCTAATCTTACTATAGATTTTAGAAACTGGCCCCCAAAAAGGGAAGTTCAGGCTTTCAGTGAATTTTTTCCTAAAAGTAGACTCTTTTCATAAAAAAAGTAATTAAGTCAAAATCCCAATTTTCTATAATAAACACGTTTTGATGGGAAATTTTCAACCCTTGCCACAGCTCCAAAGAAAGCCCTTGACAGCCAGAGAAACACATCCCGATCCGGGGCTTTGCTTGAGAAGTCCATCCTTCGCCAGGGTGCTCAAATTGTTGTTTAAAATGGGTCAGTAGGACTGGCCAGAGAGCAGCTGTGCTCAGCTTTCTGCTTCCAGGAAATTCTGGGGAGGCACCAGCTTGTCTTGACTCGCTTCTGCTTGGAAAAGTGGCTCGTTGTCATTGTGCATGGTGGCCCGGTGCCTCTCAGTTCTCCCCGCCCTGCAGAGCTGACAGAAATGCAGAGCTTGATTTTGACTTCTCCTCCTGCCAGCCAGTTCCCGTCAGGTTCCCATGCCAGACCTTCTACTGCTTGTGGCCTGTGGGCTGGGGGATGAGATGTGAAGCAGCCAGGCCACATCTGGAGTTACTGACACGTGGCTGGAGCTGCGGCTCTGGCAGTTGACAAAAATCAAGCCCATAGCTCAAACAGCAAGTCAGTGTGATCTGGGAGGATCAGCACATTTCACTAGGCTGTTGCCATTTAGAGAGTCACTTCCGTGACCACGGCTGCACCCCAGTGCTAGGGAACGTCCAACGCAAAAGGCCATTGGCAATAAATGTTTTCGCAAAGCCCGTGAGATTTGTTGACTCCAGCCCCCTTGGCGAGACACACACTCTGCCAGCTGACCAAGAGGCTGCCTTTCATTAGGGCGCACGGGTTCATAGAGCTGAAGGCCAGAAGAGATTGTTGGATGTAGAGCTAAGCCAATAACTGATGCGTCAGTTTACAGGCAATTCCAAAAAAATCAGAAATGTGTCTGCAGTGTTGTCATAGCCATGTTGATCCCAGGATATTGAAGAGGCAAGCTGAGTGAGGTCATAACTTTTATTGGACCAACTTCTGCTAGCGAGAGAGACAAGCTTGGTGGAAGCTCCTAAGGTGGTCTCCGTCTCTCCCCTGAGTTGGCCCAGTAAAAACCATGACCTTAGCCAGCTTGTCCATATGAAAAAATCATTTTCAGGTGAAACCAAAAATGATTTTTTTCAAAATGTTTCTCTCATTCAAAAGTAGTTTTTTTTTAAAAGTTTTGGGTCGTCTTAGCATCTGTGTGATGTGTCCCCGATGACATGTGATCCAGATTCATCACTGAATTGGTCCAGCAGTTGGATCGCTAGTTTACCGGACAAGGAGCAGGACATGAATGCTGATCTGATGAAGCTTTTCATGTTGAGTGTTTGGAAAGAACCTGGTTAGATTTTAACCATTTTGAATTTTTTTATTATTATTTTTAAATACAATTAAAGGAACGACTCCAAGGCAAATTAATTTTAAACTGGAAAAGCAAAACATTTTGTTTCAAAAATGTTGAAATGAAGCGTTTCTGGTTTTTCTGCGGTTTTTCCCCCACCGGAAACAATTCAGCCAAATTGACAAGACTTTTTGAGAGGTTTTTGGTTCACAAATCTGCATTTTTTTCATCGAAAACGTTTGGCCGAAAAATGTCACCCAACCTCAAGTTTGACGACTTCTCCTCAGATTTGGGCTAGAGTAAAAATTCTGGGAAACAAACAAACAGAAAACCACCAGGTGCATGCAACTTGTAGTGGTGGGAGCAACGCTCTGTTCATTCAGACAAAACTCAGCGGTATTTCACAAACCCCCCACACCAGGATGCATTCTGGGAAAATCTCTAAAACTGTAGCAGTCCTCTGTCTAGAATCTCAGAAGGTTTTCGCTTATCGGCTGTTGCTGTGGTAGGCTCTAGAATGGATTACTGGCGCTGTTGACTCTATTATTAATTTCAGACTCATGCACTTGGAAATATTTAAGGGGAATGCTTGGAAAAAGCGGATGCTACTGCTACTTGAAGAAAGTCCAACCATGATGCTATCCCTACAAACTATTTTCCTTGAAGGAAACTTGACAGTGCAAATGTACCCGGCAAAGGAGCGATAAGCAGACACCACAAGAGAAGATGTAGGTGATGAACAGAAGCAGTGGGATCTAGTGGTTAGAGAAGGAACCTGTGAATTCCGAATTCTATTCCCGGGCTTGGTGTGCTGACTTGGTGGCTAATCTTGGCCTGCTCTGTATGCTGTTTCCCTTCCTGTGAAATGAGGCTGTTTTCTTATCTCAGAGTGGTGGTGTAAGGCTTAATGAAATCATGTTTGTAAAGCACTTTGAAATCTAACAGAGTGGTATTCATAGGCCACAGAGCTGCAAATGAGATAGTGAAGGAGATTACACATTCCTGCCTTTGAAGAGCAGAGCATAGGTTAAATATTTTTACCAGCCCAATGCTCCCTTGCACTAATAAAGGGTAGTAGTGAACACACAATGCCCGGCTTTGTTCTATAGCCCGTTCTCGAACTCATCAACCCCCAGCCTAAGGGCAAAAATCGCTTTCCACCACATCTCTCAAACCTTGCGATTAAATATAAATAAATATAAGCCCAGGGAAGAAGCCAAAGATTGCAACAGGCCAGAAGGAGTGAGGAAATATTTTGGGAACTGTTTACTTGACAAATATTTAGCAAACTTGGAGGTAGTCTTGAGAACGGGTGAAAAAAACCCACCCTGCCCTGGTTCATGCGGATGAATGTTTTGCTACTGATTAAATCTGAGCTTGGATAAACTGTGTGGTGACAAGGAAACCGGAGCTGGTAATGAGGAAACGTTTGGGTAGGATGTGAGAGATCGAAACCGCAGATAGTGCTATCCCCAGGAGAAAGTACGTATTCTGAGGATCGGGAATTTGTTTGGGAATATTGGCCTCCGTTCAAGGGATATATCCCATTATGTGCAGTATCTCCCAATCTTTACCCCTGAAATGGCCTGGAAAAACCAAATCTAGCTGTGCAATAATTAAAGGAAACCATATGTGAGACGAGACGCCTGTTTCTCGCCTGGGCTGTCGTCAGTCTGGCCACGGTAAGATATTACAGTGGCTCCGAGCAGGGGCGCCCGACACGATGCCCTCTCCTACGCGTGGCTAGACTCAGAGAGGCGTGGTGAGTTGGATAGGCACCACGCTTCTGGTGCTGTGACTTCTCCACCCCTGTGAGCCGTCCCTACTCAGACACGTCAATTGATTTGCTGTTGTGCAGTGGTGGGCAACCCACATGTAGCCCTTTAGGGTTCTCGATGAGGCCTGCACCCCCCCCCCGTTTGCCCCTTCCCCC
>JANRFK010003679.1:3971044-3984950 GCA_030068395.1 Apalone spinifera | reverse complement strand
GATTATTCCCCTTTATTCGCCTCTGGTGAGGCCACATCTGGAGTATTGTGTCCAATTCTGCGCCCCCCACTACAGAAAGGATGTGGACGCATTGGAAAGGGTCCAATGCAGGGCAACCAAAATGTTGAGGGGGCTGGAGCGCATGACGTATGAGGAGAGGCTGAGGGATCTGGGTTTGTTCAGTCTGCAGAAGAGAAGAGTGAGGGGGGATTTGATAGCAGCCTTCAACTGCCTGAAGGGAGGTTCCAAAGAGGATGGAGAGAGGCTGTTCTCAGTAGTGACGGATGGCAGAACAAGGAGCAATGGTCTCAAGTTGCAGTGGAGGAGGTGTAGGTTGAATATTAGGAAAAACTATTTCCTCAGAAGGGTGGTGAAGCCCTGGGATGGGTTCCCTAGGGAGAGGGTGGAATCTCCATCCCTAGAGGTTTTGAAATCCTGATTTGACAAAGCCCTGGCCAGAATGATTTAGTTGGGGTTGGTCCTGCTTTGGGCAGGGGGCTGGATTCGGTGACTCCTGAGGGCTCTGCCAGCCCTGGGATTCTATGAGTCTATGAAATCGCATTGACACTAGCCTGAAATGCTGGAAAGTCACATGAGCAGCTGGCATGCTTGGCTGGCCTGTGGGTACGGAGGGCAAGTACATTCCTAAGAATCTGATTCCTGGAGATTCCAGAACTGGAGCTAGGCAATGATCCAGCGCAGAGCAAGCAGGCGGGATTCCTACGAAAAACCCATCTCGCAAGAAACCAGAACGTGTGTGTGTGTGTGGGGGGGGGAGCTTTGGCTCTCCTCTAATCAGCAAACTGTTTGGCAGAAGAGATCAAGTAAACAGTGGTGTGTGGGAGGTGAGATCGTCTTCACCGCAGCCCTGCGATGTGCGATACTGTTCCAACATCATTCCTTGAGAAAACCAGCCAACCTTCCTCTCTACACCTGACTAATCTCTCACACCTGAGGTTTCCTGGCAAAGCAGCTGTTCAGAGACACTGGATTTGCTTCAAGACAAGCAAAAATCTTGGGCTCAGACTTCCAGCCAGATAGGATCTAATGCCTTCATCTAATTGTCTTGATCCTTTAGACTTTCACTATACGGAGTCGTTTGTCTAAAGTTCTATCGAGCACTGTGGTCCAATGGTTAGTGCCCTGCCTGCAAAACCATGGCCTATTTCTGGCACAGTGTCTTCTATGGTCCCTGGGCTCTCAGATGAATGCCTCTGATTCACCCTTTCTGTGGAATTATTCTTGGCTCTCATGTGTAACTTAGTCCTGTCTCAAGGCATATCCCTAAATCACAACTGCAAATTACACCCACTGTTCTCTTCTCACTTGATGACTGGCTAAAGGGAATTCTCTGGAGGAAGATAGAAATTGCCACACTGTCTCAGACTGAAATCCGTCTAATTCGGGATCTTGACTCTGGTGGCCTTCTGTATCAGATTAGGAAAACCTCCCCTTTATCAGAGATCAGCTTACGCAGCCCTGAAGGCTGAGCTGTGTCATGTCTTCCAAAACATATGTTAACATTCAATATTGTGGATCTGGATGTCCTATTGTCCATGCAAACGTACTGCTAGCCTTTGAATCTCAGTAAGGAAAGATAATAGAGCAGGTAATAAAGGAATTCATCTGCAAACATCTGGAAAAAATAAGGCGATAGGTAACAGCAGCATGGATTTGTATAGAACAAATTATGTCAAACCGAGCTAATAGCTTTCTTTGATAGCATAACAAGCCTTCTGGATAAGGGAGAGGTGGTGGACATGGTATACCTAGACTTTAGTAAGGCATTTGATACGGTCTCGCATGACCTTCTTATCAATACACTAGGGAAACACAACCTAGATGGGGTTACTATAAGGTGAGTACATATAACTGGCTGGATATCCATTCTCAGAGAGTAGTTATTAGCGGTTCACAATCATGCTGGAAGAGCAAAACAAAAGGGGTTCGGCAGGGGACCAGTTTTGTTCAATATCTTCATCAACGATTTAGATGATGGCATAGAGAGTATGATTATTAAGTTTGCAGATGATACCAAGCTGGGAGGGGTTGGAAGTGCTTTGGAGGAGGGTCGTAATTCAAAATGATCTGGACAAACTAGAGAAATGGTCTGAGTCAAATAGGATGAAATTCAATAAGGACAAATGCAAAGTGCTCCTCTTAGGAAGGAACAATCCGTGTCACACACAGAACGAAAAGCGATTGTCTAGGAAGGAGTCCTGCAGAAAGAGATCTAGGGGTCAGAGTGGAACACAAGCTACATATGAGTCAACAGTGTGACGCTGTTGCAAAAGAAGCAAACATGATTCTGGGCTGCATGAACAGATGTGTTGTGAGCAAGACACGAGAAGTCATTCTTCCGCTTTACTCTGCGCTGGTTAGGCCTCAGTTGGATGTTGTGTCCTGTTCTGTGCACCGCATTTCAAGACAGATGTGGAGAAACTGGAGAAGGTCCAGAGAAGAGCAACAAAAATGATGAAAGGTCTAGAAAACATGAGCTATGAGGTAAGGCTGAAGGAACTGGGCTTGTTTAGTTTGGAAAGAGAAGACTGAAAGGGGTCTTGATAGTGGTTTTCAGGTATCTAAAAGGGTATTACAGGGAGGAGGGGGGGGGGGAAATTGTTCTCCTTGGCCTTTGATGATAGGACAAGAAGCAATGGGCTTAAACTGCAGCAAAGGAGGTCTAGGTTGGACATTAGGAAAAACTTCCTATCTGTCAGGGTGGTTAAACGCTGGAATAAATTGCCTAGTGAGGTTGTGAAATCTCCATCACTGGAGATATTTAAGAGCAGGTTGCATAGACATCTATCAGGGATGATATAGACCGTGCTTGGTCCTGCCATGAGGGCAGGGGACTGGACTTGATGACCTCTCAAAGTCCCTTCCAGTTCTAGTATTCTATGATTTTATGATTGTAAGTTCTTGGTCTTGGTGGTATCCTGTAGCAGTGAGTTCCTCAGTTTATTTATCAATTGTGTGAAAAAGTGTTTCCTTGTATTGGTTTTGAATTTCTCACGTTGTAATGTGGTGGAATGTCCCATTCATCTTTTGTTAGCGCTTCTGTTCTCCTTAGTGATTCACTCTGCCCCGGTCATTATTTTATATCCTTTTATAGAAGTGTCCCCTCTTGTTGGTCTCCTTTCTAAGGTGACAGCCTCTATCTTTCCAGCTTCTCCTCTTAGGAGAGTTTTTCCAGGATCTTGATCCTTCTCATTGCTCCTCTCCATTGCCCTCTCTTCTCTCTAGTTCTTCACTATCCTTTGAGAGAAGCAGAGACCAGCCGTTCACATAATATTCCAGATGAGACCATATCATTGATTTATTTGATGGCCTAGACGTTCTCCGTATTATTCTCCATTTGTCATGTACCCTAACATCTTGTTTGCCACTTGACCACAGCTGCACATTCCTTCCTTTCCATCTGTCACAGGTATTTAGAAAGTGTCTATCACCTTGGAAAGGGAATTTATTATAGTTCTGACATGCAAAGAACTTTATTCCTCCTCTGAAACATGTGCAGGAGTATTGGGATTTGCTTAATCCCTTAGGCTTACTTATATGTATTTGTGAGCCAAATTTTGCCTGAAGATGAATATGTGTAGATCCCACATGTGTCTGTCACAGGGCAAAATTGGATTCTCTACTGATTTGTGGCATCTATGGGACAAACCCTGAAATATTCACTCAGAAATCTCATTGGTGAGTAAAGAAAACAAGAGTTAGATTTAGGGGAATACTGGGGTTGCTTTGAACATTTCCTAGTTTCCAGACATTTTCCACTTAACTCCCCTTTTAAACATTATTTTGATTTAGAAATCCAAAGAGAAGCTAACTTTTCTTTACCTCTGATTTGCTATTTGCTGTTTGTTTTTCCGCAAAAACTCGTGGAGCGCCCACACCTCAAGCGCGTATTTGCACAAGAGACTCAAAAGAACAGAGGGGGTTTTGTGCAATTGGTCTTCCTCTTTCTACGAGGAAGAAGGCTCTTTGCGAAGGAGTCCCTTCTGACGTCAGCAACTCTGCACATAGACATCTGTGAGCCGCTACCTCACCGCTCATCTGCGACTGTCATCCAGTGGCATAGGAGAAGGGGACACAGGCAGGATTCACTGGCAGTTGTAATGGCCTTTGGTTGCTCAGTACCATGCAGGGATTCCTTTCTCCAGCGTGATGGGGCCGCACCTGTGTCCACGGACAAAAGGGTTGCAATCCAGTGATGGCTCGAATGCCTTCCCCTGGCATTCTGCCCCCTTCCCGAGCCAGCAAGGGAGTAGGCCCCAGCAGAACAATAAATAGAGCTTTCTCCAGAAGTCATGCCAGGGGGTGACTTGCCCGCTTTACACTCTGGAATTGAGCCTTGTATTTCACACCCCTCTGCAGTGTTCCCTGTCAGTTGAGCATGTGGGTGGCCACCCTGGATGCTGCCCAGATGATTAGCAGAGCACCCACCAACCTATGTTGGTGGTGCACAGCTATGCATGCATCGGAGCACATAACAAAATTTATTCCGCACACAAATGGAAAAATGTATAGGGAATGTTGCCCCTCGGTAGGTGCACATGTGCCTCCCCTTGAGCAGACTGACCAGACAGCAATCTAATAGCCTGCTAGCAAAAGAGAGCAGCTCTTAGAGCACCTAGTAATGTAAAAGAAATGAAATGGAGAACGAACGTATCTGACTAGGAGATGAGCTGAGGGTGCACAGCACTTGGCAGGATCTGGTCAGCGCTACCCGGCTGTCATGCCAACGGGACGGAGAGGCCCTGCAGACGGTATGACTGGCAGCTTTTTGGTTGGCACAGAGAGAGAGTCCAGTGCCCTAGGCCATGAAAAGGCTGCCCTGCCCATAATAAAAGGTTCTTTAACACCATCCAGGGGAGAGTCCTCTTGTTTCTAATCTATCAAAACTAATTTGGGCCCCTCGAGTCTTTGGCCCATGGCCTTCCCCATCCCTAATCAAAAAATGGAACGTTTTGGCAGCTGGGCCATTTCGTGAATGAGCTGATGAATGTAAACAATGCTGTGCGTTAACGGGGCTCATGTTTACAAGCATTCTCCCGTGCTAACCTCAGACCCTGGCCTCCCCCGGACCTGGGGGGGGAGGCGTGTCTGAAGATAACAGGAGAGTCTACCCTGGTCCCCAGATTCCCATGTGGTTGTGTTGTCTTGGGCCTGTCTGCCTAAAATATCCATGGGGCAGGACCGCTTGTTTTCCGCACCCAGAGCCGTCTGAAGGAAACGTCTGCTGAGCATTTGGGCTCAGGCCAGGATCCTGTCGGGCTAGCATGAAGCTTTGCCAGGGACTTGACAAAACATTTTTTTTTCTTGTGCAAGAACATTTTCATCAAGTTGCTCCCACTTAATGGGATTTGCATCTAACGGCGGTGACCGGCTGTTTTGAGGGGACCCAGAGCCTGTTCGGTAGGGTCGGGCTAGGAAAGTGGAAGCTCCGGTGAGACGAGAAATCAATTATTTTACAAGGACGGACGTTGCTTGTTGTTGTCGTGTGTGGAAAAATGAGTGTGGTCAGGTGCAGGAGTGATTCACCTCCACGATAGGGGACGCATGTAGCTTTAAGCTCCATTGACAGATGTTTTGGGGGTAACATGGAAGCCTGTAAGTTTGGAATAACATCTGGGGGTTGGAGAGGCAAACCCAACCGATTGAGTCTGATTTCAATAATAAAAAAGTCACCTATTCCCATGCTCGGCAGCCCGAAGCATCCTGAAAGTCGTCCCCACATTAAACCGAGCAGCGTGAAAATACGAATTCAGGTGAACGCAGCCAAACAGCCACTTACCCAAACTTTTTTGCCCCGGGTCAGTGATCTGAGAAGCAAACGCTCAGTCCCCTCTGTGACGCTGGCAGGCCAGACGCAGGCAGTTGCTATGTACAATTTCCTGGCCAGATCAGTCCACCGGCGAGTTAGGTTTACTCAAAATAGGCGTTAGTCTGAGAAGAATGAATCTGGACTCTGTGAGATGCCTGCACAGTGGCCCAGGCATGACTCTCATGTACAATATCCATGTCCCGTGTCGTGAGGCAATATTTAAGTGTGTGCTTGAAAACTGTTCACCCTCACGGTGAGGAGAGAGGCAGTACCAAGTGTGAGCTACCAGGAGGTGTTATCTCCTGGCCGGCACAAGAAGGCCCATAAACACCAGACAAACCCGTATGGAGCATCAGAGACAAAATTGCTCACAAGCCTGCCCCCCATCTCCTCTTGCCCTGATGAAAAGGAGACTTGCATGTGGACTTATCCCATCATCTCAGGATGGAGAGAGGCTGTTCTCAGTGGGGGCATGTGACAGAACGAGGAGCAATGGTCTCCAGTTGCAATGGGGAAGGTCCATGTTGGATATTAGGACAAACAATTTCCCTAGGCGGGTGGGGAAGCTCTGGGATGGGTTCCCTAGGGAGGGGGTGGAATCTCCATCCCTAGAGGTTTTGACAAAGCCCTGGCTGGGATGATGGAGTTGGTCCTGCTTTTGGGAGAGCTGGACTCGATGACTCCTGAGGTCTCTTCCAGCCCTGGGATTCTCCGATCTTGAACTCTGGAGGTGGGGAACAAAAATCCCTGACAAGAGGAAACTGCATCTATTGGCTGTTTGGATTCTGAATGGCCGGAGACACCAAACTGTAGCTTGAAATCCCCCAGGGCTGTCACCCGCATCTGCCCTAGGATTGACAAGTGACTGCAACGCTGTCACTCTTGGCAGTAAGCCCATGTGTGTATGGGGGGAGAGGGGGGAAGGGGTTGGCTTGCTTTCACCTGTAAATAACTCTCTTCTTTCTCTTTCCTATTGATCAACCCTTCGAGTTCATTGCGGGATTGGCTACCAGCGCTGTCTTTGGTGTAAGAGCGAAGGTACCAATTGATCCCGGGAAGTGACTAATTCAGTTGGGCTTGCAGCAGTGTGAGCGGGGTGTGATTGATGAAGCAAGTGACCATTTTTCACCAAGTCCAGTCTGTCTAAGTGAAATCTACTTATCGAACACACTATCGGGTTGAGGTGTTTGTTTCTGGCAGTTTCTGACGATCGTGAGTCATTCCAGACAGCGTGACGCTCTCCAAACGCCCTCTCTTCGTTTCATATAGATTCAGGCTAAAATTCCCTCTCCGTTTTTCCACCCAGGTGTGGAATAAATGTTGTGGCATGCACCCAGGCATGAGCAGATGTGCACCACCAGTAGGAACAAATGCTGGCGGCTGTGGGTGCTCTGCTAATCATCTGGGCAGCATCTGTATTGGGCGGCCGTCCAAGTGCTCAGCCTACAGGGAACTATGATCGGGGCCACAAGAGGCTGATTAGATCGGGGTGGAGAACCTATGGCCCATGGGCCACATCCTCCACCAGTCCCTTCATGCAATGGGGAGGTTCTGACAGACGGGCAAAGGGAGCAGCCTGGTCCCAAGCCCTGCAGCTTCTCCCTGCCACCAGGTTTGCAACCCCCCCCCCCATCATCTGGGACTACTGCTGGTGGGCGAATGGCTACTGATCCAGACAGCAGCAGGATGCGCCAGCATTGCTGGAGGCCAGGAGAAGGTGGCAGAAAATATTTGCCTATTTTTATGAAAAAGTCAGGACATCTGCAGGACACCTTAAATATGGGACTGTCCCGTTAAAAACAGGATGCTGGGCCACCCTATGGAAAAACCACTCACCCGACAGGAGGCTGTGGCGGATGAATTAGGGTATTTTTTTTTGGCGGGGGGCGGGGGAAGGGGGGAAGGTCTGGATAAGGCAATGCAAGCGATCATTATTATTAACTTGATTTTATTATGGAGCTCCCTAAATCCCAACCCAGACCCTGCTCCAGGAAAATAGGGAGATATTTTTGGCCAAAGGTCTCCTCCCTACTCAGGGGGTGGTCTGGGAAAAGTTCATGGGAAACACCTACCCTGCCTGTCAAAATGAGCACAGCAACATCAGACTTGGGCTGGCAGTCAATGAGTTCAGCCCCTCGCTATTTCTGACAACCAGTGTTCCTGGTAAGCCGCGCACTTGTGTGGCCACGCAGGGGAGATTCAAGGTCCCACAGCTGATTAGCCAAGCTCCCACAGCTGTCTCTCTCTGTGTGTGTGTGTGTGTGTGTGTGTGTGTGTGTGTTCTATGGGTGGTGCACATTCGCACATGCCTCAATAGATATAAAATTTATTCCACACCCAGATGGAAAAGATTTGAGGGAACATCGCCAGCAGCCTTATTACATAATCCCATTATTAATATGCTTATCAAACTCCATCTTAATACTATTTAGGCTATTGGTCACCTCTCAGAGGCTGTTCCAGAACTTCTGACCTCTGGTGGTTAGAAACTTCTCATTTTCCCTCTTAAATGTATGCACAGACCATTTATATGCAAAAAGCCTTCTAGAGTAGCAGCCTCTCTCCATCACTGGCCTATGAGATCCTCCCACAATGCACCTGGTCATTTGTGCTGCAGTCTGTAAAGAACCACTGGAGGTGTTGTGTCTTAGAGCATGTGAGGCATGGGATGGAAGGAAAGGCTGTCTTTTATCTTAGCTCCTATAGCTTCAGATTCTGGGCCCAAGCCTCTGGAGGTGGAAAGTACCCCCAAGTATACCAGATCATAGAAGTAGGGATTCCTTTGTTGAATCTCACGGCACGATGTGCCCCGTTAATGTCCCAGCCAGTGTCGTAGAACAACAGCACAGTGAGAGTGGGGGGGGGTCCCGGCAGGGTGAGTTGGCTGCTTGTTTTATTGTTTGCCTCATCGCCTGTGTCAAAACCCTCCAGCGCTTGTTTGTAACACATGGGACATAAGAAGAACTTCCTTTCATGAACTTGAAATGGCTTGCCTTTGACAGCCCCTCCGTGTTCGTTCTGCTGGGAAAGAGAAAGCAATAGCCCGTGAATAGGTTTCTGTATGAATCAACCCTCTCATCTAAACCCTCTCTGTGAAACCAGCCCTCGTCTTTGTTTAAAAGAGGAATAGGGAGCACGGGTGAAGGCACTGACGGAGGTGTCACGTTTCAGTCTCTTCTGGCCCTGCTGCAGGTTTTGTAGAGCAGTCCTGGGGAGGGCGCCGCTCTGCGCCTCAGTTTCCCCCATCTGTGAGACAGGAATAATGCCTGCTCCGTGGAGGGAGGGCAGGGGAATTTCCCAGATTTGTGAATGGACAGTGTTCCATACATGCAATGCTTTGTTTTCTTCTCCCTGAAGGGATGCTGGTGCGTGGGGAGCCCCACATGTTCGGGACAATCCCCACACATACGGGTGCTAAAATTTTGGGACACCACCGAGACAGCAGATAAGAGTGGGTCATGCAGGAGCCGACCTGCTTTTACCTGCTGTCCTGGTGTGGCCCAAATTATAGTGATGTGAGCACACAAACTCGCGGGGAGGAGTTACTTACTTGGTTACCGCCCATGAGTGGCGGGTGCGCTAGGCAAGGGAAGGCATTGCCTTCCCATACTGCCAGCCTGGCCCCGCCCACATTCCCCCCCCAGAACTTCTGCTGTAGGCCTACTGGAGGGGGCAGAAAGTTGCTCCCCCGAGCACCCGCCCTCCCCGTGGGCTGGGGCTGCGCCACCCCACTTGCCTGCGGTGCTGGGGGCGGGGCCTGGGCAGAGGGGGCAGGCTTGGGGGCGGAGCCGGGGGTTACCTCCCCAGCCCTACCTTCATCCACCACCCATGTTACTGCCTCCTGTTCTTCCTAGTCTTAGGCATCCTGAGTTGGGCTCCTCCCTCTCTCACTGAAGGGGTTTTAACTCCCAGCCAGCTGCCAGGCATTTAACCTCTTCCCTGCTGGACTCTCCCAGGTGAGGTGCTAAGGGGAGGGGATGGGGAGCACACAGTGCGGGGGGGGGCGGGCGGTGCCTGGAACAAGTCATGTGGGGTGGGTAGATGGGGGGGATTGCGTAGGGCCCCATAAATTCTCAGGGTGACCCAGCCCGTTCTAACATTGTTTATTTTGATGTCATTGTTTCATTTGCCTCCCATTAGAAAACTCTTTCTGAACTCTTTGGCCTAACCACAGTTCCCCCAGGAGCGAGAGAGTGTGGGCCGGGACGGGGAAAGGAATGCGTGCCGTGGAAAGTCCCTTTTTGCAACAGCCCTGCATGTGACTGGCCGGTGAAGGATCAGTGGCCAAAGACGACATCTGGCAGCCGCTTCAGTTCTATTGGGTCGGACACGTGAGTGCAATGAAGTTTACATATCAAACCCGAGGGCCAGGCCTGCACCAGAGTCTGTCCCCTCTGGCCCCGGGAGAGGAGATGCTGGGGAGGCCACAGGGTTGTGCAAAGCCACCTCTTCCTCTCCCTTGCAGCTCTGTCCTGCAAGAGGCTACTGGCCCTTGAATTCCACTGAAGCCAGGTCAATGCAAAAAAAAAAAAAAAAAAAGCCAACGTGATTCTGAGCTGCATGAACAGGAGTGTGGTGAGCAAGACATGAGACGTCATTCTTCCGCTCTGCTCTGCGCTGATCAGGCCTCAGCTGGAGTGTTGTGTCCAGTTCTGGGCACCACGTTTCAAGGAAGAGGTGGAGAAGTTGGGGAAGGTCCAGGGAAAAGCAACAAAAATGATGAAAGGCCTAGAAATCACGAGCTATGAGGGAAGACTGAAAGAACTGGGTTTGTTTAGTTTAGAAAAGAGAAGACTGAGAAGAAACATAAGAGTTGTTTTCAAGTACCTAAAAGGTTGTTACAAGAAGGAGGGAGAAAAATTGTTCTCCTTGATGTCTGATGGTAGGATACAACGTGATGGGTTTAAACTGCAGCAAGGGAGGTTTAGGTTGGACATTAGAAAAAATCCCTAACTGTCAGGGTGATTAAACACTGGGAATAAATTGTTTAGAGGGGTTGTGAAATCTTCATTCCTGGAGATATTGAAGAGCAGATTGGACAGACCTCTGTTAGGGATGATCTAGATCAGTGTTTTACCAATTTTATTTGGCCACGGAACCCTTTTCAGCTTGAAAAAAAAAGACCCGCCATGCAATTTGTCAAGCAAAAAAAGGCTCTGTCTCTTTAAGAGGGGGTGGGGGAGTGCCGAGTTCTCGCGGAACCCTTACTTTCGCTTCGCGGAACCCCAGGGTTCCACAGAGCACCAACTGGGAAACACTGGTCTAGATGGTGCTTGGTCCTGCCATGAGGGCAGTGGACTGGACTTGATGATCTCTCGAGGTCCCTTCCAGTTCTAGTGTCCTATGAGTCCATGATTCTGTACTAGACCCGGAAGATCAGCCTAAGCTAACAACTCCAGTTATGTTAATAATGTAGCTGGAGTTGAGGTATCTTAAGCCGAGTTTGGTGCCATCTCCACAGTGGGAGGTTGAACGGGGAAATGCTTCCTTGGACTTCCCTAATTCCTCATGAATCAAGGAGTACCAGTGCCGACCGGGGGCACGTTCGGCATTTGATTTAGAGGGTCCTTCCTAGACCTGCTAAATCAAATGCCAGAAGATCGCTTTCCAGCATGGTAAGTACAGACACGGCCTGAGTGCTTGGCACCTTGCTAGATAGGGCCTTGCATTGCAAGGAAAGAGCCTCGATGCAGCCAAATTCCCATGACCTGATTCGCTCTGGTGTCACTCAGACGGGAGAACGTTGAGTTCGTTGCTTTCCCTGCTCGAAGGGGAGTTGGAGCTAGTCCCTAAAAGATGGTAAATGCTGGAGTCAAGCCGGAGCCATGAATTTTGGATTTGGAGCCACCATTGGCCCAAGGCTGGGGAGACGGTTGGGTCAGGACAGTTTTTCCTAGCTATCTGAGATGGGTGGAAGGGTCTGGAGAAAACATGAAGCCGACGGAACAAATCCAAAGGCGCCAAGTCCCAACACACACCCAGAGCTTTGTAGTGACTCGGACATCGGCTGGACGCCAGACTCCTTTGTCATGGCTGGCTACTGACACGTTCCTCCAGACGGTTTCGATTCAGTGGGGAGGAGCTAGCCCTGAAAGAGATCCAGTTTGGTCCAGAGTACGGGGCAGATGACTTGGCTGTGACATGGTGCTGCTAGGCTGCAGAGGGATGGTCATGGGTGTTGGGACACTAGGGGCTCTAAGCTTGGGGCTGCCAATGACCGTGAGCAAAGCACTTTACCTCTATGAGCCTCTGCCCCCCTTGTCCCGCTAGATTGTAAGCTCTTTGAGACAGGGCTTGTCTCCAAAGTTCCTTGCAAGCTGAGCTCTTTGGCGGACACCAAGGAGAGATTCCAGTGCTGCCCAGCTGATTCACAGAGTGCCCACAGCTGGTAGTATGTGTGGTGCACATCACACATGCCTCAGTGCATATAATAAATTTTATTCTGCACATGGATGGGGAAAAAAAAGAGGGAACTTTGCCCGTCTCTCACTGGGGCACATCTCACACGGCAGCCAAACCTGGGTGCACTAACTTGCAGGGCTCATGTTGCAGGGCTCAAAATTGCAGTGTCGACGGACGTGCCGGGCTCCAGTTTGAACGTCTAAGCTGCTATGCTGCGGGTCTTTTACTGCAGCGTAAACAGATCTCGTGCATCTGCTCCCTGCCCAGCACAACAGGCCCTGACCTCCGCCCTGAGACAAATAATAATACTAAAACTCAGGAGGGCGGCGGGTCTTGATTTGCAGCCATACAACTTGAATCAAAGAGGTGTGGAGACGCTTGGACTAGCAGGAAACGTTTTATATGCTCCCACGGAGTGTGTTGTGCGAGAGTCCCAGAACACATATATAAGGAGATGCTGATATACTGTCTGTACGTTTCATTAGTCTGTTGATTATGGCGGATGTGTTGATAGTTGTGGGTGACGTATGAGGTGCAAATCAGAGCAGGCAGCATGGAGACATCACGGCTCGCTTGGCCAAAAGAAGCTGCAGTGAAGCGCACGAGGCAACTCAGCCAGAATGCTTGTTTCATACATTTTTCTGGGGCGTGCAAAGTTTTTGCCAGACAGCACTCGGGGGTTGGGCTGTGAGAAGCTGAACAAGTCCTCGGAGGTGGAACATGTATGTAGCTCCCATTGAATAAGCATCTTTGTTGGGTTTACTTCCAAATGGGCGCCACAGAAAAGTGGAGTTCCCAGGAGATCTCAGAGACAACGAAATTAGACTTGCCCGCTGTCGCTTTTGAGGCGAGCAAGGCAAATCATGGATTTTTCAATTCATTGGCAATGTTGAAAAGTTGGGGAAAAACTTGTGTCAGATTTGACCCAAACCAGAAACATTCATAATTGTTGATGACTCTAAAAATAGAAGTAAATCAGTTGGGAGGTGAACCGAATGTGTCCTTTGATCCAAATGAAAATGCTTTGTTTTGACTTCATCTCTTCCTTGAAATGGTTTTGAAATGATTAAAAATAAGACATTTTGAACCATCTGTCGCTTAGAGAAACTAAAACGTTTCATTCTGAAAATGACAAAACATGTTTTGGTTTTTTGGTGGGTGGGGGTTGGGATTCTTGGAGGATTTTGTTAAGTAATTTGGTGAAAAAGACATGGATTTGCTAAATATGTCGGTACCATCATAGCTGAGATTTTTACTGAAATTATTTTTTGGTTGAAAAATTTCATCCGTTTCTTCTGAATTGCAGCCATTGAAACTTTTAGCCTAAACAGGAATCTCAAGCTGATTGCAAGAAAAAATTGACCTGTGTGACATAGTTTTGACTATACAGCAAGTGGCCAGTGTAATGAATTGACCAGTTTGTATGTGAACCACTGCCCTCTAGCGGATGCTATCAGAAGTGCTCAGCTGTGTTTCATAGGCCCTATACTGCTAACTGCTAGTGGGAGTTCTCCTTTTGTTCAGTTGGCAGAGGTCTGCACTTTAGAAGTAGGAGGATCATAGTTCTCTTCCTACTGCTGCCCTGAAGTTCTTAATAGCCATGGTCTGAAGCAAAGTCACAATCACAAACCCCCTAGCTCAGTGGTCTCCAACCTTTTTACACCCAAGATCACT
>JANRFK010003679.1:3943742-3961464 GCA_030068395.1 Apalone spinifera | reverse complement strand
CTTTTCCATTAAAAGCATTTGTGGAAAATCATGCCAGTCTAGATGTAGCCCTAGACCGTTGCGTTCTCTGGGTTATTCCTGGTTACGGTTGCACACGGCACCTTGCAGAAGGGGGCTCCCCTGTGGGATCCCGGGGTGCTACCACTACAAGTACTGGTCTTGCCTGGGACGTGGCCTCAGTACCTCACAGAAGTTCACAGCGACCTGACTGCGTCGCCCGTGGTAGCTGGTGTGGGGACGCTGCCCTGGGATTAGCATGTGGCTCTCTCCAGCTCCACTGGAAGGTCCTGGCCTCTCCTATGGCCTCTCAACTCCAGGCTCCTCCCAAGGAACGGGGAAGTTAGAGGATCCTGTTTGGGCAGCACTCGCAGTTCACTGCTGGACATATTGAGCGTGGCAGTGAGTACCCCCAGCATCCGGGCTCCACTGGGCTCTCCCTGGGAGACCAACACAGAGCCAGGGAAGTGCTGAGGGACCTTGTGGGCCAAGAATCATTGCCTTTCAGTGGGGTGGTTTCCATGGGTGCTTGGTCATGTAGGCAAGGGAAGGCAGAGCCTTCCCAAAGGCCAGCAGGGAAGGCAGCGCAGCTCAGCAGCTTGACCTTCTGGGAGCAATGAGACACGGCACGGAAACCTGGCTTCCCGCACGGCCAACGAGAGCCCAGCAGCCATGGCTCTCCACATGGCCCAGAAGGATTGGGCTGGGAGTGGGCGTGGCCTTGGGGAAGGGGCGTGGCCTCAGGCGGAAGGGGCAGGGGTTCGGGTGGAAGTGGCGGAACTGAAGCTTGCCTTCCCCAGCTGGCCTCTCACTTGATGCCCATGATGGTATCACCCATCTCTGGTTTATGCAACCCGACTCACTGCGTCTCCCTCCGTTGACCAGCCCTCCACTGTCCCCTCCAACATCGTCCCTGGGCTTTGCCTTTGGTGTGTGATTAAATTACTTATGATCTGCAGCTTTCATGGATTCCCGTGGGAGATTGCTGCCCGGTCCCAAAGCTCTCAGTGTTCAAATCTTCTTGAGAACTGTTCTCGCCTCATTTAATTACTCTTACTTAGCCCTCCGTTGACAGCACCAACTCGTTCCTTTCCCTCCGTAGGGTGAGCCCAGAGACTGGTGACTGTCTCTCTTACAGTCCCCCACGCCACCACCCCCTTGGAAACTGTGCTTTGGCCAAGCAATACATATTTCGCTCCTTTAATAGCCCCTCTATAAATCAGCCCTTCTGGCCACTCAATCATGTTTACTGCGCTTCTCTGAATTCCTTCCAACTTCTTGTCGACTTTCTTTTTTTGTCCTGTGTGGCTGAGGACTGAATGGAATATTAATAATAATCTGCATATAAAGAGAGTGACTGTCACACAAAGATATGAGGGCATGTTACGAAGATTAATTATACATGATCCCAAAGCCCCCACTCTGCAAAGTCAGGGATTATTATTATCCAAGCTTGGAAATTTCCACTCGTCCAGGTCAAATCGTGGTTTTGATGGCAGAATGAAGTCGGGTTTTTTTTTTGGTCTTTAATTTTAGTCATCAGAGAAAAGGACAAGTGAGTAGATTGTGTCTGGGCTGATGCATTCCCATGACATCTTTCTAAATCTCGAATGTACCCATTTTACAAATGGGTAAAGTGACAGAAGTAACTTGCCTGCTTTCATAGGAGATGGCAGTGTTGGGGTGCGAAATTAATCGGTCCTGATGGCAGCTGTCCCCAAATTTCCCACCTAAACGGTTTCCTGGTGTAAAATTGGGTTGTCCACAAAAAGATTTTTTTCACGAAAATCATGAGAAAAATTCATTTTTCTTTGGAAAAAACGAATGCCCCAAAGCCGAAATTTTTGGCCAAAGATTAATAAAACCCCGTGATCTGGATATTCGTCATGGGAGGTGCAGTCCAAGCCCATCAAGGAGAATGAAATCATGAAGTAAATGTGCAGTGTTGCTAAAGGAACATGTTTTATCTTTGTTTTCAGACAACTTTGTACAGTATTTCAATGTTCAGTGACCTATCTGCCTGCTCCTTGGAAAATCCTAATGACTTTTTCATTTTTACTGAAATTTGCCATAAGCCCTTTGCCATTAGCCCTTTCCCTCCCAGATCTTGTCCTGACACTCACTCATGTGCTCTCAGCATCGGACCTTGGGGTTTTAGATGTGGCTTATTCCCTGGTCTGAGACCTGATGAATTTGCAGATTCAGCCAAAATGTTGCTTTGTTTCCTCCCCTGCCATCTCACACTCTTTGCTCACAGAGTATCTGTTCTCCTGTCAGGGGTGCCCACAGCCTCCGTGAGCCCCTGGGCAAAGTGGGTGTCCCAGAAGGGGAGAGCCTCAGACATAAGGGGTGAGTGTAACCAGCCCTCTGCACTGCCCGGAGCACGGCATGACCCCCCTACTCCTCAGAGTCGCCTGGAGCCCGCAGGGCAGTGGTCCAGTGATGATTTAAAGGGCCCGGGGACTCCAGCTGCTACTCCTGTGACCTGTGTCGGCGGGCCTGGTTCCTGCTAACAACCCCCCTCCTCATGGCTCTCTTCTTATCAACACCCAAGTGGCATTCAGTGACTGTGCAAAATGGCATTAATTTATATGCTTGCAGGTGGCAGCTGGGCTACACTGAGTGCCTGGTCTCATGAGTAAAGCCCTGAGCAGAGACTCAGGAAATCTAGGTTCAAGCCCCCTCTACCATGTGTGCCTGTAGGTCCTTTGGTCTCTCTGGGCTGATTCGTGAGCGGCTGTAGGTACCTAACTGACTCTTGGGGTGCCTAAATCCCAGAATCAGGCCCCCCTGGGGTTCACAGAACAGCCTCTCAGTCGCCACTGAACCCTGTGGGCACTAAACTCACTCAGGGCCTCCATTTTCGCACTAACTGTTCCCTAGGCAACGTTATTTCTGCCTCTGCCCAGACACGCTACGGCCCATGCCTGGTGCCCGGACACCTCGTCTCAGAGCACTACATGAACCAGGGAGACAAGTGTTCCTCCTCTCAGGGCTAGGGACACACACAGGGATCCTCCATCGGCTGGCCTAGGCAAGGCACTGCCTAGTCTGCTGGCTTTGGTGGCTCTTAGGCAGCCATCTTCCCCCCTGTGCATGTATACAGTGCTGGGCACCGGACCCAGGCGTTGTGATTTCCTAGGTCCCTACAAGATCATTGCTGTGATGCAGCCTAAGTGGCTGTGTGTCTGTAACCCTCTGAGCCTTAGTTCCCTGTGTATAAAACAGGGACGATATTCCTTCCCTCTTCAGAGCGTTGGAAGGATAAATGCATTCATGGCTCAGAGGCTACGACGGGGGGGATACAAGGACAAGCGACTGCCAGCGGGCACAAGGAAAAGCAGCTCATTCACATGTGGGCTACTTTTTCTGCTCCTTCCACTGCTGGATCCGCCACTGTCCCATCCAGCCAGCCGGTCGGGAAAATGTGCCCTCAGCTTGCAAACTCGCCCGCCTGGTGCCTGGTGCTTTGCTTCACCACTACCAGCCATGTTCTGACACTTGAGGTAGACACTGTAGCATAATTTATGTCACTACAGATCAAGCCCAGAAATGTCCATAGGAACTGCACCGCTTCAGTCATGGTGTAATGTTGCTGTTATTTTGGATGCTAAGAGGAGCCCAAACTTCACTAATCAAACTTGAGCTCTCTCCCACCTGTGATCCCAGGCATATTTGAATGCCAGCAAAATAATAGACCAACCCTCTACCCCGCGCCCCAAATTTCCATGTTAGCTTTTCCCTTGATAAAGCAGATAACCTATTTCCAATAAGAACCATTAAGAGCAGATATCTTTTCCGTCTATAAATCCCTCCTGGCAGCGGCGGATTTAGGGCAGGGCGAGCGGGGCAGCTGCCCTGGGCCCCGCGCTTCCCGAGGCCCCGTGCATGCGCCATGTCAAAGAGGGGGCCCCGTGAAATTTCGCTGCCCTGGGCCCCGCGGCACTCTCATCCGCCCCTGCCTCCCGGTGCTGCTAACCTGAACACTCTCATTAACAAAAATGAGGAGGGGGCTGGAGCACATGACTTATGAGGAGAGGTTGAGGGATTTAGGCTAATCTACAGAGGAGACGAGTGAGGGGGGATTTGAGAGCAGCCTTCAACTGCCTGAAGCGGGTGTTCCCAAGAGGATGGCGAGAGGCTGTTTTCAGTGGTGGCAGGTGACAGAATGAGGAGCAATGGGCTCAAGTTACAGTGGGGGAGGTCTAGGTTGGATATTAGGAAAAACTATTTCCCTAGGAGGGTGGGGAAGCACTGGGTTGGGTTCCCGAGGGAGGGGGTGGAATCTCCATCCCTAGACATTTTTAAGGCCCAGCTTGACAAAGCCCTGGCTGAGAGGACTTAGTTGGGGTTGGTCCTACTTTGGGCAGGGGGCTGGACTGGATGACTCCTGAGGTCTCTGCCAGCCCTGGGATTCTATGAGTCTGTGATTAATATGCTTAGTGCGGGTGTACAAGAATGGACAACTGCATAAACTCACTGCAGGATTATTAATTAAACTTGGAAGGAAGCAATCGCTCTGATACACCAGAGGATAATGGAAAGACATCTGGATCATGATTCTGCTCCCAGTTAACTCAACTGAAATAGATGGAGTAGTCTTTGTATAAAGCCAGAGAATGTGATGTCCGAAGCAGGACTTTTCAGTCTTAAAGGAAGTAGCAAGTGGTAAGAGCCAGATAGGGGACTCTTAAAATTATTTGGTGCTAACAGCCCCCAAATATCGCTGTAGACGTTGCTGTCTAGAACAGTGATTCCCAAAGTATGGCTCATGACCGAATTCTGAGTCACAGGATGTGGGACACTGGGTTGGCAGCCGCTGGGGGGAGGAATTCCTCGAGGTGCTGGAAGTTGTCACATATGCCTGCTACTTACGATTAGGCACCACCCACCGTCTCCATTCGAGATCGGTTTCGGTCTGCGCATTGGGGGGCGAAGATCACAACTTGTGCAGGTTATTTAGCTAAGCCCCAGAACAGATTAAAAAAATATGGATCAGTTTATAATTAGAAAAAAACTGTGGAAACACAACCATTAAGTCCCACAACATCTGCAGCGGGAAATGTAAGAATGCCAAACTCAACAGACAATTCCAGCATTAAAAACAAGCAGGCCCCTTCCATCTTTTCTGAACAGCCTGTTAAAAATTAAAAATCGTGGTCGAGGCAATACAGTGTTGATGTCTTGACATACGAGTTTACTAATTGGGCTAAACCAAACCAATTACCAAGGCCCCAATATATTCTTTGTAGCAAAGTGCTTGCAAACGAGAATTTAAAGCCGTCCAAGTTAAGGAGACATTTGGAACTGAGGCATGCAGAACCCACAGATAAGCCACTGGACTGTTTCCAAAGGAAGCAGCGGGAACTTAATTTATCATGATCTTGAGCAAAAAGGTTTTTTTGTGCAAAACGGAAAAGTCCACAGAGCATGTTTTTGCGCAAAAACCTCTTGCACAAAAACAGATCGCAAGAGACTATGCAAATGAAGCGCGTGAAAATGATAATCAGCACTTCATTTGCATAGCCCTTCCGCAAAAAAACCCCATAGTATAGACATATGATGGACCAGATTTCTGAGTCCCCATTTCCCCAAAGAATATAACTTAACATTAAAAATAGAGCTGGTTGGGAAAGTGGGTGTGTGTGTGTTTCTCCTGCTGAAAATTTTCACCAAATGATTTTGTTTCTTGTTTTCTTTAAAAATTATCATTGGGAAATTTCAACTTTGCACTGAAAAAATAACAACAAAAGAAAGCACCAATTTTTTTCAACCAAAGACGGAAAAATGTGTGTGAGGTTGGGTGAAAATTATGAGGGTTTGTTCAATTTTCTGAAGAAAAATTAAAAACGTTCAAGGATAACAGACATGTCTCTTGGAAATGTTCCTGGCGCCAAAACCTCAGTTTCTTGCAGGGAAAAAAGTTTGGAGACAATTTGCAATCTATACGGCTGATTTGGGACATCACATGCTTTTGGAAGCAGGCTCTCTTCTTGCAATTTCTATAAGAGGCCTGTAAGGAGAGGAGATTTTTTTCCCCCCTACAGAGGACAGGAATGGAAGAAGGGAAGGAGAAAGGTAGAGGTGATAAGAAGGCATGGTATTTTGAAGATATGGATCTGTTAGTAAACGTTTCTAATTCTCTTTGGTAGAAATATATCAAAACCTTAATCTACCAATGTCACCTTTAATGTGCATTGTACAGTTATCACCTACAATGATTTGGGGCCAGGGCTATTTTTTTTAAGACTTGTCCTGTGTGTGGAAAGGAGCGAAAGGCACCCGTGTTGTCTCCAGAGACATAAATGTTTTATTTGTTACAACCTGGATGAGACATAAAAAAAGTCATCACTATTGCAAGAGCAACAGATTCTGAATGCATGTACACTGCAAAAAACCCCACCCATGCTATGGTAAATTTCAGAGTCTGGGTCAATTGACTTGGACTCACAAAATGGGGCTAAACATAGCAATGTCGATATTCCTGCTTGAACTTGACTCTGAAATCTAGTGAGGGGGTTGGTCTTGAAGCATCACTGCCACAGGATATATAGTTGTGCATATATTTTGTCCGTATTGACATACCACTAGGCTGTGTCTAGACTGGCCAGTTTTTGCGGACAATCAGCCGCTTTTCCGCAAAAACTTGCCAGCTGTCTACACTGGCCGCTTGAATTTCCGCAAAAGCACTGACGATCTGATGTAAGATCGTCAGTGCTTTTGCGGAAAAACTATGCTGCTCCCGTTCGGGCAAAAGTCCCTTTTGTGCAAAGCTTTTGCGCAAAAGGGCCAGTGTAGACAGCTGAGATTTGTTTTGAGCAAAAAAGCCCCGATCGCGAAAATGGCGATCGGGGCTTTTTTGCGCAAAAGCACGTCTAGATTGGCCACGGACGCTTTTCCGCAAAAAGTGCTTTTGCGGAAAAGTGTCTGTGCCAATCTAGACGCTCTTTTTCCGAAAATGCTTTTAATGGAAAACTATTCCTTTAAAAGCATTTGCAGAAAATCATGCCAATCTAGACAGCAGCCCTAGTGTCTTAGGCCAAGATGATCAACAGTGACTAGTGATTTTTGGATGTCCAAATTTGAAACGCTTCCATTTCAGAAAGAGCTGAATGTGTCCCCTCTGGAAGTCATGCCCC
The DNA here is from genome assembly GCA_030068395.1 of Apalone spinifera. Classification (NCBI taxonomy): domain Eukaryota; kingdom Metazoa; phylum Chordata; order Testudines; family Trionychidae; genus Apalone; species Apalone spinifera. Next base: position 3,954,328 of record JANRFK010003679.1, on the reverse strand, counting down.
TCTTTTGGGGAGCTTGAATTTGTGTCCAGCCAATGAGCTCGTTGTGCTTATATTGTGAAGACCAGGAATTTAGCAGTGTTCAAGAAAGAACTAGCCAAGTTCATGGAGGTTAAGTCCATCAATGGCTATGTGCCAGGATGGGTAGGGATGGTGTCCCTGGCCTCTGTTTATCAGAGCCTGGAAATGGATGACAGGGTGGGATCATTTGATGATTCCCTGTTCTGTTCACACCCTGTGGGGCACCTGGCATTGGCCACTGTCAGAACAAAGGACACTGGGCTAGATGGATCTTTGGTCTGACCCATATGGTCATTCTTATCTTCTTATTTGTCACAATCTGTTGTGGAGCAGGGAGCAACAGAGCGGTTATAAAAGAACATAAGCACATAAGAACGGCCGTACCGGGTCAGACCAAAGGTCTGTCTAGCCCAGTATCCTGTCTGCCGACAGTGGCCAGCACCAGGGAAAGAAGCAACTTACTTCCCATAACCCAGAAGTGACACATCTAGACTTGCCATGGTCTAGCGCCTGATGCTGGTGAGTGAAAGTCAGGACCTAGAGCGCTGTCACCCCTGTCAGGCTGGAAAAAATAGCGTGGGAAATTCTGTTATTTCAACATTTATTTTCAACTTTTCTTTCAGCCTGAACTGGGGCAAAAAGTCAAAACAATTTTGAAGGAGCCCCGTTTTCTGCTGCACAAATGGTTTGTTAAAAGCTTTTCTACCCGGCCCGAATCAGGGCAAACTGTGCGTGTCATTCGTGGGATTTAGAGTCAAAACGTATGTTTCCTGTTTTCAGTCATGACTGCGGCACTTCCGAGGCAAAATCTCCCTGAAAGTCAGTCACATTTGAAAACGGGAGACGTGTTCCTAAATCACTTGGGTACATGGCAACATTTTACCCTCCATTAAATTTGTCCTGGAGGACAAACTGGAAAAGATGGGGGCCTGCCTGTAAAGGGTGAACCAGCCCATCACTCATGCGGCTCTGCCCTATCAGAGAAACTTCCCTCAGAGGAATAAAATAACAGACCTGCTATTTTCTGAGCATGTCAGTACACAACACAAGGTTCATTTATGCTTGCCTGGTGACTGATGCAAAAAGCTCCAACCTCGCACGATTATGGGGCCCGAAAGGAGATGCAGTTCACTGAAGCATCTTCCAAGTTTGTCTCAGACTTGATAGCGCAAACATAGCGCATGAGCGCGGTTTGGGGGATTTTATGATCTAATCCGGTCGTTAAAATCCTGTCTTAAAAATGAAGGCTGGGCTAACCTCATTTCTAGACTCAGGAACGATCCCATGTGTCCGGCAATATTAACCAATGAATTCCCGCCACAAACATTCTGTGTGTTCACCATCCCTGATGTACTGTTTAGGATGAAAAATGACTCTGTGTTTGGCCAAAATACAGTTATTTACAAGTGGCTGTAAAAAGTCCAAGATCCTAAGGCTCTGGAAGCAAAGAGAGGGGACTATTAGTGGTTGTTTACTTTGAATAAAAATAAAACTTCAGTCTTTATTGATTTAAAAAATAAACCCATGTAGTTCTTTTATAGCTCCTGCTATACGCCCGGCAGGGCCTATTTCAGCCACAGAGCTGGAGTGAAAGGGAGGGTTGCATTAATCAATAGCATTTGGAGCCTAACTGGCTTCTTTTGTGGAGAGATCCTTGCAGAGGAACCCCAGGGACCAGTGTTTACCGTTTTGGGTTTCATTTGTGCAGGGTCTAAACAATAGCGAAGTTGCCAGCACTAGCTGGGACTGGTGCCGGAGGCGTTTCTCTCATGGAGAGCTCTGAGGTAGTGAGGCTGGCTGATTGCACACACGTGTTACCAGCGATGGGACCTCCTCCTGCTCCCCCCTCCTGGACGTCCCTGTGTAAACTCTCCAAACAGTTCTCATTAGCTCCTGTTCCAGACACTCTCGATGGCTCCCCCTCTCCCCCCCCCCGGCGCCCAGTGGACAAGTGGCCCATGAAGGAGCACGTCACCCCCGACTCCGAGCTCCAAGTGGTTCGGCCTCAGTGGAACGCATGGGGTTCTGCTGGGCGGGGGTGGTCCCAACCTGGCTCTAGGGGGGTACTTTGGGTTACAGGGCGATGGAGGCTGTAGCCTCCCCTCCCCCTAGGACTGGTCTTAGGGAAATGTGGGCAAACTCGTGTTTGGGTGCCCTGACGCTTGTGGGCAAAGCACCACCCATTTCCCCTGGCATCCATGGGCCCCCGAACCCGCATCCCCTCTCCTGTGCTCCCTTTACCACTAACCCCTACATTGTACCCCCTCGGGCCCCCTTCATCCCAGCCTTGCTTGTTCCTCACACCTGTACCCCAGCCCCAGCCCTGAGCTTCTGGCATGTCCCGCCTCACGGCCCCCCTGCCCAGTACCCTCCCGCCCTTTGCCCAGCAATCCCCAGACCTGCTTGCCCCTGCCCCTCTAGCTACAGCGCCCTGGCCCAGCCCGAAAGGCCAGCCCTGCTCCCACACCTTAGCAAGAGACAGCTCTGGGCCAAAGGCAGAGCCCGGTGCTGGGGACTGGAGGAGGGAAGGGAGACGGGGACAGACACACAACCCCCCACCCCAGCCTTCCTAGCAACTTTCCTCTCCCAAGGAATTGCAGGAGGGGAGACAACAGCTGGTCCCACCCAGAGGGCAAGCGATTGACTATCAGGCAAACAGCAAGCCCAGGAAAGGAGAGGGGGAGCCGTGAACAGCCCGGTGCACCCTGCATATGCCAGGGAGCCGAGGAGTGAGGGAAGGCTGTCTGTAGCCAGCCAGCACACCCTCCTCCACCTGCCCCAGCCTGCCAGCACTGGGAGGAGACAGCCCCTCTCTCCTGACCCCGTGCTACGGTCCCCCCAACCCTGCACCAGCTGCCAGCCGGCTGCCCCCCTCCCCTGGCCTCACTGCCTTGCCGGTCCCCGTACCTCCTTGCTTGCCACGCTCAGGAGCCAGCTTCCAGGATGCCAGGCTCCCAGCCCCACTGGCAACGGACACAGCCCTGCCAGCCTCTTGGGCTCTTTCCCACCAGCCCTCCCCCAGGACTTTCTGGTCCTGGAACATCCGGGGTCCTGCCAACATGCTGGACAACAGAACTTTTACTGCATTGGGCTCCTAAAGAAACCACGAGAAAGCTGCAGTGAACACCTGATACAATCTACAACTCAGGGCAAAGTCTTGAGAGCTAGTCAAAGACCTATTAGATATATGTGAGGATCAAGTTATACTGATACACAGCATTTTTGGAAACACGCCATTGGAGTTCAGTGGTACTGGGATTTGGGCCGATGGCCAGATTGTGGGGGGTCCCCTTTTTGATGAAACAATAGCTTTTAGATTTGATTTTCAAAAACAGACTTACAATATTAGATTAGATTGATACTGGATAATTTTCCTTGCCCCTCCTCATTTCAGCCTCCTAGAAATTCAACCTGCTGCCCAGAGGTAGAATACAAAAAGCACCGGGTAGTATATCTCAGACCGATCAGGCACCCCTGGGTTGCGGGGCTTTTCATTCTGCTGGTGTAATGCTAGCAAAAGCCAGGCCAGAATTTGGCTACATCCCTCGTATCAAGTTGTTGAATCGACATATTAAGAGTTGGCTCCCGTGTGTGTGTGCGTTTCCTAACTCAATTATAGAGATGCCCGAGGAAATGGCCAAGGCCAGCCAAGATCATCAGCAAAGTTCCTCGAGCCAATATACTTAAGATAAACTTACCCAGCATTTCTATTACTGTTTCCCAAGTTCCTTGCTCATCCGTATCAAAGTGGGGAATAGAGGAAAGGATGAGAAAACAATAGTATCACAGTTGCAAAGGCAACGTTTTGAAACTCGGATTTTTTGGTACAGTCCGTACCAGGCTCCAGGGGAAATGTTTTGAAACAAACCCAAGAAACCACATTGACCAGAAGCCAGGAGTAAAGCTCGGAGTATGGGGACGGAACTTTTGCAATTGCATCTGGGAAATACCCGAAAGGACCTTCCAGAGGAATGTAACTTTTAGCAAAGAGTGAGAAAAAGGGCATCTCTTCGTTCTCCTGCAGCTGGATGAAGACCCATTCTCCCAGCCTGCTGCTAAAGGATGTGTCTGGGATATGACCCATTTCTCCAGCAGTGCCAGCACCAACCCACCGAGGCACAAAGCTGCATGGGGTTCTTAAAACACCGTGGCAATTTTCACAATCGCCTGGCTCAGCGTGGTGGCCAAATCTGCATTCTAGCTAGTACCAGGCCCTGGGTCGAGTGTCCTCCTTTGTAACAGCTCATGCATTTCACTCTGGAGGAGCGCAGGGCAAAATATTATGGCAAAACTTTGTTTCATCTGAAAATACAGATTTGGGCTGACTCAAACATTTTGCAAATCCACGTCACGTTCAACTGGTTGCAAGGAAGCCAACGTTTCAGAACAAAATAAAATGTTTGGATTTCTCAATGTGAAATGACTCTGGAAGGCTCCTTCTATTTTCAATCATAGAATACGAGGACTGGAAGGGACCTCGAGAGGTCATCGAGTCCAGTCCCCTGCTCCCCTGGCAGGACCAAATACTGTCTAGACAGGGCCAGCCCGAGCCATTCATGCACCCCGGGCCCCAGGAGCATGGCGCCACCCCCGGAAGTGCGACGCATGCATGGCTCCACCCCCGGGCATGTGGCATCCCCTGCCCCCGGGCACCCAGAGCATGCATCGTGCCGCTCCGGGCACACGGAGCATGTGCGGTGCCACCCCCGGCAGCCCCGCACGGCGCCCCCTACAATGTGGCGCCCCGGGCGGTAGCCCGGTTGGCCTGTACCTTGGGCAGGTTCTGTGTCTAGACCATCCCTGATAGACATTTCTCTAACCTACTCTTAAATATCTCCAGAGATGGGGATTCCACAACCTCCCTGGGCCATTTATTCCACTGTTTGACCACCCTGAGAGTTAGGAACTTTTTCCTAATGTCCAACCTAAACCTCCCTTGCTGCAGTTTAAGCCCATTGCTTCTTGTTCTATCCTCAGAGGCCAAGATGAACAAGTTTTCTCCCTTCTCCTCATGACCCCCTTTTAGATACCTGTTTACAGGTTAAAACACCCTCGGAAATTACACAAAATGTTTCACTTGGCCTGAAATGATTTTTGTAGGGTTTTTAAAAGCCAATGCTGCTATATCTGGTCCAATAACCCCAGCGCTCGCTTCTGACACCAGCTTCCACATGTCTCAAGTCACAGAAGCCACCGGAACCTTTGGCCGATAAGCCAGCTCCTGCAGGCCCTTCTGAGTGTTTCATGTGGGGGTTCCCAGTTCTAAGACTGGTTCGAAATCCGTTCCCGCCCCCGTCATTTCAAGCACATGCCTGTGCACGGGTGGCTCTGTTCTAACAATAAATCTGAGCAGAGCCACAACTTGGGGAAGGGGGGTGAGGGAGATAGGAGCCACCCAAACCTATGCAGGTCCAAAACGTTGCCTTCCAGAGAGTTCCTTGTTGGTTTTTGCATATCTCTTCTTTTTTTACGTTGTCTTTCTGGACAAACCCAAACCCAGCATCATCTGAGAGAGGCAGGCTTTCGGCCTCACCTCTTCTGAGGAAGTTCGTCACACTCGCCATGCTAATTAAAAAAGCCCATCCTCTCACTCGGTACAGAGAGAGCCACAAACATGACTTGGGCCACATTTGCTTCCTGTCTGGGGGAGGTTTGGTGAATGGGCACAGGGGTCAAATACCCCTGCTGGGAAAGGACTCTTGGCTTAACAGGCCTAATCATGGAGAACTATTAAATAAAAGCAGGAGGAGCTGCTGCAGGCTCCACCCTTCTTTTGGTGGCCTTTAGCGGAGGACCCCTTCTCCCTGAGCCAAGCGCTGCCAGTACTGGGACTTGGCAGGCGTGACAGGCCCTTTAGAGTTCCTTCCATCCACGCCTGGAGTGCAGAGCGACCCCCAGGCACCGTTCGGTGACAAAGGCCCTTGGCCAAGTTTAGCAATCTCGTTTCCAAACTGAAAAGTCTCAGTCGTTTTACTCGCCCAATATGGACTGTGTTCAGCTCTCCTGATCATTTCTGTTGCCCTTCTTTGTACCGTTTCCAAATCCAATAGCAATTTTTTGAGATGAGATGACCAAATATGCACACAGTATTCAATGGAGGGGTGTATATGGGGGGAGGGGTAGCTCAGTGGTTTGAGCATTGGCTTGCTTAAACCCAGGATTCTGAGTTCAATCCCTAAGGAGACCATTTAGGGATCTGGGGCAAATCTGTCAGGGATGGTACTTAGTCCTGCAATGAGAGCAGGGGACTGGACTTAATGACCTCTCAAGGTCCCTTCCAGCTCTTTGAGAGAGGTGTACCATGGATTTCTATAGACACAATATGATATCAGCTTGGCCTTCCCTAATGAGTCCACAGGTTCTGTTAGTTTTTTGATTGCTGCTAGGCATGGAGCAGATATTTTCATACAAGTCTCCATTATGACTCTGAGATCTCTTTATGGATAGGTTTTGCTAATTGAGACCCCATCATTGTGTATGTATATTTGGGATTATAGTTTGTCATGTGCATTACTCTGCATCCCTCAACAGTGAATTTCATCTGCCTTTGTGTTGCCCCATCTCCCTGTTTTGTGAAATCCCCTTGTAACTCTTTGCAGTCTGCGTTGAGGTTACTACCTTGAATAAATTTTGGATCACCTGCAAATTTTGCTAATTCACTGTTTATAAACAAACTCCCTGCCCCCAAAGGCTCTGTGGCTTCCTGCTTCGAAATACATCACATGTCGTGCTCGGGGCTTGTCTACGCTCAAAGGAAGATCACTGCAGCTGCAATCGATCTTCCAGAGTTGGATTTAGCGAGTCTAGTTAAGACTCGCTAAATCAAATGCAGAGGGTGCTCCTGCCGGTTCAATCTTTTGCAAGGGAGAGGCAGGTATTCTACCTAGCTGTCCAAGTTACTAACACCATGCTCCTCCCGATTCCTTGCTGACAGCTTTGGGAGCTAGTGCAGAAAGGCAGCGCAGCCCCTTGCTGGAGGAGGTGGCAGGAGGGAATGGGGAAGCAGGGTTCTGATGCAGGCCCCAGAAATGCTTTCTGACATTACCCGTGGAACATAATTGGGACCAGGCCCGGAGTAATTTGCTTAGACTAGCAACAGCACCCGCCGGGGAGGGTGCAGTATGTGGGGAGAGACATTGAGAAGTGACTGGGAATGGAAGTGCTTTAATTAAATCAAGATGAGTATCCCACGCGCACAGAGCTAGCGAGTTATCTAAGCACCAACGTCGCTTGCTGGCAGGGAGAGACGGGCAGCGAAGTACATCAAGTGGGAGACTTTCACGTGCCTGGATTACCACGCGCCCCGTTATCTCGACATTATTTCATCCCTCGACCATCATTTCCATGCTCAGAAAACAACATGACTTGTAAGTGACTTGGAATCATTTATCAAATCTGGAGACGTTGTTCCTCTATTTCGGGCAGGGTTCCGCTCTGTTATTATGTGACTGCAGGCGTGTTCATTGCAGCCCCGGCTGTTCTGGCACTGTAGATAGGCCACTGGGATTTCATTTTCCAGCAAAGAGGGAGCTTGTAATAAGTGTAATGGAGTAGCAGCCCTTGGGAATGACCAGAGCGGGTTGAAAGATCCTCAGGGGGACTGTCGCTCTTAGGAAAACACCATTTCATCAAAACAGAAACTTTTTGGTGGGAATGTGTCAATTTCAGTAACACATTTGACTCTGTTTTCTTTTTTTGCCTCAAAACATTTTATTTGGGCTCATTTATTTTCATTCATTTTGTTTAATCTTTTAATACTACAATTATTTTGACATAATATAAATGTATGATCTACTACAGGCTGAACCTTTTTAGTCCAGCACCATTGGAGCCTGAACGAGAGAATTTTCCGGACCACGGGAGGTCAATATTGGCTAGCAGCACGACCAACACTTGCACTGTTTACTGGGCTCTTAGAAGACTTTTAGGGGTAACTTAGAGCTAAACAACAGCACAGAACACTGAGAACCAGGACTGGTATCTGTAAACAAACTTTATGGGACCACAGGAAACTTGGCCACACCCATGATAAGTGGCCATCTGGCTAACTAAAATGTTCAACCTATATAGTTAATATTTTATGTGATTATTCTGGTTTGGTGTTATTGGCCCAAAATGATTTGATCTGATCAAAACAAAACACTTCAATGGTTCCCCGCTGAAATTATCAGGAATTTCTCATCTGTGACAAATTTAAACATTTCAGCCATTTATTCCGCTTGCAAATTATTCTGGAAGCAAAGTTCAAAATGTCAGAATTTCCCCTGGAACAGAAATTTCATTTTCTACCCGGCTGGGCTGATTGATAGCTCGGGGGCAGCAGTGCTTTGGTGATCAGCCCCAGCTGGTCGGGTTCCACCTGTTGGCCCGTGGCAGTGAGGTAATCACGTGAGCAAGGAGAGCTATGCAGTGCTTACTCAATCACAGTGTTGACTCCGTCCCCTTGACCTAAGCAAGTTATTCAGTTGGCACAGCGAGCAAGTTACATCGATAGAAGGAACATTGTAGTGTGAACGCTGACTTGGGGCAGGGCCACATTACAAAGTTAAATGAACTTAATTACATCAGAGGCAGGATGTCGACTTAGGTTAAGTATAGTCGTGCGTTATGAGACCTGGATATTAGGAAAAACTATTTCAGTAGGAGGATGGGGAAGCACTGGGATGGATTACCTAGGGAGGTGGTGGAATCTCCAGCCCTAGAGGTTTTTAAGTGTCGGCTTGACAACGCCCTGGCTGGGTTGATTTAGTTGGGGTTGGTCCTGCTTTGGGCAGGGGGCTGGACTTGATGACCTCCTGAGGTCTCTTCCAGCTCTATGATTCGATGATCGTGTAGACACATACATTATTAAGTCACTTTCAGGCAGCTTCCATTAATCTAACCAGGGGTGACTGGTGTGGAAGGAGATGTGACTTTTCCCCCCGTCACCCTTAGACCAGGGAAAGGCTGGGACAACACCCCTTCCTGCCCAGGTCCTGGCCTTGTCCCGCCCCTTCCTACTCCTTCCCTGTCCTTGCTCCACCCCTTCCCTGCCTCTTTCCCATCCTTGCTCTGCCCACCCCTTCTCTTCCTCCAAGCCCCTCCCTCAAGCAACGTGGCCCAATGTTCATACTCAGCTGGCTCCGTCAGCCATAGAAATATGCAGGAGGCTTCGTTAGCTACAGAGAAAAACAGATCCAGGGCAATTATTGGAGTTCATTCAGCAACAAAACGGGTCAGGGCAGCAAACCCTCAGCATGTCACTCAACCCTCCGGGGCATTGCCTGGCCTTTGTAGTCCGGAAGGTCCAGGACTTGCTAGAAGTGACTTTGTCGGCTCGAATCTCGGCATTTCTTTCCTGCTGTTTTGTTATAAAACTGCAAGTTTCCTAAATCTTTCTTTAAAAAAAAAAGCTCTCTCGGGGCCCCACTGGAAAGGGAGGGAAAACGGAGCCAAGTGCAGCATTCCTAGCCCCACTCCCTGTTTGCACACAAGGAATCATTTGAAAATAAGGCTCGGGCTTTGGCGTAAGCCAACTGGCTCCAGCAGGCTCCAAGTCACCCCGGGGCTGTGACCAACTGTGCCAGGCCCTCGGAAGAGAGAAGGATTTTCCCCGCTACGCCGGCTCATCTGAAATCTGTTTATTCGGGTGGCCCAGGAAGCACTGAGTTCAGCTTGCCGTGTGATGAGCGCTTCACGCAGGACCAAAAGGCCTTTATTCTGGAGGCCCCGGTCACAATGACACTGCAGTAGGGCTGGTCAGAAAATGTGTTTCTTTCCAAGGGAATTGCTGAGGAAAGTGTGGGAACCATCATCAGTTGTTCCATAGCCACAGCTGACTTGTGGCCCACGTGATGTGGGGCGCGGTGCGTACCGCTCCCGAACTGCATGGTATGACTGGGGCGTGAAATCACTGTGTCACGGGAAAGCCGCGGTGCACAGGGTACCTCTCTGCATTAGCAGCGTGTGTCACGCACCTGCCAGGCTAGAAACGAGGGTGGCTGATCGGTGCTCTCCTGGCCCTTCCAGATGAAAACAACAGGTGTGCGTCTCCTGGGAGGCTACACTGCCTCCTCTTGGCTGAAGGGAAGGGGATTCAGAAGCCCCGGAAAGGTACCAAAAGGGAGAAGAAAGGAATCAGGAGTCTGGGAAGGGACTCATGGAGACAATGGGAGGAGATGCAGATGAAGATGAGGGAGGCTGTGGTGGGGGCAGAGGTCCCCGCATGCCTGCGTACGGTCTCCATGGGCTCCCAAGAGGAGTCTGAGCTAGTGAGAGACGTTGCTTGATTGTTTTCTGTGTGACTTGTGCACGCCTGTGCTTTACCTGATTAAGGATCCTAGCATGAAGGTGTTAGACTGGGCAAAGTGTGCATGTATGTGTGTAATAGCATAAAGGTGTTAGGGTAGGTAAAGTGTGTGTGTGTGTGTGTGCGTGTGCGTGTGTGTGTGTGTAATAGCATGAAGGTGTTAGGCTGGGCAAAGTATGTGTGTGTTGTGTGTGTGTGTGTGAGAGAGAGAGAGAGCATGAAGGTGTTAGGCTGGGCAAAGTATGTGTGTGTGTGTGTGTGTGTGTGTGTGTGTGTGTGT
>JANRFK010003679.1:3933260-3943642 GCA_030068395.1 Apalone spinifera | reverse complement strand
AGAGAGAGAGCATGAAGGTGTTAGGCTGGGCAAAGTGTGTGTGTGTGTGTGTGTGTGTGTGTGTGTGTGTGTGTGTGCGCGATAGCATGAAGGTGTTAGGCTGGGTCTTTTGCCACTTGGCCCCTGCTGGCGCAAGAGCCTTCTCCTTTTCGACTCCCGTGTGTTGGAGCGGCTGCTCTGCATCATTCCTGTTTCCATCTCACTGATTTGCCAGCTGTTTTCTGATCTCCTCTGAACGCACGTCTCTCCCCTAGCCCACGCCTGCACCTCATCATTTCTCTCCAGCTATCAGGCGACCCCGTTCTGGGCTTGCTCAGTTTGCATGGAAGATGCTCTGGGAAATCAAGTGTTGTGCGAGGAAAGAAACCTGAGTTTGTTTCTGTTTTGCCTGAGAAGAGAATGGAGCCGTTACGCAAACTGTTAGTGGTGTCAAAGGAGGGAGGAATGGGCCAGAAGTTAGCACAGGCTAGCACCTCACTGTTTGATATCTCTGAGAAAGCCACATGTTCGCACTGGAGAGCAGCACTAGAAGAATGGCCAGACTGGTTCAGACCAAAGGTCCATCTGGTCCAATGTCCTGTCTGCCGACAGTGGCCAATGCCAGGTGCCCTAGGGGGAGTGAACAGAACAGGGAATCACCAAGCGATCCCTCCCCTGTCATCCATTCCCAGCCTCTGATAAACAGAGGCTAGGGACATTGTTCCTACCCATCCTGGCCAATAAGTATAGATGAACCTAACCTCCATGAATTTATCTAGTTCTTTTTTGAACCCTGTTAAAATCCTGGTCTTCACTACATCCTCCAGCAAGGAGTTCCACAGGTTGACTGCGCTAGATGAAGAAAATCTTCCTTTTGCCTATTTTAAACCTGCTACCTATTCATTTCATTTGGTGACCCCTAGTTCTAGTACAATGCAACCCACAAGAGGAAAATATCTGTTTTTAGATTTCTCTGCTTTTCTTTTGTTTGCTGAGGTTCATTTCCCCTCTTCTGGCCATCTATGCATACGTACGGCATGCTTAAAAACACACACAATGCAAATCACACATGTTGAAAGTGTATTAGATCATTCCAGGTGGTGACACCCAGAAGCAATAAGAATATTTCCCTTTTCCCGGGGTCATTTTCAGTGTAATTCCTCCAGTCTCGCCGTCTGCTGGTTTCACTTCACCTGCAGTCATGTACACTGACATACACTCATGTTCTCTGGAGAGAAAGGCTACCGGGCAGATAAATACAAACAAGGAGCAGGAAAGAAGAAAGAAAACCACACTCACATTTTTCCTGCTAACAATTCAACCAAGGACTTTTGATCTTTTCTTTCAAGCAGCAAGCTGCCTTTCATGTCACTGTCAAAAAAGGTTTTCTAATCCACAGGTGTAAAATCCTTGGAGGGAAATAGATTGGGTGTAAAAAACAAATATTACTTTTGTTCCAGAGAGATATTAGCTGACTGCTTTTTCAGGGCTCTGAGTGGCAGGGCCTGGAATTTTTCTCCTGAGAAATGCCAAATGAAAAATTATTTTGGTGGGGGGAAGAAAGCAAACAAGATTCTTCTCCCATAGCCTCAGCACTCAGCCAGGCACTGGGAGTGTTATAGACAGCTTTTGATTTAAATCACTTTTTAAAATCCCACAACCCACAGCGCCGATGAACTGCAGCTAGAGCTGGGTGACGTTTTTCTGCCAAAACTTTCTTTCAGTCAAATATATAGATGGGGGGGGGGGTCCACTGAAACATTTCGTGACTTCATGTCAATTTCACTGAATTCCTTTGGTTGAAGCAGCCTTGGAAGAAAATGTTTTGAAATGACACACTTGATTTTTTTATACTTTTTTTGAAGCAAAACAGTTTTCAGTTCTCAATTCAAAATTGCTTATGGAGAGGAAATTTCCTTCCGCTTTATTTCATTTTTAGAGTCAAAACAATTCTTTTTTGACTTTTAAATGTCCTGAAATTCTTTTGGCCACAGGTTAGCCTGATCTTTGTTTCTGGATCCACCCCTGAATTGCAAAATCAGTTGTTTGCACAGCTCTAAATGCGGCCCCCCTCTAGGCTAAAAGGTAGCAGGTGGCAAAATAAGAACACGGATTGACAAAGCCTTGGATATTGAGACAATCCCTTCTGATTACAAAATTATAATGATAGGAAAAATAGATCAATGAAAGACGAGAGGGGAAAAGCTTGCAAAGGTTTCATGAATGATAACCAGCTCAATTTGACCCATTTACAAAGCTAAGTTATCCCAGCATTGATATTTTCACCCACAGAACCAAGGAAGTTGGCATTAATTTGATGCTTTGATCATGAAGTTATCTGCTCTGACCTGTGACTCCACCCACCTCCCCATGTCTCGGGATTGTGGTATAAAGGAATCATTCTTCCAAGGGCCTGAGAAAAGAATTGGCCCCTTTGCCCCTTGACTAATTCTTGTTGCCTGTATATAATTTCTTCCAAGTTAAATAGAAAGCTTTCCAGCTATCTCGTAGGTCACGTCTCCACTGATGCTTTAGCAATCAATCCTCCGGGATTCAATTGAGAAGGTCTAGGAAAGACCCACTAACTCAAACACTGAGGACGTCCCCATTGGTGCTGGCTTTCCTTGCTGTTGTGAGGAGTAAGAGAAATTGATGGTAACATTTCTTCTGTCGACCACTCTCTGTGGGGCTGTCCCAGAAAATTGGTGCAAAGTTCATCAACTCCAGCTATGCAATTCAGGTCGTTGGAGTTGTGTATCTTGCATCAATTTTCTCTGCCAGTGTAGACCTGGCCTTAGTATTTATATTGCACCCAGCACTGATATTCCTGAGAGATCAAAGATTGGGTTGCTGCTCCAATTGTAGAAAGGAAAATTTGCTGCAGGAGAAGCTTGTCAACACTTGTTCTTTGGATCCATGGGAAGCAGATGTTGTGCCGGTCGCGGCACGTGGCTTTTATGATGTCTCTCACCTGTCTCTCATTGCGGTGGTGTTACTCATTCCAGAGCCACGTTTACCTCCTTACCACACATATGAGTTATCATCACCTCTTTACTATTGTATATTCTTAGACTCAAACTCATCAGCGGGAGGTCGCAGGAAACCTTCAGGATGGGGAAAACCCTACAGCTGCTACAGTTCAAGGTTTGCCAGTAGGAGCTCTTAATTCAGAGTCTATGACCGTCCATTTTTTCCTCCTCAGTCTTGTTTTCAGTTGGCTGCTCAGACTCCTATCAAGATTGATATCCCTAACCATGTCACATGTTGCTGATCACATCAGAATGTTCCCGCATCTCAACAGCTGATTGGACACTACCCAGGTTAATTTCCGTCTACCTATCAGATGGGGTGAATAATACTTTTGGGGCAAGATAAAGGAATACCCAGATCCAATGGCTGCAACTTGAAACCAAACAAATTCAGACAGGAACTAAGGTGTACATGTGTCACGGTGAGGGCCGGGGATTTATGGATTGGAACGAAATAGCAAGGGGTCATAGTGGGGTCTCCATCACTGGCCATCAAGCCTGGATGGTTTTCAAAGAGCTGCTGGTCAAAAGGAGCCGTTTTGACTCTCTGGCCCGTGCTATCAGGAAGGTGAGTTTGAGTGAGCAGAATGGTTCCTTCTGGCCTTGGAAGCTCTGAATTTATGACCAAATGGGAAAACCCATGTAAATTAATGCTAAGTTTGTACGCCCTTAACTGCCCTGCCGTCGTGAAACACAGTTGTGTGCACATATATACTGAACGCTTATGGATTCTCATGTGACACTTGCATGCTATGATTTCGGGCGATGTTTTCTGCTGCCCTGGTTCCTGCCCCATGCTTGATTTTCAATGTGGGCAATCCAGTCCCATTGACTTTAATGGATACATGCCTAAGTCATTGCAGGACCGGGACCTTTGACTCCAGTGTGTTGCACCTTGGCTTTGTTTGGATGGTATTATTATCCCTGTGGTTTTAGCTCCCCAGTATAAGTGCTGGGTTGGGAGCCTCTGGAGTAGAAATTTTGGTCTAGGGAGTAGGGCACTTAGAATCATAGAATCCCAGGGCTGGTGGAGCCTTCATGAGTCATCAAGTCCAGCCCCCTGCCCAAAGAAGGACCAACTCCAACTCAGTCATCCCAGCCAGGGCTTTGTCAAGCTTAAACACCTCTAGGGATGGAGATTCCACCCCCTCCCTGGGGAACCCATCCTAGTGTTTCCCCACCCACCTTGCTCAGCCATCAACTTCTTTTTTTTAGGGCAAATCATGGGCTTCAATTCCCCATGTGCACAGTGCGGAGAAGACTTCTCTACCTCACAGGAATGTATTAAGGTTAAAGCCATAACTTTGAGGAGCACTCAATACCTGGTGATAAGGACCAGATAAGAATACACCAATAAATCATGCCGGATGCTTGAAGATTGGGAGGTTCATCTTGACTCTTCATTCTTCTATGGGAGATGAACTGAGAACGCTCCTGCGTATTATATGTGGGTCATTAAGATGCAACGTTAAAATGAAGGCTTTTATGGACAGATCCCCTGGCACCATTGTTTTATGGCATGGGAGTCTAGAAGATTGATTCATTAAGTCTCAAATCCCATAAAATCATTAGTGATTAAAATTAAAGTAACTCCTACTCCCTCACTCCCCAGCAACATTTATATAACTCAGGTGTGTGCATACTCACCTAACCCAAGTAACAGCATCAGCAAATGTCTGTAATCCATGTATGCCTGTATACCGGGTGTCTGTTACAGCCTCAGTTGGGATGCCAGTCCACCGAGTTTCGGGACAGGAACTTGCTCCGTTTGGATTTTGCGTGATTCATTCCGCAGATGTGGGCTCGGTAAAGTATTCATATTTATTGTGGTAGCGATGGTCACAATAAATAATAATAATATCTCATCCTTGCTATTTCACACCAAGCTACGTACCGGGTGGCCTTAGCCCTCCACCCCAGAGGCGGGTGCATTTCACTGGAATCCACCATGAAGTTAACAAAACACTGTCATCTGATAGGGAAGCAAAACATTACTAATAAATGGTTCCCTTTGATAAGCAACATGCTAATTGTCCAGCTGTGTTCCTAGGACCTGAGAAATCAGGCAGCATTACAACCGAGGGAAGCGTTGGAGATGGAGATGCTGATTTCACTGACCTTCATTCTCGGTTTCCATTTTCCACAGAGCTACTCGGTATATGTCTTTCCACCGCTGACTCTGTGTAACCGTGGGAGGGTTTTCCTTCCCCGTACTTACAGCAGAAACTAGAAATGCTTGCGTGCGAAACGATGCAAAAGACACAGACATTTTTGGCAGCTCCAAGGACAAAGGGTCAATAATTCTCTGAGGACATGGGCAAACCTTTAGAAGTGGACCCCAGGAGAAATCACCTGCTGTGGGTTTCTGTGGAGAGCATCTGCACACCACATTAGTTACCAAAGGCCCGTAGATTTTGTGGCTTTCCTGGAGCTGCATAAAAACGTGGGCCTTCTGAATCCTTATCGGGCCTGATCCAGCTCCCTCTCAGATCAGCAGGAGTCTTTTCCTAGGAGCTGGTAACTAATCAGAGAGGACCTGGCAGGATGGAAGTGTAGGACTTGCCTTCTTCACCCAAACAGCATCATAGTGAAATTCCTTTCCAGGCCCTTCCTTAGCGCCACAAAACAGTTCTCAGCTTCGGCCTCTTTGCTCGAATCCAGATACGTCCGCTCCTTTGCAGTTGCTGGTGTTTTCCTTGTAGTGTGATATTTCACCTCCCGATTGGCCTGTCAGGGCTTTTCCTGCACGGTCCATCATTAATAATGGTGCCTGCAAAGAGGAGTGTTTACGTGCTGGGTTGAAAATGGAGCTGTTAAATGTACGGGTTTGATCTCCTCTGGTGTTTCTGTACAAGTAGCAGGAGGTGAAAGTGGCAGGAAAAAGCTGCTCCCTTGGGCCGAGGGAAGCCAAGATAAAAGTTTGCATTTAACACCGTCTGAATGTAAATTGCAGGGGAACTGGTTAGTGAAAGCAGGGAGGTAACAATGCTGATCCAAGAAGAGGCTTTGAAGCCCTTGCCAAACCAAATTCATTCCAGGTATTTTT
The DNA here is from genome assembly GCA_030068395.1 of Apalone spinifera. NCBI lineage: Eukaryota > Metazoa > Chordata > Testudines > Trionychidae > Apalone > Apalone spinifera. The sequence continues at coordinate 3,937,588 of JANRFK010003679.1, read as the reverse complement.
GTTTTTCTTTCTTCTTTTTTTTTTGTTGGTTCTTTTTGGTCTTTATACTTTTGATCCACTGAAATATCCACACATGGGGGGTTGTTCTGTAGAAAACCCCACTAACCAGCCTGGGATGAATTCTTTGCTTCGGTCTTCACAGCTGAGGACATGATGGAGATTCCCAAACCTGAGCCATTCTTTTTAAGTGACAAATCTGATGAACTGCCAGGTGTCACTAGAGGAGGTTTTGGAACAAACTGATAAACTAAACAGTTTATCACAGTTATCACATCACCAGAACCAGGTGGCATTCACCCAAGAGTTCTGAAAGAACTCAAATGAGAACTACTGACTGTGGTTTGTAACCTGTCCTTTAAATCATCTTCTGTACCAATGACTGGAGGATAGGTAATGTGATGCCGATCTTTAAAAAGTACTATAGAGGTGATCCTGGCAATTACAGACTGGTAAGTCTAACGTTGGTACCAGGCAAATTGGTTGAAACTATAGTAAAGAATAAAATTGTCAGACACAGAGATGAACATAATTTCTTGTGGGAAACTCAACATGGTTTCTGTAATGGGAAATCCTGTCTTACTAATCTACTAGAGTTCTTTGAGGGAGTCAACAAACATGTGGACAAGGGGGATCCAGGGGATATAGTATACTTAGATTTCCAGAAAGCCTTTGACAAGGTCCCTCACCAAAGGATCTTAAGCAGAGTAAGCTGTCATGGGATAAGAGGGAAGGTCCTCTCATGGACTGATAACTGGTTAAAAGATAGGAAGCAAAGGGTAGGAATAAATGGTCAGTTTTCAGAATGGAGAGAGGTAACTAGATAAGGAAAGATCTTCCATTCCCTCCTCTGAGGAACATAGAGAATCAGAGTTTTGGTTTAGCTGTTTCCATGCACAAGGGTAATGTTTGGATCCAAAGCTGTGGCGGGCAGGTGGGGAGGGGGATCTCACATCTGAATTCCTTCCCTAACTGTGCCCCCCTCACTCTTCAGAGACCTGACTCGGGGTGTGTTTTGACCTTCTCATTGAGCAGCAGGAGTGATGGGAAACAGAGATCAAAGGCCTCCGTGTAAACGTGCCGCTAAAGAAATCCTGCCTGACAGCTCTTGTTTGGAGCTACAGTGCAAGAATGCTGGGTTTCTCCATGCCGCTTTGTCCGAGGGGAACCAAGAGCCGTATTCAAAACCTGGGTCACTGGTCACAACAACGTTTTAATGAGTCTTTTTAAAATCCACCCACGTGGCCTTCCGCGTCCATAAAGACCATCGCCTGCAGAGTTCAGGGTCCCAAGGGTTCCCTCTGGGCGTGGATGAAAACACTCGACTTTGGACGACTGACTTTTAAATGATTTGCAGCAGGCTTACATGTGCTGACTGCTGGACCGGGCACTTTTTTCTGTTTACACAAAGGCAACGTGGCCAAGCGGCTTGGACGTTGGTGTCCACCCAGGAGACCCCGCCCCATTCTAGTGCTACGCTTCTGTCATTGCCCACCTTCAATAAATCACACCACCTGCCTGCTCTTCTGTTTCTCCTGCCCCCCGCCCCTTTTGTGCGTTTACAGTAAGTTTTCCTGGGCAGGGACTATCTCTCACTAGGTGTCTGTACAGTAGCTAGCACTGCAGGGCCCTGATCTAGATTGAGACCTCTAGGAGGTACTAACCTAATACAAATAATAATCCCCTTTAATGGTTGCATGCTCTGTAAACTGTATCAGGACACAATCTGCCACCCATTATACAGAGGAAAATCTGGAGTCACTCTGTTAAAGTCAATGGATTTACTCCAGATGTACACCTATTTCAATGAGATCAGCTCTTTGATCTTTGGATTCGTAGGGTCAGATTTATAAAGGTATTTAGACTCCCTAAAGTTGCACACAGGTGCCTCGTAAGAGCTTCAAAAGCTTCCGGATATCTCGGTCCCATTGGAATCAATGGGAGTTTGAAGGCTCAGCATGCTGGAAAATCCCATGGAGGACAGGTCCATCAACACTTATTGGCCAGGAAGGGCAGGGATGGTGTCCCTGGCCTCTGTCTGTCAGAAGCTGAGAACTGGGTGACAGGGGAGGGATCACGTGAGGATTCCCGGTTCTGTTCACTCCCTCTGGGGTACCTGGTGCTGGCCACTGTCGGCAGACAGGACACTGGGCTGAATGGACCTTTGGTCTGACCCAGTATGGCCGGTTTTATGTTCTCACTAAGCACCTATAGGCCTCCTTAGGTGCCGAACACCTGTACAAATCTGGCCTAAAGTGCCCAAGTCCATTTTAAAAATGAGACTTTGGTGCCTCAATCACTTTGGCCTGAATGATGCAAGACCTATAAAATAACAGGGCCGTAGGGGCTTACTTGCCTCTTACTGGAACGGTTGCACATCCTCAGGGACGCCATTGAAATCAAAGGAGCGAGGCGGCTGTAAATCTGGGGTAGGCAGGAGCAGAACCAGGCCCTAATTGTTTCAGTATTCAGTGATTAAGTCGGGAGAGGATGGGATGACAGGACGGCCCACAGTACCGTGTGGCCCAGTGGCGACTTCCAGTAGCAAAAATCCCCAGTGGCCAGAGAGGAGATACTAGCTGGGGGAGGCTCTGAGTTATTATTGAGATTTCGTTCCCAGGTCTCTGCCTGGCGGGTCTCACCCAATGCTCAGGATCTAATTGATTGCCATATTCGGGGCTGGGAAGGCATTTCCCTGTGGGTCAGACTGGCAGAGAACCCGGGGGGAGGGGTTCCCCTTCCTCTTTAGCACGGGGCACTTGTAGGGTTAAACTGGTGTAAACGCTGGGTCCTCTGCAACGTGAAGTCTTTAAATCAGGGTGTGAGGACTTCTGGGGTGGAGCCAGAGGCACAGGAGTGGGTGGGGAAGGTTCTGGGGTCTGACAGGTGCAGGAAGTCAGACTATGATTGTAGTCATCCCTTCTGGCCCCAGGGTCTACAGAGGTCAAGATTCAGAACAGATTCACGGTGTCAGTGTCCCTGTGAGCAGGTCATTCCAATACTCCCCACTATGGGTTTTCTGCCATTGTCCTCAGAAGAGTCAGGTGCCGGCCAGGACCAGGGGCAGGATACTGGACTAGAAGGAGCCCTGCTTTGCTGTGCTCCTCCAGTCATGGAATCCTAGAATCAAAGAGTTGGAAGAGACTTCAGGAGTCATCGAGTCCAATCCCCTGCCCAAAGACCAATCTCAACTAAATCAACCCAGCTAGGGCTTTGTCAAGCCGGGCCTTAAACACCTCTAGGGATGGAGATTCCACCACCTCCCTAGGGAACCCATCCCAGGGCTTCCCCACCCTCCTAGCGAAATAGCTTGTCCTAATCTCCAACCTAGACCCTGTTCTCCTGGATCTTCTCTGCTTCTGATCTGCCTAAAGATTTCTTAAGGAACTAGAAACTGATCCTGCAGATATGGACCTGTCAGTCTGACTGACTTCAGTGGGACACTTCTCAAGGGGCACTCCGGGTGACGGGAACACAGAGATACACCTTGAACCAGACTCTGATCTGGCTCCCATTCGAATCAATAGGGCGATTGTTCACCACCTCGGTGGGAGCCGTTGCAGAAGGCAACATGACGGTAAATTACAGAGAGAAATTGCTTCCAGGGTTGTTTTAGAAATAGCCCGTGGATGAACATTTTTCACGCAGAATGCCCAGTCGCCAACTGTGCAAATGCCCCTCAGAAAGAACCAGATTATACAATCAACCATGGAAACCGGAACAATGTAAACGCGACCGGCTCAGCGCAATTAGCCACACAGCGCCTTGTCAGGCCTGATCCACTAACACACGCTTACCCGGAGAACATATGGCCTGTCTTTGGAGCGAGGCCCAGCATTGATATATCTCTCGCAGCCTGAGTAAACGTGCAAAGGCTGCCAGACCTGCGCGTGGAAACCAGCCTTCTCATATGGCTTCATTCGGGGGAATGAAAAATCCGAGGAAGAAGGTATTTTTACACGGTGAATAAGCTATTCAGGAAAAGTGTTATTTATTGTGTTCTGTAGGAATGAAGTTAACGTCAGGCAGCATAAGCATGATGAATGATGGCTAATCTCTGAGAGGGACTGAGGGGGACTGGAGAGGAATTGTTCCAAGTTTCAAAGTTAAGTACCAATTTGGTCTCCGTGTCATTAAACGTAGGAGTCTACCTGCTTAGGGCAGGCTGACTAGGATCACGGTTTCAAAAGTGTTGAGGGTTCACAGATCACTGCTGCATGCTGTTGTATGATTTCAGGGTTCCCGAGGGATTTCCAGAACAGTTGCATGGATTCTTCCAGCTGTGGCAGGGTCAGTCCCACTCCTGGGCCCCTGACCCCTGTTCAGCCCAC
>JANRFK010003679.1:3920471-3933160 GCA_030068395.1 Apalone spinifera | reverse complement strand
CTCTCTCTGCCTCTTTCCCCTTCCATCAGGCTCTTGAACCTGCTGTATCACCCCCGCTCTGTCACACAGCTCATAGGTTGTTTGCAAACAATTCATGTCACACGGACAGTCTGGGCTCCCTGATCGGATGAGGGAATAGCTTCAAGTGAGAGTCTCGTGGAGTCTAGATGATCTTCTGGCTGCAGTACGACTGTGTGGGTGCCAGTCCTAGATCTGGGTGACCTCCTGGGTGACCTGTTTAGAGGGTAGGGGGTGACATAGCTGGGCATTAGGCAGGATCCTCCCTTAGGTTTGCTCCCAGCTACTTTCCAGCTTGCGTTTGCAGAAGAATAAGCATTCAGGCTAATCAACAGTCAGGGACTATCCAGGCTCCACCAATGCCCAGCGATGTCCCAGCCCTGACCAGGAACAACGAATCCATCGCCCCAAATCCGAGCACGCCACAAATAAATGCAGTATTCAAGATTTCCTCTCCATCCTGGCCAGGAGTGGCCTTTATATGCTGCAGAAGCTGTTGTGCGTTGGACGGAGCTGGCACACAAAGCAGTTAGAAGAGGACGTGCCAGCCGGGAAGCCGGCCCCCTACTGGGCAAAGAGGGCTCGACCAGTCCTGGCAGGAAGCGAGGTGGAGATGAGGATCTGGGGACCCCAGAAAGTTGCGTGAGTTGCGGCTGTCTGTAAAGGGATGGGAAGGGCTGCTGGAAAGCTGCCCGTCTTTCTCACTACTCCCACCCCGGTTCGTGATGCGGACCCCTCGCTGGAGCAGCTCATGCCTATGAGGCTACAGGAAGGGGAGCTGCAGGCAGAGGGGAGGGAAAGAAGGGCACCCTACAGGAGCCAAGCAAAAAGCAAGAGAGGGAGACAGAGCCTTCTGCAGCAGCTGGGATCTTCCAGACTCCCCCAAATGTTCCCAGTGGGCAGCTAGCTCTGGTGGGATTTGAACACCTGGCACCTTGCTTTGTGCTAGCACCCGCCACTGTCTCCTGCTGTGTTCCACCCATGCACAGGCTGAGCCTTGGGACAGCCCTGTGCCGCAGGGACCTGTCGTTCCCATTGCAGACCGAGGCGGGGGCAGGTTAAATCCCATCCCTTGTGCCAACCAACGTGTCAGCGCCAGCGCCGGGGATGGAGTGAAAGACTCCTGACTCCTGGGGGTTTGACGCATCGGCTCACCCCCTTCTCTGGGGCCAGGCCGGGGCTGCAGGTCAATATGGATCTGAGGCCCAGGAGGGGGGTGATGGGGTCGCTCTGTTGAGAAGGTGCCGGGGAGGCTCAGGGGAGCAGCCACCAATCCCCAAGATGGAGCAGGGGAGAGGGTGAGGCCGCCGGAAGCCCCAAAGAACGGTCTGGGGGATGGTAGGTCTGAGTGTAGAGAAAGCTGCTTTGGGAGGTGGGTTGGTCCCCACAGAGTGGCAGGCTGATCCTGTTGGTGGGGTCAGCCTGATCTGCTTGGACTGTACATTTTAGGCCAAGCACTGGCACTCACGGAAGGGTCGTATGTTGCCTACGTCAGCCTCGCTCGTGAATGGGGTGACCCCCCCCCAGACCCTCACCTTAACCCTGTGGCCTGGCCGGCTCTCGGCTGGACGCTGCCCCTTGGGGAATCGCTCTGCCGGCCGCACTGGCTTGAAACGGCACATACCCTGCTGCAGCGGCCGTCTCAAAGCTGTCTGAGCAGGATCCGGCGCTGGGCGAATCCTTAAATAGAACCCACACCGTGTGACGGCAGGCGGCTGGGAAAGAGAGCTCGGCATGGAACCCGGGTGCGCTGCTTTGTTCAGACCTGGCTGGGAGGGGTGTGCACACGTTCACACACACGCACACACGCACGCACACCGGACTGTTCACACAGACATGTGCAATCAGATTCACACACGCAGCCTCACCGATACCCGTAAAAACATACGAACCGCCAGAGAGTGGGCCAGACCAAAGGCCCATCTAGCCAGCGTCCTGCCTTCCGACAGTGGCCAATGCCAGATTCCCCAGAGGGGAACAGAACAGGGAAATCATCCAGTGACCTCTCCCCTGTCACCCATCTCCAGGCTCCCACAAACAGAGACCAGGGACACCATCCCTGTCCATCCTGGCTCACAGCCACGGATGGACCTAACCTTCATGAATCTATCTAGTTCTTTTCTGAACCCGTCACACACACTCGAACGAATGGTCAGAAACACACAACATCAGACACACACATTGATGCGCGAATAAAACTGCGAAAAAAGAAACACAAACATATAGTCCCCGACCCTCCTCGCACGAGCTCCCAAGCATGCCCCAGCACACCCGTAGGTAAAAGACGGGCCGAAGTCCCCGGGCAGGTATTCGTTTGAATTTGATTACCATCCCGAGGAGTTTTCTCCTGCTCCCAGCATGCAAGGAAGCCTCACGTGACCTCAGTGTTGAAGCTCCGCACTAATCAATCCGAGTAAGTAATAGACAGATACAAATCCAAGTCACCAAGTTAAATATCCCATCTCAGTCCAAACACAAACCAGATGTTCTCCATCCGTGAACATGCCTCCTTTATTTGCCGCATTGCCCATGCTGTTACCCCGGGCTCCCTGCTGGCCCCGCTCTCCTGGGCGAGCAATATGATGCATCGCTGCAGCTAGCTTACGGCTCGGATTGTGCAGATTCAATAGCCTCTTTGTCGAGTGAGTTTTCTCTATTTTTTTATTCAGCTGCTTTTAAGCTCCAGATTATTAGTATTATTATTATTATTTTTAAGTCCCGTGCTCTGTTCAGGAACCTCTGCCTCCCCAGGAATACACGAGAGTCATACTGAGCCCTGGGCACTTCTTAATGGATCTCAAAGTCACCGTATTATTTCAAACCAATTTCAAAAGCCAGCTCGACAGGGAAGCTACAGAACTTAATTTCATCTACAGGTTTGGTTCCTACAACAGGAGTCTAAACTAAGGTGCTGGCTGGAGGGCCCATTACATTCCTCATCTTAATGACATAAAAAAACAAACAAACAAAGGGTATTTAGAGTGGGTACTAAGTATTCTTATCAGCTTCATTTAGCCTGGACATGCTCATTGACAATTTCTTTCCCCCTTTTTTCCCTTCTTTTTCCTCCTCTTCCCCCCGCCCCCATCTCCTGTCTGTGCTATTTATTTGAAAACTAGACCTCTTAAACGCCATTCATCTGAAAAAGTGGGGTGTGCCCGTGAAAGTTCATGGTGCCATCTACATTTTTGGTTAGTCTCTAAGGAGCGGCAGGACTAGTCGTTGTTTTCTAAAGTTTTTCCAGAGACAGCCCAAGACGGCTGCCCCTCTGAAACGTTTAGTCATATCGAGTGTTTCACATTGTACAAACATTCATCAGCCTTAACGACCCACCCCGGAAAAGAGAGCAGCATTATTACGCCCGCGGTATAGGTGGGGAAACTGAGGCACAGAGCAAGGCCCGCACACCAGGATTTGAGGGCAGGTCTTCCTGACAAGGGTGGCTTTCTCTGAATCCTTTTGCCACTTTGGTGTCAACAAAGAGCACAGAGTTTAGTATGCATTTTCACTGACCCCCCTGTACACCACTCCAGCAGCGTGAAGGTGCCTTTAAATGAGTATGCATTGGGGAAAAGGGGCCTCAGTGTAAATCAGAATCAGAATTGGGGTGGTGAATGGAGGGGTGAGAGGGTGCACACTCCAAACTTCATGGGCGGGAGGGGCAAGGGGCCAACTAGCAGCTGGTGGGGCCAGAGTCTGGCGGTATCCAGGGGGCGGCCATTCACAACAGAGGTTTGCCCTCCTTGAACTCATAGCAGTGGTGGGGGAAGCAGGGCAGAGGTTGGGGGGCTGGATCCCCGCTGCCGGTGCTGCCCTGCCAAACCTTCTTGTCCCTCAGACCATGTTGCTTGGGAGATGGATTTGAAGGAAGAGATGGGGCCTGGAACACAGGCAGGTTGTCTGGCCCTTCTCCGGGCTGGGGATGCGGGGCGGTGTCCGTCCCCCCCATTTACCCCATCACCAGTCAACCCCCGGTCAGGTTTACAAGGGTTTTTTTGCTACAATCATCGTAGGACCCTCTCAAAGCCCTCGTGAGGAAGCAACTGTGATGATCCCGGGACCCTGTTCCACAGAGGCCGACAGCTTCCTCAACGTGCCCAAGGACCAAAAGGGAATGGAGGTCACAGCTGCAATCCAGTCAAAGGCAGTTCTGGAGCCCCGCCTCCTAGGCTACGTCTCCACGGCAACGCTATTTCGGGTTCCTACCCCGGAATAGCTATCCCGCGTCTTCACAGCAAGCCCGTTATTTCGGGCTCGCTAGTCCGACATCCCTGTAAACCTCATTCCATGAGGAGTCAGAGACGATTTGGAATAGTGGGGTATTTCGAAAGAAGATCGACAGAAAATACGCAATTTGAAGACACAGTGCTGTGCGGACGGAGCCCTGTTGTGGCCAATAGGCCATGTTTAACCTCAGTGCTTACGGCAATTGGTTGAGTTATCTTTGCGCTCAACGGAGTCTGTCCAAAGAGATGATTTGAGCTAAGCAAGAATCTGGTTAACCTCAGTGGGTTGTTTTTTCCCAACAAAAACCACATTTTCTCTCTCTGGAACACACCGAGCACTGTCCAGTCAGTAATCGCATCTCCACAAAATTGTGCCAAAGTGTTTGGCACTCTCAGGAACAAGCTGTCTTCATCACAAGTTACATTTTATTAGCGCGCTTGATCAGAAGTCAGCTCCATGAACTCAAGGGAGCAACTGCCCCATGGCTCTGGGCTTGGATAGATCAATCTCCCGCCCTCCTAGTGAGACGGTTCTGCAAATATTTCAGCAAGATCCCGTGGAGAAAACTCTGATTTTTTGTTGTGAACGGACTGCGGCACAACACAGGATCAATTCACAGCCATGGACTAGAATGCTGCGTTTTCCGGAGGAAGCCCGTTCTGAGAATTTCACAACTTGGGCAGTGGGCATTGGCAGACAGCACCTGCGCGTTCGCACGTCCAATCTAAATTGTCTAGAGACGGTGCGGAGCAGCAAAATTCAACTCTGGATTTCAACCCTCTTCCCCTCTCTGTGTTTGGAGTTGCTTGGACCCTGGCGATTTTAAGGGTATACCCACGCTGCAAAAAAGAGTTGTGTTCTTAACGCGGGTTGAGGAACTTGTGTTTGCTAACGCAGCGCAAGAGAAGACATGGCTTTTAACTGGAGTTAGCAGCTCACGGTACAGCCTATTGGGTAGTTACATAAGAACAGAGAAACAGCCAAAGGTCTATCTAGCCCAGTATTCCATCTTCCAACAGCGGCCAACTCCAGGTGTCCCAGAGGGAATGAACAGAACAGGAAATCCCTCAAGTAAACCATTCCCAGCTTCTGACAAACAGAGGTCAGGGACACCATCCCTGACCATCCTGGCTAATAAGTATTGATGGACGTAACCTCCATGAATCTAGCTAGTTCTTTTTTGAATCCTGTTAAAGTCCTGGTCTTCGCAACATCCTCCCCCAAGTTAAAAGCTGAATGCCTCATCTCCGTAGCTAATGTAACCTGAGTTAGCTATCATGGGGTAGCTACACAGGGTATTTTTGTACACTGTAGCCATACCCTTCTCTTGGCCTGTCCATATGAAATCTAGCCCCTACTCAATCTTCTCAGAAGGTCCAAGCCCTCAGCCCTGACAAGGCCACATTTAGCCACCTTAGCACAGAGTCCCAGAAATGAGTAGGCCATGAACACCCAACTCCCTTCTCATCTGCAGTAGGATTCCTTCTAGTCCAGGTTTAGGGCAGAGAGTTTCCATTGCTACTCCCCCGAGTGGCCCTCTCCAGTAGATGTTGAGAGCTTCAGGGTGGCCAGCTGGCTTCAGTGGGAGCAAAGGCAGGTCGTCATTGAGTGCTCTGGCAAATCGTATCCCGCTTTCTAGGCGCAGCACTTTCTCCTAGCACTAAATCCAAGGAAATAAATATATTTGCCTTATAAAAAAAATCTTCTCAAGCAGAAGACAGAGTGCTGCCATCGCCATCTGGAACTCAGTCCTCGCAATCTGCCGGATATCATCGGGAATCAGCTATTTGCAACTCTCATTTATTAAATGTCAGAGAATTGAACGGTCTTCAGCCCAGAGTGGTCTTTGCCTATGAACTTGTTCCAGGCATGGAAGAAAAGAAAACATTATTGCAACAGCAGCAGAATTTTGGCTTTTGAAAAATGCTGATTTCCCCTACATGAACTGCCCGAGCCTGAGAATGTAAAAAAGGGATGAAAAATGCGAGACGCGTCTGCCTAGAAAATAATCCATTATAGCAAAGTGTTTGGGAGTCAAAGGGCCTTAAATTAATCTAAAATACATATGTTATTTTAAGCCTGAGAGCTGCTGCAGCTAATCCGCAAATTTAAACCAGAAATCCATTTTTCTATTAACTCTAATCGGTGTGGGGCGTGTGCTGTGTGGCTAGCTCAGCAGGGTGCGATTTGCTTTGACGATGAAATGTCTCATGTCTGTCACTGCAAGTGCCATCCCTCCAATATGTCTTAGAAATGCCGTCATATCGGATCACATCTCCGCAGGCCTGACACAGCCATGGAATATCCCTTCACCCCGGGCATATTGGAGCTGTCGGCAACACACCAACCTGCCAGCCTCCCCTTTTTCCTGTGGAGACAGCAGTCGGCATTCATACATGACACGTTCATAGTGCTTTACACACGCCGAATCCTCCTCGCATCTCTTAGAAGAGACACATCCCTCCTCTTTCTAAGATTCAGAGATTCCAAGGCCCGGAGGGACGATTGTGATCATCTAGTCCAGGGGTGGGGAAACTTTAAAATGGGTATGGAAATGATATGGAGGGCCAAGTAGGGAAGGTCTGCGGAAGCCAGCCATGGCCTGGCTCCCTCGCCCTATCCCCCCACTCCCTGTCCACTCCCTTGTACTTCCCACTTCCTACCCAACCCATCTCGTTGGGTGTTCCCTGCAAACCACTCCGTACTCAGCCAGCTCTGTGCAGGGTTGGTGTGGGGGCATGCAGGAGGGCACTGTTGAAATATCCGGGAGAACTGAATTTTACTAACAAACAACTGATAAAATATTATATATAAAACCATGGTACACCCACATCTTGAATACTGCGTACAGATGTGGTTGCCTCATCTCAAAAAAAATATATTGGCATTGGAAAAGGTTCAGAAAAGGGCAAGAAAAATTATTAGGGGTTTGGAACGGTTCCCATATGAAGAGAGATTACAAAGACTTGGACTTTTCAGCTTAGAAAAGAGGAGATTAAGGGGGGATATGATAGAGGTCTATAAAATCATGACTGGTGTGGAAAAAGTGAATAAGGAATAGTTATTTATTTATTCCCAAAATATAAGGACTAGGGGTCACCAAATAAAATGAATAGGCAACAGGTTTAAAACAAACAAAAGGAAGTTTTTCTTCACTTAGCGCACAGTTAACCTGTGGAACTCCTTGCCAGCAGATACGGTGAAGGCTAGAACTTTAACAGGGTTCAAAAAAGAGCTAGAGAGATTCATGGAAGTTAGGTCTATCAATGGCTATTAGCCAGGATGGGTAGGAATGGTGTCCCTGGCCTCTGTTTCTCTCGAGGTGGGTGACAAGAGGGATCATATGAGGATTACCTGTTGTGATCCCTCCCTCTGGGGCATCTGGTTTTGCCACTATTGACAGACAGGATACGGGGCTAGATGGACCTTTGGTCTGACCCAGTATGGCCATTCTTATGTTCTTATCAAAAATTAGATTTTTTTTCCACAAAAATAGAGATTTTTTGGTCACAATTTTGAAAACAAAAATGTTTGTTTCATTGCAATTTTCAGTTTAGGGAATTTTTGCTTGAGGGGGATGGTTCCTACTTCTGGTCTTACCCCCATCAAAGGGGGAATAGGGACTAGAAAAGGGGGAGCATAAAAATCCCTTTTGTCCATTGACCCATTTTTTGCCATCTCCGTCCCCCCTTTTTCCTACTGGAAAAGGTGGGGGGAAATGGGAAAAAACTTTCCCCCTTTTTTTGTCTTTCTGTAGTTTGGGCCATGTTTGTAAATGGAGCTGGGGGAAAAGAGAGAAGAAAATGTGGGACCTACCAAAAATCCCTGGAAATCCAAATCCAAAACACAGTGAAAATTGCGATTCAAACAGCAATGAAAATGGAATCCTCTTGAATCATGAACATTTTTGCCAAAATCACACCCTTTCCTGGAAGCAGTTCCTTTTCGATGAAGCCGGATTTTTCGGAGGAAAACAAAGTTTTCCAGAACTATTCATGGGCAAGAAACCAAAATAAAAAGCAGAACAGTCAAACCAGGAGACATCTCCGGCAAAATTTGCTTTTGTGACCTTCCCTATGCCCTTTCTGAAAATGTACCTTGTGATTCAGCCTTGCAAGAGGATGTGAACCTTCAGCTCCTATTATCTAGGAGCCGGACTTTCAACATATTGCAAAAACTAGCCCTCAGGCCCGAGCGGTATTAGCGTATCTCTGCATATGGCAATGCTATTCCCTAGCTATCATCAGGCCGTTTTCTGTCTTTGGACTTGCTATGGGTTATATTATAAACACGAATGATGAATGAGTGTTTTGCGTAGACAAGGAATTTCTTGATCTCAGGCTGAGCTGTGAAAATGACAAACCTATGAATAAAATAAACTAATAAGTACTCCCTGTCACTACTGTCGCTGCTGGTGTCAAGGGTGTTTTGATAAAAAATTACAAGGATGCTCTATCCAAGCAGATGCCAGGCACGGAGGTTGGGGCAGGTTCCAAGTTGTCCCTGAGCGGGATGAGCAGTCGCTTTTGTGCAAAAACTTGCCAGCTGTCTACACTGGCCGCTTGAATTTGCACAAGAGCACTGCTTGCACAAGAGGGCCTGTGTAGACAGGGAAGGACTGTTTTGCGCAAAAAAGCCCCGATGGCGAAAATGGCCACTGGAGCTTTCTTGCGCAAAATTGCATCTAGACTAGCCACGGATGCTTTTGCGCAAAAGCACTTTTTGCGCAAAAGCATCCGTGACAATCTAGATGCGCTTTTGCGGAAATACTTTTAACAGAAAAACGTTTCCGTTAAAAGTATTTCCGCAAAATCATGCCAGTCTAGATGCAGCCTGGGAGAAAGGATTTTACTCACACTCAGAGGCTGTAATCGGCTCTGCTCTTGTCAAGCGCAACGTAAGCCATAAAGGGGGTGGAGGGACTGGTTCACGAGGCAAGCATGACATAGCTAGGTAGACATGGCCTGCAAAAATAGTGAGCAACGGGGGACAGACTGGACAATGATGCATGCACACACCCACGTGCACATGTATTGGTCTGTGTGTCGGTCTCAATCTTGCCTTGCAGGTAACATTCAGTGAACCGCTTTCCCCCTGTTCTCCAGAGACATCTCTATGCAGTGACGCTCACGGGGGATATTAAGTTCACTGCCTCCCAAGACATAGCACACCAGCCAGCCTGTTCAATTAACAGAGGACATCTGTCTTCAGTTCCACACACAGTGCCGAGATGGTTTTAGAGTGAAACGGGCGAGCTTAGTCATGAAGCACAAATAAGTCAGAAGAGCAGACCGAGAGGGGATTACACGTCAAACGAAACGAACCACGCTGTCTCGTGACTCAGCGTAACTTCCTCAAGTCCTACCTTGGCGTGAGCAGGTTTCTCACCTATTGGCCATTCCCAGAGACCTCAACCCCCTTGGATGAAGTATTCTCCTTTCTCAGGTGACCAGAGCGCTGGCCGCTGGTGTCCCACACCTGATGGAGGCTGACGTGGCCTTCTGTGTCTGCTTCAATTTCCCACAATCGGTTGTCTCTATTTCAAGAGTCAGGAAACCTGGATGGGGGGGGGAGGTGCAGGCCCCATCCTCCCCCCCATCATGATCATTAAGTGCTCTCCCCTCCCCTCTGCGTGTCTCATGATTGCTTTCTTGACCTTATATGTGGCTGTACTTTTCATTGTCCTCTGAGATATTACCTGCCTGAATTTACATGGGGGACATAGGGGAACTACATTCCTTTCTCTGGGACAGGCTGGGGTTTATGCACTTTCTCGTGAAAAATATCGTTTAAAAACATATTCCCAGCACACGTGGATAGTTGTTTATACACCGCCCAGGCTTACATCCTGCAATAATAGCGATGACCCGCAGGCTACAGGTTTGCACTCGATGCCTTATATGACACTTTTTTCATACAGATGGTGAATGCGCCAGGCCTACAGTGAGTTACGGTCTTTATTCTCCACCCAGGTGTGGATTTTTTGCATCCCGGTGCGGAATAAATTATGTGCACCGAGGTGTATGCGAATGTGCACCACCACCAGACACACAAAACCCAGCTGTGAGCACTCCGCTAATCAGCTGGGCTGCATTTGGATGTCTCCCGAGCAGCCCACAAGCACACAGCTTACAGGGGACACTGGTTATGGTAAGGTGTGACACTAAGCACTACCTGGGTCACATTCTCACCGTGGTGAAGCTACATAATACAAAGGGATGGGAAAGGGTTGGGGAGACTATTAAAAAATGAGCCATTATCTTTTGGAAGGGCTGATACCTCACAGCTTTAAGTGTTTTAGTCACTCTGGCACGGAGCAAAACCAACGCCATGTGAGAGGTGTGAAGTCACAAACACAGGGCAAAAGGAATACATCATTTATGTGTAAGCCACAGCCTAACACTGGAACGGACGACATGGCGAAGGGCTGCAAAGAGGGAACACGTTGGCAGAAATCAGGGCCCGCTCGCAAACCCACAGCACACACGGAAAAAAAAAAACGGTTCCCGTCACGACAGCGCGCATGACCGCTGATGCCTGACTCCTCGGGAGGCCATTTCCCTCTGCACACAAGGAAGTGCACCGCGGCTGTACCCATGCGATCAGATCAGAGGTCGCATTTTTCACTGGTGCTCACTTGCAAATCGTAACTGACTAAGAAGCAGGCCCATCATTTGCCATGCAGAATCTGGCCAACTCTGGTACATCACATTAGACATCTGTGGAGGCATTAGGGGAGACTGTAGGGACCAATTCGGCATTGGCAGAGAGCTAGGCCTTCATGGTTTTCCCATCTCTCCAGCCAGTGAGTCCATGGAATGTTGCCTTCCCCAAACGCTTTAATTTATTTTCTTCCCTTTGTCCACTGCTCAGTTTCACGTTTCTGTATGTAAATAGTTCTACCGCTGTTGCCTTAGCTACCCCCCATTTTCATTTACAGACACCTGGCTTCAATCCCATAATATTTGTAATTAATATAAATAGGGGTTGCATAACTATTTATATGATTAACTGCCAAATTGGCAATGCTTTCTTGGCTTGTCCGCTTCTCTCTGGGTTTTTTTTTTCCATGCAAGTTTGAAACATAAATAATATCTCGACTTCTAAGTAACAAATATCTCCTTGACAATGTCCCTCCTACACCTGTGCCTGGCTAGGAAAAGACCCCACAAGAACACACACATGCAGTGCCACTGTGTTTTTTAGAGATTTATGGCCCCGTTGGGTCATCACCTTCCTTCCAGAAATGTGTCAACGCTGCTTACACAACGAGATCGGAATCTACTGGGCAGCACAACAGAAATGGGGCCTTGATCCACGACACAACTCTCCATCATGTTACATTTAAACGATGAAGGGAAGGTCCTTTTATCCGACAAGAGCAGACTGTGCTTCTGTCTTTCCTCTGGTATTGGGTGAAGGTGGAATTATTTACTTCCTAAAGTAGATCAAGACCCTGTTGATCTGTTTAGGTTCTTCTGTGGTACCCATCCCGACAACACCTCAGCACCTCCTAGACTGAGCAAAAGAAGCATTTCCTGGGAAGTTATTAGATGTTGTAAGTGTCTTGCCTCCCTTACGGTGTTTTGCACATTGTCTTGTGGCAGAGGAATCGCAGGATCCCAGATTGAGACTGCTAGGTGACGGAGGAATAGATTATGAAGTATTTTTCGATATATTTGCCTGTCAATATATACTTCCTCAATGATTTTATATTGTATATATTATATATTATGTTCTATTATATTCTATTAATTTCAGTTCCTCTTTTAGATGTATTTACAGGCTAAGTCCCAATCAATTATGTTCGGGAATTCTTACTTTGGTGTTTTTTCTGGGAAAACCATGCTTTGGGTCATTTCCTCTGGCTTCAGGGCTGAAGAGACACTTGCCAGGTCCTGGGCAAAATGGGAGGGGCCCAGAAGAAGCAGGGCCTTGGATGAAAGGGGTAGGGCCTTGGGTGAAAGGGGCGGTGCTGGGGCTTGCCTCCCCCAACTAACCCTTCACGGTAGTGTGGAGCATGATATGCTCTGGCAGCAATTTAAAGCCTCCCCCGCCAACCCCAAGGCAGCTGCCTCATTTGCTCCACCCCTCATTGGAGGCCTTGTCTAGCACAGAGTAGCTCCATTGGGAGGAGTGAAGTAGTTCCTTTACTCACAGAACAGGTACAAAGTCCGCCTGAGGCAAGGTGGCTGAGGTACTACCATTTCACACAGGCCAAAGAACAGATTTAAGATGCTGTCACCTTTCATTCACTCCCCACCTGCTCTGGGGTGTATTCAGCGACTGACGGATGAAAGGTGTCATGTGGTATTGCCATTCTCCTACACTACCGAATCATAGACATGTGAACTGGAAGGGCGCTCACTGGAGCTGCCATTTTGGAATGTACTCACCTCATGCCACGGTTTGGAATGCCACGGTTTGGAATGCACTCACCTCAT
>JANRFK010003679.1:3905622-3916674 GCA_030068395.1 Apalone spinifera | reverse complement strand
TCACAACACTCCTGTTCATGCAGCCCAGAATCATGCTGGGGTTTTTTTGCAACAGTGTCACACTGTTGACTCATATTTAGCTTGTTGTCCACTCTGACCCCTAGATCCCTTTCTGCCGTACTCCTTCCTAGACAGTCGCTTCCCATTCTGTATGTGTGAAACTGATTGTTCCTTCGTAAGTGGAGCACGTTGCATTTGCTACTGATTTCGATAGGTACAGGATAAATCCGCAGGAGAAGTCCCACTGAAGTTGACTGGCATGTGCATCACCCTCCATACGACTGGGATCTCAGTGGCTGCCGGCATTAAGTTCTTGATGAGGGAGAATTTAGCCTCGTGTGGAGCAAGTCTGGAGCAAATAGTCCCAGTTAGACCAGAGGTCTCCAACCTTTTTAAGCACAAGATCACTTTTTGAATTTAATTCAGTCCAGGATCTACCTCAAACCCAAATACCCCTGCTTCACCCCTTTGCCGAGGCCCCACCCTCCTCACTCTGTGAAGATGGGGTACAGAGGAGAGGGACAGAGCGCCACCAATGCCCCCTGCCTCTGTTTCCCCCACTCTGCACAACAAGCAGGAGGCTCCAGGCATGAGCAGCAGGGCAGTGGGGGGGAGTGGAGAAGGGAGGCAGCTGAAGTGCCAGCACTTGATAGCCTCCCAGCGAAACCAGTCAGGATCCCCTGTCAGAAGCTCCAAGATCTACCAGTAGATCCTGATCGACTGGCTGGTGACCCCTGAGTTAGACTATCCGTGCATTAAGGTGCAACCTGAGTAAAGGTGTCACAATCTGGCTCAGAACCACAACTATCATAGCCCAGCGAGGCTATTATATACGTCCTATTACATATAACATATTATGCATAGGTGGAAGTAAATAAAAATAAAGTGAGGTACCTTGATTGGGGCGGGAGTTGGGATGTAGGAGTGGTGGGAGGTTGGGCTCAGGGAGGGAGTTTGGAACAGGTGCTGCGTGCGGGCTTTCGGATAAGGCAGAGGGTTGCGGTCTAGGAGGGGGTCAGGGGAGCGGTGCTTACCTATGGCAGCACGGCTCCCAAAGAGACTGGCACAACCCGCTGGCAGCAATTTCTAGGCAGGGGAACCAAGCGATCTCCTCACACTGCTGCCCGCCTGTATCACCCCCAACAGTTCCTGGCCAATGGGAATCTGGCGGAATCGGGGTAGGGACAATGCAGAGACACCCCACCCAGTTGCCATAGTGACGTGCCATCTGTTTCTGGGAGCAGTGTGGCACCGAGGGAGGGCGGCAGAGCAGGTGGGGGGACCCCTTAGCTCTGCTGGGCTGCTGCTGGCCTGTCTCTGTGTGCCCAGTGTGGGCGAGGGGGGCCCTGTGTCACCGCACAGTGTGTTTAATAGTAAATCTATCTCCCTGTGCTGCAGTTACACCTAGTGGTTGCAGGGTAGACGCGTCCACCTGTGGAGATGCAACCTGACCTCAATTGAGATGAAAAAAATGATTTCCCTGTTTCCAAGACGATTGGAACAACAAAAGGTAACAATTAAATGAAGGAACTCACACTGTTTTTTTTAAACATGCTCTCCTGCCTCCTTTTAAACTTGCGGCAAAGTATTTTCTCTTTGGAAAGTCCTCGCTGGAATTTTGCAGCTGAATTATTTTCATGCCACCTTTTCTTTCGCTGCCTGGGCTGGTCCGGCACATCTGGTGAACAAGCTAATTCCGTGGGGCCTAGCGGTTTCCTTTCAGGGCAGGAGATGTGTGGTCCTAGCTCTTCTCCAGCCCGCCAATGACACTCCGTTCATACATGCCGAGCCTTTCCTTTCTGTGGTGCCGCAGATCAGTGCTAAAAGGCAGCAGGAAGCTAATGAGCAATAGAAGTGGTAGCCCAGTGCAATTGGATGCTATGCTGCTATGCAGAGATAGCATTAGGGAGCTAAAGAAAAGGCCAGGGATGAGGACCTGAGCTTAGAGCTAAAGCTGAACGATTATTACGTCGCTGCTGCTTGTGACTCCGGAGTTGAGGCTCTGTTCCATTTGCATTCAAGGCAGGGCCGCAATGTCTTTGCTAGAGGCAAAAAACGCAGCCTCTCCCCCCATCCCGAGATTTGCAGCACTGACTCACCGGGCACAGAACGCATTTCCTGCACATTTACAAGAAAATCTGGGAATGTGTTGCTGAGTTAAAATGCGTTGGAGAGATGTCACTTTGGCATCTGTCTGCTCTTAATGGGGAAAGAGCCGACTATTAAACCTTGCCAGTTAGCTAAAATTCATTGAAATCCGGAGCACAGCTTGGAGTTGAGCAAAGGATGTTGTAATTCAGTGAGGCTAATAATGAATGTGGTGTAAGCCGTGGAGTGGGGCAGGCAATCCGCTCGGGTAACGAATGCAAACATCAGCCTTCGTGTACCAGGAGTAGCATCAAATCTATTGGCTGTAATGGCTCAGTGGCAGTTGGGTTTCTGGCTCCAGTTATCAAGAGAGCTTATGGGCCAGTTGTTTGCCCAGTCTTGGTCACCATTGTTGGAAAGGCATGGACCACTGAGGCACTAGGGGAGATCTTAAGGCATCGGGATGAAGGTCTGGGACTTCCTTCTTCCTCTCTGCCCCCACACAGGCCCAATCTCACCAACATACACCACCATCATCACTGCTGCTATATCTATCTCTTGGTTTCTGTTATTTCCACTCCAATTCATCTGAGGAAGTGGGTTTTGCCCACGCAAGCTCCTGATTCTATGTATATATTTTGGTTAGTCTCTAAGGTGCTACAGGACCATTGCTTGTTTATCAACTTCATCAGTTCACTTTAGCTGGTTTGCCCTGCTCTGGGGATGCAAATCAGTACAAAACCCAGTGAACTGGTGCAGTTTTGTGGTCCCCGGGGCACACAGGAAGAAAGCGAGTAGGCCTGGTTGGGAATCTGCTGATGAAGCTTTCTTCAGTTGGAAAATGCTGACGCGTTAAAACTGTGGACAGGAACAGGCCAGTTTTGACGCTTCTCCCAATTCGTAATCTCTTTGAAGGCAATTAAGCTTTGGCCTTGTCAAAACATCCTGGTTCTGACATTTCTGAAAAGAAAAGTTTCATTTTGGGGATTGAACTGACTTTCCGTGTAAAGCTTTTCGTTAACCTTCACTTACCAAAAAGGGAAACACACTTATAAGGGGGGTCAACGTGAAAAGAAGGGGCTTCTCTAAACCCCATCCAACGTTTCTATCTGAACGTTGTGGAGGTTTTGATTTTTCATCCTGATTTCAGAAGGGATTTTTTGGGGGGTCTTGTCCAGGCTCAAGAAAGCCACTTCCCACCCATCTCTAAGAAATGCAACAGACATAAAGAAATAGAATGAGAACCAAGATGCCTTCGCACACCTCACCCCTCTTCCCCGTAGTCACGGGGTCACCCTACAGCAAGGTGGGAAGTTCCCAAAGGGGCTCGGGGCTCGCAAGGAGCAGGAGGCAGACGCTCAAAGAGGAAAACTGCGTTGCAAATCATGTTGCCCACCTCCTTGTGGGGAGAGCGGGTAACTGGCCTACGCTGCCAGAGAGAGCAAAGCAAGAGTCTCTCTTACCAGGAGCAGCCCGACATCCATCTCCTGGCAAGGTCACGCTGCCAGCAAGTCTATGCCCCTTCGGGGATGTTTCCCATTCCCCGTGAAAGCGTGTGGGGAGAAGAGAGCATCAGCTGCAGGCGCGGAACTCGTATGGTACGCAAGGGACGGGGATTTGAATCCCTCGGTTGGTGAATTCCGCAAAACCTGCCACCACATTTCCCTCTTGCGGCCTTGGAGCGCTGAAGAAACCTGGAGATGTAGCTTCAGAATGCAGGCCCCCGGTATCCTGCAGGACTCATAGAACCACAGGGCTGGAAGAGACCTCAGGAGTCATCGAATCCAACCCCCTGCCCAAAGCAGGGCCAACCCCAACCCAGTCATCCCAGCCAGGACTTAAACACCTCTAGGGATGGAGAGTCCACCTCCTCCCTGGGGAACCCATCCCAGTGCTTCACTCCCCTTCTAGTGACACATTTTTTCCTATTGGGACTGGGCATATGATGAAGAGCTCGCCTTTGCTGTGACACATCCCAACACCTGGCCAGGTGTCTTTAGACAGGCAGGGTTATGAGTGCCACCTACCTGCAGCAGGTGAATGGGGGTAAGGTGGCAGGTTTTTTCCCCTTTCAGTCGTCCCCTCCAAGAAGGAAGGTCCTGCTCCCATATGGAACAGCTGAGGAGAGAAGCAATTTCCTGTCTCGTTTAATAGCTCTGAGGTGGCCAGCCCAATGCAACAGAAAAGTAAACACAGCCTCCCCCTTGGCACAGTCAAAACAAAAAATTTCTCCCATGCTTCCTTAACCCCCACACCCCATGTCTGCTTTCATCCCGTGCTCAGCAGCTGGGCCTGGCTGCTACGGGGGCTGGAATATTACAAATAAATCTCTGCCGAGCTTTGTTCTTCTCTGATTTTTTCCCTCCTGCTAGTATAGTTTAACACAAAACCAAATCTTTTTGCCTCAGTAGTTCTCTGCTTCCCCCAAGACTTCCCAGCAGGTGGGAAGCTGCTCTCCGCTTCACCGTTAGAAGTGGAGGAGAGCAGCAATAATTTTCACGGGGGGATCACATCATGAATTTTGGTACCTGGTTGTAGACTGGCTTCTGTCCCCAGGAAGGGGCAGGAGGGGTACAGAGGGAGAGAGAGAGTCTCTGTGTGTGAGAGACAGCCTTTGTGACACAGAATGATTGTGTGAGGCACAGAGACTAGGAGAGTGTGTGAATGACAGTGACGCAGTGTGTGTTCTGGCTGCTGCTGGGTGCATTTCTAAGGCCTTGTCTACACTGGCATGTTTTGTCACCCAAAACTTCCTTTCATTGAGAAAACAGAGAGAGTGTTTACACTATGATGCAACTTTTGTCAGGAAAAACAAAAAACGTCCGCCTTGCAAGAGACTTTTGTCTTTTCCCCTCCCTTTATTGTCGGCGAAGAGTTGGTTTGGACTCTGCTGTTTGTTTTGTCAAGAGAACTGGCTTCCACCAGTATCCTGCAATGCCTGCCCCGATGGCTGCACTCTGTGTTTTGTGATCTCTGCTGCTCTGCAGGCCTGTGCCTCTCCCCTTTCAGAGCTCCAGGAAATGTCTGTCAGCTGAGTGAGTTCCATTTGGGGAACAAACAAAGAACAAATCATTGGAATGCTTCTGTTCTGCCCCGGTTGGAACACGGCAGCAGGCAGGCTGCTGTGGCGGGGGAAAGCTGGAGAGACCGCGGTGGCGCTTTGACATTCCTCAGCACAGAGAACCCCCAGACTACTCATGATGCTGCTCTCAGCAGCTAAGAATGCTGGGGGAGAACTCGGAGAGAATCCCAATAAGCACAAGGATCAGCTCCGCTTCCCCACAATTCTTCACTTTATCTGTCGACAGAGGCGCTAGCAATGTGGCCCATGAAATGTTGACCTCGGGAGGCAGACGACAAGGCTCAGAAAGTCATTCTTCCACTTTCCTCAGCACTGATAAGGCCTCGACTGGAGTAGCGTTTCCACTTCTGAGCACCACAGTTCAACCAAGATCTCCACAAATTGAAGACAGTCCAGACAGAAGCAAAAAACGATTAAAAGTCTAGGAAACATGCCCTACTAGGAATGATGGAAAACAATTGATTTGTTTAGTCTGGAGAAGAGAAGACAGAATGGGAACATGATAATAGTTATCAAGTACATACAAGTTTGTTATAAATTGTTCTCCTTAACTAGTGAAGGCAGTTATACAAAGTACGGTGCTTATAGGACAACAACAGAAATTTAGCTTAGGGAAAACTTCCTAGCTGTCAGGGTGGTTAAACACTGGAGCAAGTTACCAATGGAAGTTGTGGAATCTCCGTCACTGAAGGTTTTTAAGAACAGGTTAGAGAAACACTTGTAAGAGATGGTCCCCCATGTCACTGTAGGGGACTGGACTAGATCACCTACTGATGTCCCTTCGAGTCCTACATTTCTATGCTCATTTTAACAGTTATTTCAACGCTTTCCTGGGAAGTAAAATACATATGACAGCTGGTGGGTCCAGAGACGATTAGGTTGATAAACTGAAGAAGAAAGGATCCATAAATACTGTAAGATGACAGTTTGGTTTTGGCATACGCTGCGAGCTCCACATAAGTTGTGATGGAGCTTTTAATTTAAAAATTATTTATTGGCGAAATGTTACGCGGATCTTCATGAAGACAAATAAATCAACATGACATCGGCAAAAAGTGCAGCCGCTGAAGACAAGAGCTACCAACATATGTAGCCATTTACCACCAGGAGAAAAGTAGCGCAAAGTAGATTGCATTAGCAAAGACAGAATGAAACAATCATGCCATCGTTTTGGAGTCTAAATGAATCGCTTGAGGTTGAAATGTTGACGGATGTGCAATTTGTTGCTTTCCCAAGAGGAAGTAAATAACAATTTATTTGGACTCAGTCTGTGGAGCACAATATCTCAGCCACATGCTTTGACTCCCACCCATTCCATAACATGATGCTAGTTGTATGCAAGGGACAGAGAGGAGAAAATATTGCTATAGCACACAAGCTTGGCCCATCATTTCGAACTCCACTCTCAAAAGCTAGACCTTTCTGCAAAAATAACCTGCAGTGAAACAATGCTGATAATCTTGACAGGGCCCACATTAGGTTTCAGAGTCAACACACCACTTGGCAGAATGGCAGCTGTTTGCCATTTCTTAGTCCTGCGATCATATCAAAACAATAATGTCTCTAGCATAATGGTATTGCCTGCCCTGAAGTTACTTTGATCAGAATTTCTGCAGAATCTAGAAGGCTGGTTCATGCGGGAAGTTCTGTTTGCCAGGCAAATGGCTGGAACTCTAATTCTTGGAATGGAGATCTTCACTTCCACAGAGTGGCCCACAAACTCATGGCGAAATGTGAGAAGCAGCGTCCTATGTAACACGAGCCGACGTTATGACTGAAATGTGGGGAGCGTTGATACCAGTTTCCCAAACACATAGGACAAGCGGATGCCAATAGCCAGGTGTGATGAAAGCTGAGAGGCCCTTACCTATCAAGTGGCCACCCTGTGGCAGAGGTGGGGGCAGGAACAGATTGATTTGCATTTTGCAAATGAAGACATGGAACCTCTTACACTGAGAACCTCCGTATCTCCAGCCACACAGCTGGAAGGAAATTTATATTGGGGTAAACCTCAGGAAAAACGAATTTCAGAGGGTGACTGGACTATAGAAGGGAATATATATATATATATTCTTAAAAACCAACAAATAGTCTGATAGCACTACCAGACTATTTGCTGTTTTTTAAGTTTTTCCTGTTACAGACTAACTCGGCTACCCCTCTGAAGCAAATATATTCTCTCTCTCTTTTTCACCTAAGAATCTTTGGCCTTTAAGATGGGTTTGGAACAGGGAATTTGGTCCGCTCTGTTGCTGGGAAGATGAGGTAAGGATTTTACCTTGATCCAAGAAGTCTAGTTTGTTAAGTTTTAAGTACTAGAAAGAGTTTCATCTTTATTTCTCTTGTAATGATTCTGACGTGAATGCCTTTTACTCGCCCTCACTTAAAATCTCTCTTTTTGCAGTGAAATAAACAGGTTTTAGCCTTTCATCGGAACCAATCCAATGCTGTGTTCATACTGAATTGTTTGATGACTCCAATTAAAGTAGAAAACTGCAGTACGTTGACCCTGTACAGGAGCAATGGATCTTAGCATCCGAATGGCCCAGGAGAGCGCTGGAGAGGGCAGAATGCACATTGTTGGGGAAAATCCAAGACGGGAAGTATGCTGGGGTCACGGTACAAGAAAGAATTCAGACTGCTGGACGCCAGTGTGTGGTTGGTGCATTGCTGGGTGGGTTGCTGGAGCAAGGCTGTGGCTATCTACAGACATTCAGGAAGTGCTGCGCATGTTGTTTGGCCAGTTGTGAGTAGACCCAGGCTGGAAGCTACAGCAGCAAAGCAGTGTGAGGAACCTCATGCTGCAGGGCAAGTAGGGACACAAGTCCTCCCTGGTCTGGATGGCACCCAGCCGTGCGGCAGTGAACATTTCATGGAAGCGTGCCATGGAATGTAAGAGTTCCCAGTGTTCCCTGTAATCTGAGTGCTTGGGCGACCACCCAGAAAAGACTCTAATGCCGCCCAGCTGATTAGCAGAGTGCCCACAGCCGGCAGCATGTGTTTCTATTGGTGGTGCACATCCACACATGTCTTGGCGCACGTAACAAAATTTTTCCCACACCTGGATGGAAAAAATGAGCGGGCACAATGGTTCACACCCTTTTTCTCAAATTGGCTCTTTCTTACATGGCAGAAAAACACTGGTTCTAGTGCCTGAGCAACCACTGCAGAGATGGGAGGGCTGGTGGGTCAGATTTGCTCCATGTACCTGGTAGGTACTTATCAGGGGCTTCTGTGCATCAGCGCTCCAGGCAGCAGCAGAACAACCAAAATGCCTCAAGGAAAGCTGTTTGCTCAGAACTGCCAGCCAGAGCAGAAGCAGGAGGGCTTGGAAATCCTCCAGCCGAGCTCATTTCTGCAAGGGTCCCAGTCTAGGATTGCAATGGTAACAGTCTGGGTCAGATGCTCAGCAGGAGTTTGGGTGTCACTCTGATGGGACCCAAGCGCTGCATTGTTGATGTTTTCTTGTCTCCACTAGAGCACTTTGTTTTCCATTTTTATTTTCATTCTATTTTTCCTGGGAATTTATCAATATTTATTACCCCCACCAACAACTGGTGACAACCAGTGCAAAAATCTAGTAATAATTTTTCTGGGGACGTTTCAGGGTTTATTTTTGGTGGACAGAAAATCAGAGAGGGGAAAAGCATTCAGTAGATGAATGCTTTGAATTGCCTTCTTCATTGTGGTTTGTGCCGAACTGAATCAGAACTCAAAACACTCTGCTAGCTCTGAGTTTTACAATATATCTCTGATCCCCAAATAAAACTTCTCATTTGACTAAACAATTTCTTGTTGTAGACTTAGCATGATTAGCCTATAAATATTTACACTGAATAATTGGGCCACACTATTTGCAACCAATACACTCAGCTTCATCCTTTTCTCCTCCTTTTCCCTTTTAAAACTTGTGAATACTTCCTTGTGCTCTGAAACGTGTTCTGACACAGATTTTTCATTTCCTTCCCATTCGAATGGGTGAGAGCTTTAAACCGTTATCTGCTTACAAATTGAAAGGCGGAGTTGGGGGTATAAGATTCATCAGGAGGTTCAGATATGCATGCTCCTCAGAGCTTGTGTGTACCTGTTTGATTATGGTGTGTACAGGCCATCCTCACTATAAGTCCAAGATACGTTCCAAAAAACTTAGACTTATAGCGAAACAACTTAAAGTATGGAATTTTTTTCCTGCAGCTGACTTCCATTTGCACAATTTTTTTTTTTTGCATGTGACTTAAGAGTAGGCAATGGGAGGACTTATAACACATCAGTTCCTACAAGCATCAACGACGTTAGTGCGGAACAGATGTATCCCAGGGTGACTTATTGTGGGAGCATCCTGTATCTTTTAGAATAATAAGAGCAAACCCATTAACTGCATTTTATGGGCAACTTTACAGGAGTTATTACTTAAATGCCTTTTTTTTGGTGCTATCTATCAGAGTGAACTGATACCAAATATTGGTCTAAACTTTATGAGATTTTCTTCGTCTTGCTTATAAATGTAGGTCCTGATCCTGCAAAGATTTATATACGTGCTTAATTTTAAGCACAAGTAGTCCAATCAGTGAGTTTTCTCACGTGCTTAGAGATAAACGTGTATAAATCTTTCATAGAACACGGCATTACATAGCTTTGTTTTCATAAACTTTCTGCTATCAGTTTACCTGTGAGACAGACTCTTTGTGTTCAATTTTTTTTAATTCCTGGGAATTTATCAGTGCTTATTACAAAAAAAATGTAAAAACAGTGAAAATTAGTGCAAAAAATTAACTTCACATTCTTCTGGTAAATATTGAGGTACAGAAGGACAGAAAAAAGTATAAAAAAATCTAAGAATACTATGCAAAAAGGAATTTAATACTGTGCTTTATTTCTTGAAATGTACATTTACCATTCATTCACGTATGCATGCATGTCCGTGTGTGTGTGTGTGTGTGTGTGAGTGTGTGTATTTTCCATTTCCTGACCTTCCCTTAACAGACAACCTTGCATTCACACTTAAGAATAGTCTAACATAAACATATCTACCTCAATAATGTATAAGAGTTTCTTGAGTTAATCAGTACTTTCCTGTACATGAGCGGTCCAAGCTGAGGTTGAAAATCAATAAAAACCGACTAACAGCTTTTGTAAATCCTGGGAAATTTTCAGTAAAAAATCAGTAAAAACTGAAAACAAAGGGCCTTGAGTCGAGAACATTTATTTATGAACATTGGACCAAATTCAGCCCAGACCTAAGTAGGCATAATCACCCTTAATCAATGCAATTCACTCCTGCCTGTCACGAAACTCGGTTAATATATTTTGTTTTCACATAGTTTAAATTCATCCTACTGACTGGGAAGAGCCCTAATGTACCATGTAGGCCAAAGCTCTCCACGCTCCTGATTTATGTGAAATAATCAGCATGCTATGGATGGGGTTTGAGGTCACGGTGCTATTTCTCTTTTAACATCTCCTTTAGTTTCCATCCTGTACCGATTAGCCCAGACAAACAGGATTCCTGCTAAACAGGGCCTCCTCAGCTTGGAGAAAGCTAGAGTCGATGTTGGCCTAGCTACCCCGATTCTGCTCCCTTTTCAGAATGGACAGGTAGAGGTTTTGGCAAAGAGTCAGTGAGGTGCATGGGGCGGCTTCCTTTCCACCTGTAGGCGCTAGGGAGTCATTCCCCTGTATTTCGAAATAAACCCCTGTATTTCGAAATAACAGGCAGAATGTCTACACTACCAAGCCTGTGATTTTGAAATAACAGGCTGGTTATTTTGAAATAATAACCCTGCTTATGATGAGGAATAATGCTTATTTCCAAATAGTTATTTCAAAATAGCAGCAGTAGGGACGCCCGGCTGCTATTTCAAAATAATGACTCCTCAGAGTCA
>JANRFK010003679.1:3890070-3905522 GCA_030068395.1 Apalone spinifera | reverse complement strand
GGATTGCATCTATGCTGTGCTGTATCCTGGAGAAGCAATAAACTCCCTCTATCCGACTGGCTGGTGGAGTCTGTTCATGCCATTACGGGGGTGCAGGAGCCGGGAAAAATGTGAAGCGCCGTCACACAAGGCTTCCCCGTAGTGTGGACACGCTGTTTCAAAATAGTTATGTCAGGAGTTATTATTTCAAAATAAATGATTTCAAAATAGTTTCCTCATGTAGACATGCCCTAGGGAGACTCCTGCTTTTGTAAAGGATGGTGCCTCCCGATGCGATTGCCCAGCGATGAGAGGGACAAGGTGGGTGTGGTAACGGCTTGTATTAATTAGATGAGCATCTGCCTCTGAAACAAACCAGCCTTTGTGGTGTTCGGCGTCTGGCTGCTTTCCTTCCAAAAGCCTGTGTGGAGAGCAACCTGCACAACGCTTTTTGTTAGGTCACTTAGGCCACTTGAGAAAGTCGACCTAAGATACACAACTCCAGATATGTGAATAGCGTAGCGGGAGTCGACGTACCTTAAGTCGAATTTTTGCAGCGTCCCCATTGAGAGAGGTTGATGGGAGAAGCTCTTCCATTGACTTCCCTTACTTCTCATGACCCTGTGGAGTACTGGGGTTGATATGGGTGCAATCAGTGGTTGATTTAGCGGGTCCTTACTAGACCTGCTAAATCAAACCCCAGAAGATCGATTTCTGGGTATGTGGAGAGCTGCCTGTAGGATAATGTCCCCAGGTCTCTGGAAGGAGGAGTGGTTCCTTTAGTGGGATCTCAAATTCAGTTATGCCCAGTTACTCCTTCTGAGATCTTCCCCCAGCTGTCCTCTCTCCAGGTCAGCCGGTGCTGTGAGTTCTCCCCACCTCGCAAACTGAAGCAGGAGACCATCTTGAAACATCACCCCAGCCTGGCAGTAGGGGGCACTCTCTGTTGCAAGCAAAGATCCTATGGGGTCAATCCCATAGTGCGGCCACATTCCAGCAGGAGCTATTCTGTGCTGCCCCTGAAAAGTCCCCCTGCAGTTTTAGCTGCATGCAGCATCCTTCCTTTCCTTTCTTTACCTGAGAGGTGCTCCTGAACAGCTGTTGTTTTCCAGCTCAAACACGTGTGCATTTCAGTGTTGGGCAGCTGGACAGCGGGAGCTCTATAAACCCTTTAGCTACTGACCAACCAGCTAAATTATAGGGTTGCCAAGTGTCTGGTTTTCAACCGGAACACCTGGCCGAAAACGGTACCTAAAGGCCAATCTACTGCGAGGTATTAATCTCTACATTTACAAGGTCTTTCAGAAGGAAGTTGCTATGGAGAACATCTATGGTGCTTTTCTGACCACTCATTCCTTCTTCCAGGCGGGACCAGGCGGCATTTTGATGTTACGGCCATTCACGGGGCAACGGAGAAGCCCCCAAACGGACATACCATCAAGCAAGAAAATTCGCTGCTCACAGATTCATCCTCGCGGAGAGCTGGTATGTAGACTATACATCTAGAAAGGCAGGATCGGATTGCAAAGCAGTTAGGTATCCGTTGATGCCTTCTAGAGATATCTCAGAGAACAGTGAAACGCCAGCTAATGTGTCCTGGGCATTATTTGTTTTTGTTAAGTTTAAACAGCACATTCCTCTCATGAGTTGTCCTGTCACTTTATTATAGATTGAACAAACCCAGGGGAAAAAAACCCCCAAGCCACTAATATCCACCGTGACAGGGTCTCTTTTATAGGAGGATGCATGTTAGAAAACACTTAGAGAGGCCAAAGGTCTGTTTAAATCTCAAGGTTTTCAGCCGCGCTCTGCTGAATAAAGTATGATTTCAAACAAGGCCTTGATCCAAAGCTCATATCCAAACACCCCGGAACTTCAGAAGACAGGGGCCAAAAATCTGGATCAGGATGGTTTCTAGCTCCACCACCGCTCCGTGATCCAAACATCCTCCGGACGTTGAGGCCGTGAAACCCGACCATCTCATTCTGCTGTCTTATCCAGGAGTTTTATATCAGTGCAACGCCTTGGACTTCGACACAGCACCTCCTGATTTACTGCTATCTACGTTGGAGGCGTAGCACGTTGGCTCTAACGGTGGGGCAAATTTTGCCTTAGCCACATGGTGTCACTGGGAGCCAGACGTGCACAGCCAAGGGTCGCATTTGGCCTTACGCATTCTATGGCGAATCTAAAACCAAACAAGAGCAAATTCAGCCTGTAACTAGGCAGAGTCCCTACCCTGCTTTGCTTCACAGCACCCATTCACCCACCCACACAGAGGCTAATATCCCAAACGTCACACATACTTCCGGGGGGTTTTCCTTTATTCTGTCACTAGAAGTTTTACCTGATGCTGCTCGGGTCCTGAACTCCACTAATTTTTGTTTAAATCATTGCTCTGGGTTGGGCTGGGGATGATGGGTTCAGGATGCAGGCTGCCCCAGGGAAAGAGGACAACTCAGCCCTCTGTCACCATAGCAACTTAGGACCAGGTGAGAAGCGCCTCTCTATGACCGCTGCTGTTCCAGCAGGTACAGCAGGAAGCAGCGTATCCTGGGCTGGTGCAAAGCAGGCTGCTCCAGCTCCCACGGCTGTGGTGAATGTGGGAGGATGGTTGAGGCAGAACCGCGGGAGCCCCTAAAGAGCAGGGCTTGGAGCAGCTGCCCCAAACCGTCCTGTGGAGGGGATGGCTGTGGTTTCGGAAGCATCTGGTGTTGCCATTGTCCGATGCAGGCCCAGGTGGAGCGGTGCCACTGTTTGGCCAAGAGAGTCAAAACTGGCTTGTGATTCTGAGCATCTCCATCTTCAGGGCGTCTAGCCTGGGCCATCTGAACAGGGTCCGATTTTTCAGACCCACCCCCTAGAAATCTTGCCCCTTCCAGGTGTCCCAAGCCAGGCACCCCACAATCAGTAGCCCCTTTTGAAGATCATGGTCCTTACTCCTCACTAAGTCCTTAACATTGTATCAGCTTTCCCACAGAAGTTTGGTTTTCCCCATGCTGCTCCAAACCTCCTAGGTGATAATTACCCACAATGTGTATTATTCTCCACCTAATTAGAGGTCTCCATTTCCCTGCTGCCAACTCGAAACGCAGCAGAGCCCGTAACTGCCGAGGTCGCCTGTGCCTTCCCTTAGCAACTTGCCAGCCTTCAGGGACACGGCTCAGAGTGGTGTCAACATTGCAGGGCATTGACGGTTTGCTTCAGGCGCCCTCCATCTAGCACGGGCGACTTCAGGCGCTGGAGGGTGTCAAGAGGCTGCAGAACTTCCTCTCCGAGTCAGCAGCCTTGGAGAAGTTATGAAATAGGAATTTGCCTAGTAAAGTTTGATGGGTATGAAATCTCCCCGGGCGTCTTCTCATTTTATTTATTTGTCTGGGGGTGGAATGGCGTTAACACCAGCCCAGCTTACAAGTCCAGGAAAGCAGCTTACGAGCTGTGAGCGGAAGTCCTTGGGGTGTGCCCTGCCCCGCTGCTGACAGATGCCCCTCCTCCCCCCTGACAGCTGCTCGCTGTGTTCACTGCCATCAACAGAAGCCTCCCTCAAGTTGCCCCTTAGAAACAGGCCGGGCTCAAGTGAACGGTGGAATATGACCTGACCTGTGGGCCCAAATGCAAACAACATCCAAACATTAGTGATTTGCTCCCAGGCCTCCTAAATGGCAGAATAACCGCTTGCTGGGGAAGCAGCTCCCCGCCCAGCCAAAGTCGCCTCTAATTTTTTTTCCATATGTGGGCATGTGACAGGGCACTTGCCCTGCACTGGCCCTTTAAGGGCAAACCCCAGCCCTGAGCAAAGGCTGCGAGTAAAGCCCCAGCTGAGGCAGGCATTGCTAATGAGGGCCCAGCTGGGGGCTATATAAAGGGAGAACTGAGTGGTGCTCTGTGCAGAAAGTAGTAGGGGCCTGACTGTCAGAGGAGTGGGAGGCTTCCAGGAGGTAGAGCCGTGCTGGGGGAAGATGGCAGGGTTGGGGAGGCTCTGGCCGAGCAAGCTCCCAGGCTGCAGGGCCTGAAACGTGGCCTGTGAAGTAAACAACACTGGGGGGCTCAGACACTGGAGTGGGCACGGCTGGAGGGCAATGTCTGGAAGAGGACACTGATCCAGGAGGAATGTGGGGAGATACCACCGAGAGAGAGGTGGCCAGTGAGGCAAGAGAGCTAATTCCCAGGATGGCTGGCTGGCTGGGGGTGCCAGGGTGGTAAGTCAGCCCTGTGATGGGGCAGAATAAATTTTGTTGTGTGCCAAAGTATGTGCAGATGTGCACCACCAATAGAAACACATACTGCTGGCTGTGAGAGGCTGTAGGCACTCTGTCAATCAGCAGGGCAGCACCTGAATCTCTCCTGGGCAGTTGCCCAAACACTCAGCTTCCAGGGAAGACTGCTCCCAGCTACAGGGTGAAACGGAAAGTGAGCTGTGTCCTAGGCCGGAGACAGACCTGCTGTGGTGCAGCTTTTCCTGGTGCATCTATGGCAGGGAAGTCATTGCGAATCTGGCAGTTGAAATCTAGCGTAGGCGGTGTAGTGCTCACGGTATGAGCCTGGGCTGAAGGGCTCCAAGCCTGATCCAACACACACTGAGATCAATAGAAAGGCTGTCACTGACTTCAGCAAGCATTGGGTCATGTCTCATGAATTGCATTCTTAAAGTTAATCCCTGCATAAAAGACTGTGAGGTCAAGTCTACTGTTGGCTGTTTCTGTGACCTAGTCACCTCTGTTCCTCCCAGGCGGTTGCCAGGTGTAACCAAAGGCAGAATTTGACCCCTCTGTACACAAAACAAGATTTTTTTTTTCCATGAAAAGTTTTCCTTGACGTTTTTCAGTTTTCCACAGGAAATGAAATTATTAGTTTTCCCCTTACATTTTCATTTCACTTTTGTTTTCATTATCCAAAAAACCCAGACATTCAGCTCTCTCCCCCGATGCCACATTTCTCCAACCTCAGAAAAAGAAAAAAAACAAAAATAATAAAGTTCAGCCTCACGTACTCTGATGATGAATGGTAAAAAGTGGGGTCAGCGAGAAAGGGGGGAAAAGAGTTTGGGATTTTGAAATAAGATCCTTTTTTGAGACCAAATCAAAAATGTGTGTAGCTTTGCCCATTAAAAAAACCCTTCATTTGAAAGCTTTTCACTTAAAAAAATTCACTAGTAAACAAACACAGGTTTTGTTTTGTATTTTTTTCTCATCAGCTGTAGCAGATGGACATTTATTAGGCTGGATGTATGAATTACACTTAGACCAAAAAAGGACATCCCATAGATCTCTAGAAGTGCTCATAGCAGCGTGAGTGAAGCGGATATACCTGTAGGATGAAAGTTACAAACAACCAGTCAAGATGATATGGTAAGAAAACTTCTTACTCTTTTCCCAATTTAGCTTGGGAAATTCAAGTTCTAGATGAGACTCTCTGGCCATGTCTTCACTACCTGCTGAATCAGTGGGCAGCAATCCATCCAGCGGGGATTGATTTATCACCTCTATAGCAGACACAATAAATCGACCACCGAGTGCTCTCTTGTCGACTCTGGCATGCCAACAAAACAAGAGTAGGTGGAGTCTACAGGAGGGTATCGCTATCTACTTACTGTTGTGAAGATACTGTGGTAAACAGACCTAAGTACATCAACTTCAGCGACGTTATTCATGTCGCTGAAGTTGTGTAATTTGGGTTGGCAGCCCGTGGTAGTATACGCAAGGCTTCAGAAAGAGAGAGGTTATTCCTCTTCATATAGATATCATTTACAAAGCCCGAGCCAGTGGGGAAAAAATACCTCTTCTAATGATGAGAGCAGAAAATTGGGTTCTAGGCTCCTGGATTCAATTCCTGAGTCTATCATTGATTTGCTCTGGGACCTAGAGAGTCATTTACTGGGAAATGTCATAATTAGTTTCAAATCTAGTGATTTTTGACGAGGGATTAAATGGAGTTTCCGGTTCAATTCCTGTCCAAGAACATGCTAGTTAATTTTTGTGGTTTTTGCAATCACGTTTTTATTTTTTAAAAGACTCAAATAAACAAGGGAAACTAGCAACTGAGGAATAGCCCAAATTCTACAAGCGCTTATACATTCTCCTACTTCGTATTGGCTGTAGTTCTGTAGAGATTGCACTTTCGATGCTTGCAAAGTTAAACATGTGTGTCTCTGCAGGATTAGGGCCTGACAGACTATCACAGGGAACAGGGAAGCCAACTGTGTTCAAAGTGCTGTTACATGTACAAAGTAAACAAACTGAAAAAAAGAGAGAGAGAAAGATTGCTTTTAGATACAGCTGGTTAAAAACTCTACAATGAAACATTTCCCCCATCAGTTGTCCAAAACGAATCATTGCAAATGAAATTTTTCACGCAACGCATTTTTATTTTTTTTCAATTTTTTTTCCTAAATTTCTAAAGGGCTTGGGGGCAAAATTAACTGTGGGTTTTTACCCACTTGGAAAACAGTAACAAAATACGGAGAACTCCACTTTTAAACTTTTAATTGACTTGGTTAATTGGGAAGAGGTGTGAAAAGTAGCGAAAAGCGCTTTGACCCATCCATGTTTTGCTAGATGAAAACAATAAAAACAGTCAGATTTCCCCCCAGTTTCCATACTTCTTCATTTTCTCCTTCTCTGAGAAGTTGATACAAAGGGTGCTAAAGGTTTAAAATGTATTTAAAAAATTAAAACTAGACTTTTGAAGTCAAAACAAAATGACAACCATTGAAATGAAACTTTTCATTTGAAAATTAAGTGGAAAAACCTGTCATTTTGTTGAGTTTGGAAATATTCTGTGGGAAATTATTTTTCTTAATTTAAAAAACTTTGAAAAGGTTTCTTTTTCTCCATGAAAAAATCCTATATTTCAATCAGCTCTTCTTCTAGATTGTGGGAGCTTAGGTTTTATTTTTAACAGTAGGAGAATAAAGAGTATTTCAACATCAAGATGATTTTCAAGTTGAGGGACAATTTAACTTCTGTGGCTTAATTTAGTCTTTATTTTTTTTAAAGGAAGCCAACATAACACTTATCTGTTCCACTGATTAGGTCATATTTATCATTTGTAAAGTGCTTTGAGATTGGCTGATGAACTTGATGTAACAAAGTATGTTGTTCCTGGTTGAAAGAAGAAAATAGGTTTGCAAAAATCAAGCAGCTGCAGTGGGGCTGATAACCACTTCTGTGCTGGGGCAAGCTGTGGAGGGAATCAAGTCCACACCTCCAGAAGGGGTGGAGCCTTGGGCAGAAGGGGCGGGGCCAGAGCATTCAGCCTTTAGCGCTGCCTGGAGCGTGGCACTGGGCCCTCCCCCAACCCTCACAGAGCAGCAAAGCGGTGCTTCTGTGGCACTTCAGCAATGATGGCTGGGAACTCCAGGCCACTTTGAAACATTGGGCCTCAATGCAGTTGCCCCCTGTCGATGGGCCTGTCCGTTAACTCTGAGTGTAATTAACCTGGAATCAATTATGAAGAGCTAGGGTGGATTCTCCATCACTAACAATTTTTAAATCAAGACTGGC
The DNA here is from genome assembly GCA_030068395.1 of Apalone spinifera. Lineage (NCBI taxonomy): Eukaryota > Metazoa > Chordata > Testudines > Trionychidae > Apalone > Apalone spinifera. Next base: position 3,898,041 of record JANRFK010003679.1, on the reverse strand, counting down.
TGTCTGGGTTTCTTAGCGAGATGCTCTATCTATGAGCTGTTTTGGAGGCAGTTCTCTTGCCTGTTATGCACGTAGTCCGACGAGAGGAGCCCTTTCCTCCCTGGCATCTAGGCCTAACCTTTCCTGTGTTTTGTCCAGTTGCCAAAAAAAGGCTTATAGCCTCTGCAGGAGTAACTGCGCTCGTTTGCTAACGAGCAGGAATGTACTCCGTCCGTCAAACGGCTGTTCGGTGTGACAAATAAAGCTAATGGGCACTTGCCGTGCCGTTTTCTTTAGAGAGATGCATAAACATCATTATCTAAGTGCCCTGGGATTACCATGTTTAACCTTGGCCAAACACGGGTAATTTGGAACAAGAGGCAAGGTGCAATTATTGTCGGCACCATGTGGGCTGTTAAAAGTGACATCTGGAGGATGCCAGAAAAGGTTGCCACTCGTGTACAGACTGGCATGTAGCGCGCTATTAAACTTGGGTGTGGGGTAAGCTAATTAGCCCCACCATGAATAGCCCCTTTTAAACGAGGGCCCAAGCGTGTGGTTTTGTCCCTCACAGAGGTCGACTTGGCCAAGCTGAGGGAAAATGCTTTCAATGGGAGTGCACAGGAAGGGGCAAAAGGATCAAAGAATTTCCCTTGGGCTTTGTTTGCCAATATGCTGCGTATTATCTGAGCGCTGTTCCCGGGGCTCCATCCATCCCCACACAGCTGGGTCTAGAAGCCTGGGCCTTTTGGACCAACTCCAGCTTCAATTCACCAACAAAGATTTGCCTTTTCTAAAGAGAGGAGCAGCCACCGATGACGCAGCTGGTGCATCCCAGCCAGTCTCCTCGGAGTTTAACAGGCCTCCGAGCACGGGGCGGCTCACTGAATGACCCCGGCCAAACAGAAAGTAATTCTGCCCTCCAATGGGTGCCAGAAACGTAGACTGCTTGGGAGGAACGTCGGCTTTCCCTTCCTTCATGCCCTGTGCATCCCACCTCTCCTCCTTCCACAAACGCACTCTCACCACGCTCATGCATGAACCGGTGGGTGCCGGGCAGCTTCCGTTCTATTCCAGGCTTCTCATCACTGATCCGTGCTACATAAAACCCTGTTCAGAGAAGAAGCCAGTATGGGTCAGGGGTCAAAGGTGGGCAGGACAAAGGGCATGAGAACATCCCTCAGTGCAGGGAGAGCACTTTTAATAGAACAAAGCTGGCTCCTGGAGAAGCAGCTAATCAGGAGGGCCGAAGAAGCTGCTATTAAAGCATTCATTAATAACAAACACAGCCTGCATTCTTGTAGCCCTTTCACGCCAAAGAGCCCCCAAATCAGCATTAACACCAGTAGCAGGGGCTAGCACACAAGCCATTTTGTTTGCCTACTGAAGTGATTTTGCTTTAGCACCCTGCCTCAGTTTCCCCACTTATAAAATGCTAATGACCTCCTAGGTGGAGCACTTGGAGGTCAACTGACAAACAGCTCTGTACAAGAGTGAGGGTTTATTACCAGTGATCGCTGTCTGTGCCACTCTTTTTGTTCATCTGCTGCAACTATGAACAATCAAATTGCACTGGCACGGGTGTTTGTGAAAAGCTGACTCAAAAGTGGGAGTCTCTGTGGCAGTGAATACTAGTGAACAGGTTTTAATAACAATCTTCATCTGTAAGTCTCAGGAGCTTTACAAAAGAGGTCAATTGCATTATCCCCATTTTGTAGATGGGGAAACTGAGGCACAGGAGAGTAAAGTGGCTTGCCCAAGGCCACTCAGCAAGCCAGTGGCGGAGCCAGGAATGGCACTTCCCAGAGCAATGTTCTGTCCAATAGGAGCCATTGAACTGAAAATTCATCCACATCGATCTTTATGGTAGAAGTTCTTGGGGAAAGACTATCTCTGATTCGCAATAAATTAATCTGACCAATCACAAGTAACCCGAACTGCACACCTTTCAAATATTCCTGCTCAGCCCACTCAGTTAAATATGTAAAAAGGGTTTCAAAGTAACTGGAATCAGTAATACCATGGGCGCCGGGTTTAAGAAGCAGGGGGAGGCCATGCCTTCCCAAGCTGCCAGCCTGGTCCACTCCCAGCCTTAAAACCCTGCTCCACTCCCAGCCCCTGCTGCCCTTCAATGCATCTCCCCTGTCTGAGTCCCGGGGCTGTCTGGACTTCTGCCCCATCATGCCGTCAGCCCTCGTGGGGGTGGGGAGGCTGTTTGTCAGTGATCACTGGTAATAAACCCTCACTCTTGTACAGAGCTGTTTGTCAGTTGACCTCCAACTACTCCACCTAGGAGGTCAGTAGCATTTTATAAGTGGGGAAACTGAGGCAGGGTGCTAAAACAAAATCATCCTCCCGTTGAGGCCAGGGAAGATTTGGGCAGTGTGTTGCCTGCCTGCCTGTCTCCCGGCTCCTGGGCCGAGGCTGCCCACTGCGGGTGAGGTAGCCTGCCCCCATAGTGGGTTGAGGGCTTGGCTCCCATGGGGCCCTGAGCCACAGGGATGGAGCTGGGCTCTTGCCTCCCCCATCCCTAGGTTCCCCCACTGCCCATGTAGTACATCATTTAAGGCAGGCTTCTTGTAATGGATTCCCTGTTTTATTAAGGATTTGGGGTTCCCCTGCCCCCAAAGTTCCTTCTTAGAAGTAACCTGAAAAGATACAGCTGGGTTTTCTGTGGCCTATCTGAAGGGCAGCTCATGAGGATGTTAAGTCAGTTCCTTCTCTTGACACGCTGATAGAAACGTCGTAATCCCATGACAGCATGTATGGCCATAAAAAACCCTCTCAATTGATTTTGGCTTGAGCCCCTTTTTCCTGTCAGAGCTACATCAGCTCTGTGGTTAAAAGGACAAAATTAATACAGGAAATGAGGGCCTTTTGTGTCTCTGTCATAGTCTGAGATGGAGGCGCCCAGACGCACCTTAAAACCCTTCCCTGTTCTAATGCCCTGGTTCACGTCTTCCCTCATAAATTGGCAAGGTGGCTCTGTTTCCCAGCTTTCTTTCCATGCCCTGCGCCAAAGTCCTGAATAGAGCAGGGTGGCAAATGCATTTCCTGCCATGTGCAAATCTGAGCTATTGAAATGTTTTTCCATCCCAAATCAGGACAAAGAGACAGTCTCAAAAATGGTCACCAACCAAACCTCTTCCTCTACCGTTAGAAAGAAGTGGTCACAAAACCAAAGTGGTTTTAAATTTTTTTTAAGTTTAAACGTTGCCATTCTCCACAGAAACCATTACCCGTGTTCTGCCTTTCTCTCCCCCTCGGTCCTTTTCAGCAACAAACTGCTGAGAATGGAGTATTTTCAGTCAGAAACTAGCAAGTTTTCTGTTTTGGCTGAACTTTGGCATTTCAGTTTTCTGGTGACCGAGTTTCTGGAAAAAGCAGAAGTTTGGTCAAAAAAACAAGCTTTCTATAATAAAGGCTTCATCGGCCTTCGTAGCCCATCTTCTCCTGTCTTAGTCACCCAGTTGAGGCCATACAAAGCGTGTTCCTGCCTGACACAAGCTATGGCAAGGGTGACATTCTGTATCCAGGTGTGTTGGACAGGTGGAGGGATGAAGAGAGCAGAGAGATGAAGACTCAAGGACCTAGGACCTGATAGCTGTGCTAAGCATCCTTCAGTAATAGATACATCTGGATCCCTAATAGTATGTGGGAGCAAGCAAGAAAAAGGCGTATGAGCCAGTTGATTAGTCTCCTAGTCAGTCTAAAAGCCACTGGTAAGGCTGAGAAGCATGAGGTAATATATTTTTATTGGACCCACTTCTATTGGTGAGAGAGACAAATCTTTGCGCTTAGACCTGCAAGAGAGCTTTGTATCTGCTCGAAAGCACGTCTTGCTCACCAACAGAAGTGGGTCCAATAAAAGATATTACCTCCCCCATGCATCTGACAAAGTGGGTCTTTGCCCCCAAAAGCTTATGCGCCAATAAATCTGTTAGGCTGGGTGTGTCTAGACAACAGGCTTTTTTCGAAAAACGTGGCCTTTTTTTGAAAAAACTTCCCCTGCGTCTAGACTGCAGCCGCGTTCTTTTGAAAGTAAATCGAAAGAACGCGGCAGTTTTTTCAATGGCAGTAAACCTCATTTTACAAGGAATAATGCCTTTTTTCAAACATACTCTTAAAAAAAAAGGCACTATTGAATGCAAACTGTGCTTTTCAAAAGAGAGCATCTAGACTCTCTTTTGAAAAAGCGGTTCGCTTTTTCAAAAAATCTGCTTGTAGTGTAGATGCTCTCTTTCAAAAGAGGCTTGTAGTCTAGATGTAGCCAGTATGTCGACACTTCATTCCTCTCTCTCGAGAGGAATGCAAATGCAGACGCCCGAAATTGCAAATGAAGCGGGGATTTAAATATCCCGTGCTTCATTTGCATAATCGCGTTATGGCGCTATTGTGAAATAGTGCTATTTCGAGAGAGAAAACAGGGTTATTTCAAGATAAAACCCTTCCTCATTTTTCGAAGAGTAAGGGTTATTTCGAGGGAAGGGTTTTATCTCGAAATCACCCCGTTTTTTCTCTCGAAATAGCGCTATTTTGCAATAGCGCCATAACGCAATTATGCAAATGAAGTGCTGGATATTTAAATCCCCACTTCATTTGCAATTTCGGGTGTCTGCATTTGCATTCCTCTCGCGAGAGAGAGGAATGAAGTGTAGACATACCGTTAGTCTATAAGGTGCCACAGGATTTCTTGTTGTTTATGCAGATTCAGATTAACATGGCTACCCCTCTGATACTTTTTTTTTAGTGACCTGCCTTCAAACAGATGAAGAGAATCACAAGTTGGTTGTGATTTGACTAATGTCTCATGAAAACATACGGCATCCGAAGCTCTTCTTGTAGAGGATTTACTATGGATATCCCTTTCGACAGCCTCCGTTTGCTTTCCAGAACTCAAGCTGCTTTGACTGGCAAGTAATTCCTGTGATACAGTATTGTAGTATCAGGCATGGGATGGGAAAAGTCATGTTTGTTTGTTTTTTAATTCAGAATTTACTTTCTATAACTATCATGCAGTATTCACGGAAAATCACTGGTTTGGAGAACTTTCTTGACAACCTACTTCCTCTATTCAGCCATTCATCCAAGGACCTGTTTTCTTCCACCCAGGCTCATCTGAAGAAGTAGGTTTTGCCCATGAAAGCTCATGATACTATATATGTGTGTGTGTGTATATATATATATATATATATATAGCTAATGTCTAAGGTACCACAAGACTACAAGTTGAACCTCTCTAATCTGGTACCCTCGAAGCCTGATTGGTGCTGAACCAGAAAACTTGCTGGACCACAGGAGGTCAATATTGTTGAGCAGCATGACCAACACTTCCACTGCTTGCTGGGCTCTGAGAAGACATGTAGGGGTAAATTAGAGCTAAATAACAGCACAGCACGCTGAAAGCCAGGACTGGTGGCTATAAACAAACTTTATGGGACTGCGGGAAACTTGGCCACACCCATGAAAAGTGGACAGTCGGCTAACTCAAATCATGCCAGACCACGGAGGTTGCCAGACCAGAGAGTGCCGGACTAGAGAGGTTCAGTCGTTACTTGTTGTTTTTAAAGTTACAGACTAACACACCTACCCCTTTGAGATTGTTTTTTTTCCCCCAGAAATTATGAGCTCCACTGACTTCAGATGGAGTTTGTGAGTCTGGTGCTCAGTCCCTGAGTGGAAAAAGCTGATACTGATGGAGACAGAACTAATGTCAGCCATAGTCTTAGCAGATGATCCAGGCATGGTGGGAGCAGAAGTACCCACTGAGGTGCTAAAACACCCCACCACCACTCTGCATGCATAGCCTCCCACTTGCTTGCATCTCCCAGCACTTGGCTGCTTGCTCACCCCTGCCAATTTGTGAGGTGGGTCAGAATAATCCCTGTCATTCATCAAAGACCTTCTTCACTAGCGTGCTTGAAACGTGGGCAAACAGGGTGGTCAGTTCCGCCCCAGCAGGGGGATCGATTCTGTTATCGCTCGGAGCCACGCAAACCAGGAGCAGAGCCACGCCACGGAGCTCAGTGTCATTACATCGGCAGATCAGCACAGAGCCTGCTCCTTTCTGACATGCTGGATTCTTGCGCATCGATTCTGTGGACCCGTCTGCGTCAGCCAGCAGCTCGTCACAAAGCTCCGGGAAGAACCCCCCCAAAATGTGAGCACGGCACATTCCCACTGACCTGCGGATGGCACAGGATGGAGTGAGCCAGGAGTGCTGGCTCTAACGGCCGACTGGCCGGAAAGCAAGGAAACAAGCAGAGACAGGCAGCTAGGGGACAGTAAGGAGACAGGAACAAGTTCAGCACAAATGCAGGAACCCCTGGTGCAACGCAAGACAAAGGTAACGTGAAAAAGCTGCTTCAGACTCCCGAGTGAGTAAGAACTTAATTGGGAGCGATCGCTGGAGGGAAACAAGCGCAGGCTGGAGTCAGTGCACTCCAAATTAAGCTCAGCTTTGTCGCAGGGTGGGGAAGGGGCGTGAGTCATCGGGGGTTTGCTGACAGCCAGGATGAGTCAAATTTGGGGCACTTGAGTGAAAATGATTCAAGTGCTGTTAGATCTCCCCCAAACTGGGCAAATTTAGCGCTTAATGGGTGCTTGAGCCTTGATGTCAAATTGTGTGACCCCTGGCACCTCTTTCATTACAAATTAAGCACTGGGCAACCCCACACGTCTGTTGCTTGCACGGTAAAAAAAAAGGGGAACAGATCTGCACTAGTGAGCTAATATTGATTGCACGGAACCACATCCAGCGCTCAGCTACAGACTCATTGCTCCTGCTAGCCCCGCAGTTCAGCATGCTGTTTGTAAATGCAGATGTACCCATAGAAAAGTGATTGGGGGCGGAGGGGCAACGGAGAGGTCTGTCCGGCCGCTGGTGCCCATGGGTAATGTCCTTTCATGGCGCACAGGAGAACACAAGTGTTAATAGAAACCTGCTGTTCCCCCAAGTTTTCACTACTCCACTTCCTGGAGATGGAATTAATCACTCTCCATGTGTAGAGGGCACCATGTTAGACGTTTTCCCACATGAGAGCCGTAAAGAAGGACGGATGGAAACTTTTCCATCACAGTACTTTTCCAGCCAAAGATCGGGTCTTCAGCTAAATGTCTTTCAGCACAGAGCAGCTGCTTTCTGTGGAAGATGTGAACTTCTCCCATTGTTGTGTGGTCGCTTTTTTGGACAATGTTTTCAGTTAGCTGAAAACCCAGGCGTTTGATTCACGACGATGCACTGCCTTATGGGAGTTGTAGCTCGGGGCCTCGTGATGCACAGTGTCAGCTCACCAGAAGAGGGGACTGTGGTGCATCATGGGAGAGGAAGTCCAATCAGGGAGCCCATAATAGAGAAGAATGAGAAAGGAGGCTCCAGAATTTCCACTCCCAGAAGACACCATTACAGGAGTTATGAATAAAAAAAACCCCTTCTGTTTTCCTATGAACATTTTCCTGAAAAGTTATCTGGTTCAGAAAGAGATCAGCCATCTTCTGACCAGTTCTAACTAAGGCCATGTCTCCACTTACTGGAAAATTGATGCTCTGGTGATCGATCCTCCGGGGATTGATTTAGAGGGTCTAGTGAAGACCCACTGAATCAAATGCTGAGGGTACCCCATAGGTGCTGGTACTCCTACTCCTTGCGAGGAGTAAGGGAAGTCAACAGGAGTGTTTCTCCCTTTGACCTCCCACTGTGAGGATGACACCGAAGCTCAGTTTAAGGTACGTCAACTCCAGATATGTTTTTTTACGTAGCTGAACTGCATACCTTAAATTGACCTTCAGCTTTAGTGTAGATGTAGCCTGAGAGGTTACACAGTCACACTTCTCTCTGAGTTTTTTAAGGTCCTGTTGTTACAGGACATCCAGAGATTCTCTCTCTGAAAGAAATAGGAGCACAGACAATTGCATTTCTTCCATCCTGGTTTGTTTGCGTCATGCATTTAACGACACTTAGGCTGTCTACACTCGCGGCTTCTTGCGCAAGTA
>JANRFK010003679.1:3870695-3889970 GCA_030068395.1 Apalone spinifera | reverse complement strand
TTTTCCTCTTTACTTATGAAGGTGCCAGTCCTCCACAGACTGACCACAGAGTTACCTTTTGCAGAGGGGTCATCCCAGGTAAACGCAAGGGAAGCGCTCGCCTGCGTAAAGTTCTACATGTGCCCCAAACTCTGCAGGACGTAGGTCTGAGCTCACCCGTTTCTTCTGTGTTGTGTGGAACTTTGCCTCCCCCGCCCCGTCTCAGAGAAGAATATTCTACACAATGGGCAAGTGTTGATGGAAAACCCAGGAAACTACAAGGAGGGGAGTCGGGCGCGCACCTAGGGCTTGAAATTGCTTTGAATTCATGCTTTGAAACTAATGAGCTTTCAAGTTCCTTTAATTGGTGTTTTGAATCCTTCCACCCCGGGGAGAATTCCAGCTACAAAAATCCTTATTTAGGGCCTGATCCTGCCAACCTTACACCAAATGCCCTTTGTCTTCAGTAGGAGTTGTGCTTGAAGAAGCTCCAAATACGGACCCCAGCCCAGATCCCCAAAGATATTGGCTCCCAAATGGAAGATCTAGGCCGCTGCATTTGCACTGCTGTTCATTTCCCACGTGCTCTTATGTCCGGAGGGAGCAGATGTTCCAGGTGTGAAGGAGAACACCCGCTGCCGTCGCCACCTAGTGGTGATGCAGAGGTGGGGCAGGTTGCCTTTCACCCAGTATCCTTCTTGCTCCCTGCACGTCAACCAGGTAGAGGGCCGTCGCTTTTGCATCTCAGCCCATCAAGCAGGTCGCATTTTCAAGTCCACTCTGGTCAGGGTGCACATGAGTACAATGACAGGGAGGTCCACAGGTGCCAACAAGGGCTCTAGCGGGACAGGGGGCCTGGACCCTTATACTTTCAGGTGTCCCATGAAGGCATGGGCTTGTGACGTTGGCCACTCTATAGCACCTGGTAGTGGAGCCAGGACCACCCTTTCCAAGAGGCTTCAATCCAGGGCCACGTGGTAGGCCGCTAAGCCTTGCACTTGGGGGGGCTATGCAGCTGCCTCCTACCTCCCTGCTCCTAGGGCGCAGCAAATAGCTGACCACCAACATAGAATTTCTGACCATCACGATGTCACCAGTCCCTGGGTGCAGGTCCGTATCGCCCAACTCGGGAGGTCCTCCCCTGCTCTGTCCTAGCAGCTCAAAGCACAGCTCAGCTCCACTGCCAGCCTGCCAGCGAGCGTGTCTGCTTCCTTTTGGTGCTGCTCTCCCAGTTTGTGCAGGCTTTTCGGGGGCAGTGGACTCCTTGTCTCAGAGCTACTCCTTAACCCTTGCTTCTCCAGCACGGGGTGTGTATACCCCACCATACCAAGTTATTATACAAGTGGCAGATTTGCACCCTCTCACCCTGGGTTAGCTTCCGACTGTAGGGAAAAAAAATGTTTCATGCAGTGCCCAGGGGTTAGAAAATTCTTTCAGTAAGTGAAGAGTAACTCTGTTTCTTTAAGCTACAATACCCAGCACACTGGAGCCTGGTCTCCAAGCCCTCCAGCAATACTAGTAAGTAATAATAACTTATCTCAGAGGGGTAGCCGTGATAGTTTGTAACTTTAAAAACAATGAGTTGTCCTGTGGCACCTTAGAGACTAACCAATACCAGCTTTCGTGGGTAAAAGTCACTTCATCAGATGAATTGGAGTGGAAATAACTGAAACCAAGAGATAGCAGCAGCATAAGTACCCATCCATTGTAGGACCAGTGTTAATGAGGCTAATTAAATGGGGTGGATGTGTCCCATATGTGCTATTCCAGTTGCAGGCCAGCTTAACAGTAAATCCAAACTGGCATAAGTCCAAACTCAGCCTAGCGCCTGCCCTGAGAAAAGGAGGTTTTTACCCAGGAAGAAAATGAACCTTTTCACCCATTTCCCCTTTTGTGAACATTTGCAAAGTCATTTTGGGCCTCCTCCTCCTCCCCCAAGCAAAGCAATTTAACATTTAAACCGGTGTCAGAATGGAGTTTGTGGCCTGGATGAGAAGCAGCAGCAGGTAAGGTTTTCTGAGCCATACGCCGCAAGAAGCGCGGCAATTCTGCAAGGAAATGGAGATTATTACTTAGACGATTTTTAAAAAGAGTTTTTCTGCAACTGCGACTGTCCCTTTCATACGAGAAGAAACAGCTTTGCAGAGGGAAATATTTCAACTGGGTTAATTTCACTGATTCCACACGGGACTGGACTACAATATAGATTACACGAATTGATGCCAAATTATACTGTTTACACTGAATCTGTTTTATGTAAGTGCTCAACTAACTGGTATTTATTTTACACTCATACAACTGAATAACAGATGCAGAACTCTTTGTTGAGCAAAAATTCACCCTGGCTATGACCTTGAACGTCATGTTTCAGCTGGAGTTTTTATGGCAAATTAAACACTGAGAATTTGGGCGAAAGCCTGGTTCCTGTGAAATCCAGGGGATTTTTGCCATTAACTTTGGCAGAGGTTTTACACTGGATCTGTGCTGGAAATGCCACAATAACCTTAACTTTAGTTGCACGAGTCAACAATGTGGAGTGGTACGCCAAGTGAGATGGGCATCTTACCACGATGGATGGATCGATGAAAATTTGTATTATTTGTGTTTGTCATTATATCTAGGATCCTCAGTCATGGACCAGTGCCCCGTTGTGAGAAGCAATAAACAGATAGGCAAGATCCTATAAAAGGTCTTGAGGAATATTTATCTCTCTGTTGAATTCCAGTGAAGTCAGCAGAGCTACATTAGGAATGACGTTAGACCTCAGCTTCTCTCTGTCCCAGGATGAGAGAACAATGGAGTGGTGACAATTCACACCAGGTGAGAAGCTGGCTCTCTGTGTGCACAAATGATTAAAGTCGTCTTTTGCGTCTCCATTACAAAACATGGAGGTGCTCGGGCACTGTAATGAAGGACGCAGTGTAAGAGCTAGCTGGCTATTAATATTTATTTTCCACTTGAAGCTGAACTGAGGAAAAATAACGTAGGAAGATCACAAGCAATATGATCTGAGAGCACAACTCAAGAGAGGCTCAAGTTACAGTGAGGGAGCTCTAGGTTGGATATTAGGAAAAACTATTTCACTAGGAGGGTGGGGAAGCACTGGGATGGGTTCCCTAGGGAGGGAGTGGAATCTCCATCCTTAGATGTTTTTAAATCTCAGCTTGACAAAGCCCTGGCTGGGTTGATTTAGCTGGGCTTGGCCCTGCTTTGGGATTCTATGATTCTATGAGGCATCAAATCATTTGGGAAAATGCTTTGGGAACCAGAATGGTTTAAATTTAGCTTTAAATGGGACCAAAAAGTTAGGAGCAAGGGGGAAAGGAGTGTTCCAGCAAGACAAGATAACTTGCCAGCCTCCCAATGTGTCTCAGTTCTGATCTAGGCACAGGGCCGGACAAACGCCCATAAGTTCAGGCAGCTCCTGAAGTTACGTGATTACCTTAGAATCTCAGATTTCATTGTGTGGCTTTTTTAAATTCTAGCTCGAGGGCTTATGGATGGGAAGGAAAGCTCAAGAACATGGTTCTTAAGTGTAACGAATGCAGTACCGCATACCTGAGTCTGCTGAGAGCCTGAAACGGCTTAGGGAGGAAAGAACATTCCAGCTATCTTAGCGGGTGGGTCTCTACTGACACCCTCACCAGAAACTCAGCAGAGCAGGTACTATTCTTATTACTGGTCACTGGTAGGTTTGGTCGGCACTGAACCCATTACGAAACACGTTTTCATGCCGGGTGCCTAGTAAAGCTTCTAAAGTAGTAAGTAGGTTCCTAAAGAGATGAGAATAGTTTTTTATTCAGTCGACCCGCTGTTAGTGTGGTGCTTAAATGAGCTGTTGCTGGCTCTCAGTAGCTTCACCCTGGTGAGGACATGCTGTTCCGATATAAGGAGCAGAATGTAGACACACACAAATGATGTCATGACTGTGGCGACTGGATGTTGAAAGATATTAGGTCAACTTAATTTTGTAGGGTAGGCCCTAGGAGTTGAGGAAACAGAACAACACCCGTGGACCAATCACACCAATGCTACCAAATCTAGTCCCTGCCTGCTGCCAAAGGGTATGGTCCTCCAAGGAACCAAGAGACTTTGTTGACTCCAGTGGGATTTCAAAGGAGGCCTTGTGAAACAAAGCCCAAAGATTGGGTGAGATGCTGTTAATGTTGAGACTTTGCTTTGGGCTGATCCCGCCCGGTTTGCTTAAGTGGGCAGCACTTCAGGAGTAGAAGATCCTTTCATTTCATCCTGTTCCGAGTGCAAACTGGGATTTGTATCCCCATCAAAATTATTATTTGTAGGATAATCGCACGCAGAGGCTCAAAGCGAGATTGGAGCCCCGTTGCGCGGGGAGCTGCACAAACGCACAAGAAGTGAGATTCCTTGCGCCAAAGAGTGTTTGCGGTCTACAGAGACAAGACTGGCAGCGGGTGGAAGAGAGGAGTCCTTACTGTCCCTATGTATGAGGATATTACTCAGCTTGCTCAAATTCTAGAGGAGAGTCAAGAATGGAACTTGTATCTGCAGGCAAGTCCTGAATCACAAGACGACCTTAACGTTAAGCCAGCGAGCGGTCCCACTGCCTCCACGGGATTAATCCCACCTGACCAAATTTGAGACGTAGGTGCCCAAGTCTTACTGGAAGTTAGGCACTTAAATATCTTTACAAATGTGGCCTACTGTGTAAATTTACACTTGTGCATAAGCCTTTGTAGGACCAGTGCCACAGGGCAAGAGAGTAGCTCAGCAGGGCCTGAAAAATGGGACCGCGGGTTATTTTCTATATCTTTGAGAGAGTCCGTCTGTCTGTCCGTCCAGCTGTCCAATTGTTTAAGAACACCTTGTAATGGTAAGAGCTAAGACCACCAGATTCGCGATGCAGCTTCCTCTTACAACTTAAAGCAACGTGCGGGTTTGGTTGGGCCAGGACAATGGGATGTGTCTGCAATGGGATTGCGTCACATAAAAGCAAACAGAAAAGGGACAGAATCATCAGGCAGGTGATAGGGGCTGGCTGGGGGCAACCCCCACAATCTGGGACTGTCCCACCCCTCAGGTACCGTTTAGGGAATTGGGAGCGGGGGGAGGTTGAAGCTCTTGGGCACATTGCTGGCTGTTCTCTCCTCCATCAGGGAGTGAGGAGAAAGTGCACAATTTGCTGCATTCCTCACTCTGGCTGGGGAGCTCAGGGGCAGACAAACCTGGACCTGTCCCAGACGGGGGACGTGCACCCCTCCCCCAGCTGTGCCCACTGGAGCTGCAGCAGCCATGGAGAGACACTTCTCACCTGGCCCCAACCTACTGTGGTGAGCTTCTCTGGGGTAGTCCTCTATCCCCAGGGCAGCCTGCATCCCGAACCCCTTGTCCCCAGCCCCACCCCAGAACAACGATTCAAATAAAGTGGGTCCATTTTCATATTATTTTCCAAAAATATATTAAGGGCCCAAGCAATGCCAGGTAAATCTTCTAGATTTCTCTCTGTTTTCCACCACAGAGCTGTCTCACACGCTATTCTGGTGTCCACTGGCTGCTCCTTAAAAAAGAACAAACAAGGAGAGGGAGAGGACAAAATTGAGGCTTGGAGTAAACAGTGTGAAAGCCAACTATAATTGGCCGGCGAGCGCGCATTGTGATTCAGGAGGGGAAAGCTTTTTTTAAACCCACGGAGCCGTGAAGCAAGGACAGCCACTCGGTCAACTTCCTGTGGGAAACAAAAGCCCAGGGTGAGCTCAACACTGCACAAGCGTTCCCGGACAATGGGGAGAGCATTACTTCAAGCCTGCAGTATGCGGCTAAGTGGCTCTTGCAATATTTCCAGAGGCAGGCCAGTTATTTTAATATCAGGTGCCGAGGATTTTGAGTCGGCTCCTTCCCAGGGGTTCTCTGTATTAGAGAGAACTTTCCTAATCCGGATAAAAATATAACACGTAAGCCCCCTGATGGCCTATTCTTAATGCAAAGACTATTTAGCGTTGTGTCACGCCTATGCATTGAGAAGGGGTTTCAAACCAAGGAAACGCGGACTAAATGCATCATTGTGTTTGCATTTGATAACGGCAGCAGCAAGCCAAGCTTGGGTTGAATGCTTCAGCCCGTACCCCATCTGGTATTGTCCGGGCGGGAAGGATGGATTGGGAACAGTGCCTTTGTACCAGGTGTGTAATGTACCTGAACTAGCACCAACCTGTGTGCCTGTGCTGAATCCTATTTCTACTGGCCTCCAGATGAGGCGAACGTATGGGTTTGCCGGGTCTTGTTCACAAGGCCCGATTCTCCTCTACCTTACACCAGTTCCATCCTGGTGGAATCTGACCAACGTAGCTGCATGGACCATAGTTACTGCATGATATTTGGTTCAGAGTGTCTTTATAGTAGGAATGATGTGGAAGCCCCATGCTTTCTTCATTGCAGGTCTCTCTATTGGGAACCCCCCTCTGGTCCCCGATGAGCAAGGCCAACATCATCTCTCCAGTTGAATCTCTCCTTACAGACCCCCTCCTTCCATGGGGTGTATCAGGGTCAATCCACTGTCTGAAAGGAAAAGCCTTGACAAGCCCCATGGGGCAGAAAGAAAGACCCACACATGGAAAGTGTCAGTCGGGTGATTTGCTGCACTAGTGGAAGATGCCAAGATACTGTGGGAGAAGAACGTGAAGGGAACCAAAGGTTCCTCATTGTGGTTCTTCAAGGAGCTTTTGCCAGCTTGTGAACATGGGCCTGGGGGTATAAAATACCTTCTGCTCCTTGGACAAAACTCATGAGATTCTTTGCCCACTCAAAACTGCCCAGTGCAGCAGCTCGTTCATCTTCCACAAGCCAGAAATAATTCTACTTAGGTCCATCAATGGCTGTTAGCCAGGGTGGGTAGGAATGGGGTCCCTGGCCTCTGTTTGCCTGGAGATGGGTGACAGGGAAGGGATCACTTGATGATTCCTTGTTCTGTTCATTCCCTCTGGGGCACCTGGCATTGGCCACTGTTGGGAGACAGGACACTGGGCTAGACGGGCTTTTGGTGTGACCCAGTCTGGCCCTTATGTTCTTACCTTCTGTATGACTGAACGTCGCTTGGATCAGAAAAGCGCCCCCGTGCTCAAACACCTTTTAGGCATATCCCACCTTACGCCCTGTGTCTCTTTCCTTCAGGTCTGGCTAACCCCAGTGAAAAGCAGTTACCGCACCTAAATATCAGAGGGTACGTCTACACTGCAGCGCCAATTCAGGATATGCCCAGTTTCCCAAAATAGCTATTCCGCGTCTTGAGAGCACAAGCTTTATTTTGAAATATCTTTCGAAATAACGGGCCCGCTATTCCGATGTCCCTGTAAACCTCGTTCCACGAGGATTAAGGGACATTTTGGAATAGCGGTTTGTTTTGAAATTTGGCGCTGTGTAGACACCACCAAATGAAGAAATAAGCTATTTTGAAATACACTCCAAATAAGCAACGCAATAAGCTAGGAAATAGCTAGGGGAGGCCAGGAGTGGAAGAGTGGGCGTCTTTAACTCTGCCAGCTTTGGGGATCTGGGGACATGATGTGCTTATTTAAAGAACTGGTGCCCTTGTGGTACATTTCTCAAGTCCACCCCTCAAGAATGACTATTTGACCCTGGGTTGGAAGTTCACTAGAAGATGTGTCACGGTGGAATGCAATAACAACCGCAGGCAGAAGCGACAAGCCTTGTGTTGAAATGGGCTCATGACACGAAACAACAAACAGTGTCTGACCAGTCCTGAAGCACATTCCAGACACACACACACAGACAGAGGGAGAGCCATTCTAACCACAAGAGTGGGGCCAGAGGAGCTATTCAGTGGTTTCTTGTGAGAAAGAGCTGCCGATGGGCCAGATGAAAATCCGTACGGAAACATTTGTGCAGCTTTGCGCCTCACTCGGCTTCCTGCGGGAGGCGCCGGCTGGCCATGACCACGTGAAACTGTGAGCCTGGTTGTCCTTGGCTACAAGGATTCACGGCTTCTTGGGGTCTTTCCTCTTTGCAATGGTACAAAGATCTGACTGTCTCAGGGGCTGGCACCTTTCTCCTGAGGGATTGGGGAAGGAGCACTCCAGCGCATTCAGCAATCCCTTCCAAGACCACCGAGTGCAGGCCAGGATGTATATAGATTTCTATTTGTCCCCTAGACAGGTATCTCTCCAACTGCAGCAGGCTATTTTCACTAGCGGAGCTGGGTGCCAAACATTTCTCCAGTGAGGGCGGATTTGAAACGTTCTCCCAAAAGAACCGACTGATAGTTCCCTGAAAAGCTAGGACCGGGAAATCCAATTGTCTTTGCAAGGGGCAGCAGCAGTGAATTATTAGTGGTGATCAGAGCAGGGCCCCAGCGTGCTAGTGACTGTCCAGATGGTCCCTGTCCCAAGGAGCTGTAATCAAAGCAGACAAGGGAGTGAGAGCTATTTTCCCTGGTTTTACAGGTGGAGAATAGACTCATCCAAAGTTATATCCTAAGGCTACGTCTACACTATAGGGTTTTTGCGCAAAAACCTGCGGAGCGTCCACACTTCAAGCGCGTTTTTGCGCAAGTAAATTTACAGTGACTCGACAGAACAGAGGGGTTTTTGCAGTATAGGTATTCCTCTTTCTATGAGGAATAACTCCTGTTTTTGCAAGAGCTCTTGCACAAAAAGGTGTGTGTGGATGGGAAACAGGAGATTTTTGCACAAAAACAGCCTGTCGAAAGAAGCACAGGTGCTCTGGTGGCCATTCTGTTAATGACAATCAGAGATTTCTCGCGAGAGCGTCTATACAGTCTGGATGCTCTCTTGCACCAAAGCACATCGCTTTTCCAATGCGCTTTTGCAATGTGGATGTGTTTTTGAGCAAGAAGCCTGCAGTGTAGACATAGCTGAAGACCCATGCTGTGGGAGGCATTTAGAATCCTAACTTCTGGGCATAAGCCTGCAACAGACGAGGGAACCAAACCCCGCAGCTGCTAAGCCGCAGAGCAATCCGCCCTTTTCGGAGCCTTTACCAAGTGTCTCGGTGACTCAGAGAATCCAGGGGGATAGTTTAAAAACGACAAAGGGATTGTGTCGAATGGTTTGGGGGAGTTTTATTTTTAAACAGTCAACGTTAACGGCATTTATCAGCGTTGCTGCTCAGTCTATAATGTGGGAAATGTTTCTTTTGTGACCCAGGAAATAGGAAAGCTGCTTCGTGGTTGTGTGTTTTTAACAAACATAAATAATTGTATATGTGTTTCTGGTTTATGTTGCTATAGGGTTATTTCTGAGCATGTGGTTTACGCATTTTTGTAATCATCTTATTAGGCCATTTTGGGTTTCAAATAGCACCTATATTACAATGTTTATGATGTTTGCTTTGGAAGGAATTGTGAGACATGGAAACATATGGATTACCTTATCATATAGAAGAAGTACCCAGGAAAAAGCTGGCTTTAATTACGGTATTACCATATAGACACACTCAATGTTCATTATATGGGTATTTCATATAGGTAGGACATTAGATGCATTTCTGCTTTTTGTTAGTTTGGGTCTACATCCTCTCCTCCAGGGATATACATCTCTGCTGCAAATTTGTTCATGTAAACACTGTGGATCCCAAGACAGGTGGAATTAGTTGTTTTTGGAAATGGAGAAAGGGTTTAAAAGCTCAATTCCACTTTCTGATCTTCTTTCAACTCCCTGGTCTCCCCTCCAATGCCCAGCACTTCTAGTTAGACCTTTTATACTGTGCCCTTCCCCGCGGTATCTAAGTCACAGGTGGTTCTTTCTCTGTTCCACTCCTCTGATGGCACACTAGTTGTGGACTTTTAAAAGTAATAACTACAGTGCCACTTTGCTTGCAGAGTGCATCTTCTTTTCATCAGTAGATCTCAGAGTGCGTCACCGTCTTTTACAAGTATTTATCCTCATTACACAACGGCTGGATTTTCTTAGCCTCTCTTTCACAAGATAGGAACAGAGGCGTAGAGGGGCCAAGTCACTGGCCCAAAATCACCCAGGAAATCTGTGGCAGAGCAGGGATTTGAGAAGGGATTTCTAACCCCCGGACGCTCCTTCCTCAGTGTATTGCTAAGCTGTGTTGTGCTGTATGTCCATCCTGGCAGTGGGCAGCAGTGGGTTGTTCTCCGTTCCTAGTTGAGTTCATTCCATGGTTTTAGACTGGCCCCCAGACTCCTGCACAAAGAAGTTTTGCCTGGATGGGAGACAGTTTCCTTGTAACTGAGGTGCAGAGTCCTCATCCCAAAGCTTGAGTCAATCTTTTAGCTATCCCGGCTCCTACCATAGAGATGGGGCACCTATGATCTTGAATTGGATGGGACATTCTACAGGCAGCCAGCATTCTGGGATACCTCTCCAGTGAAGTTGGAAGCGAACGGAGGAGGCAAAGAATCTTTCTGCAAAGCACATTTCAATGTATTCTGGGCTGAATGGTTCTCCAAAAGCCATCACAGGGCCATTCTTCTGCATAGAAATTGGAACATGTCAATTTCCCTTCTTGTTTTGCAGTTCACCTGTAAGCTCTATGGCAAACCGCGATGTTGATTATTTAGTCGCCGCTATCAAATATTTTCAGAGGCAAAAACAATGTCACAATGAACATTGTTCCTACTGTGGCTGATGACTCAGTGGAAATGGAAAATGAAAAAAAAAAAAACTGTGCTAGAAGCCGGCACTGTGGGTTTTTTGTTTTTTGCTCCTGCTAAAGACGGAATTCCAAGGCGCCACTCAGCTTTTTTACTCTTTGTTTGTTTGTTTGTTTGTTTGTTTGTTCAGAAGCCCTTCAATCAGGAGAACCGATGTTTTGCCTGGTGCACTTTGGGAAAGAAGATTTTCCTTCTGCTTTTATGCCATATGAAGAGTTGAGGGACTTTTGATACATGCATGTGTGTTGGAACTGTTGTAGCTCTTTTCAGGGAGGAAGAAATACAGATTACATACTCTGCTGCTTTGCATGCCCCATGGTCCTGTGTAATCTTTGTATTGGATCACTGGCTGCCCGTGTGCTAAGATCAGCGCACACTAGCAATCGCAGGCTAACAAGAGAGACAAATTGGTGACTTGTTGTGTTTGTTGTCACCCAGCAGGGGCTGGTCAAAGCGTCCTCGGCAATAAGAAATCTGATCTCAACCAATTAAAATGCAAGAGCTCATCAGGTGCTAAGTCCTGGCTCCCAGCTAACACCATACGGGGCTGTAGGCGGCTGTTGCTATTCCATGGACCTGTGCATGGTCAACGCCAATGGTAAAGCTCTTGTTGGCTTGAGTGGGAGCCAAGCTAGCCCGACACTGAGCGCATCTGTGACTCCTACCAGGGGAGTCCGGCATAGATCTCCATTGAAATCAACAGCAAAACTCCTATTAACTTCACTGGGGCTGGGACTCCACCTTTCTAAGTTCCAATCTAGGCCCAGAGGTGCCTGTGTGCTCCTTCCGTGGCCAAAGCAAGTCACTTACTTGCCCTCTCTTTGCTTCTCTTCCTCCAGCTGTCGGGGGGAGGCCTTACCCATCCCAGGGGGTTCTGCGAGAGGGAATTAGTTTATAATGCACTTTTTTTATTGTTCATCAAAGACAATTGAGAATTCAAAAGACTGATTGGTGAATAGGTTTGTAAATAAGCAGTGAGGTCCGCTTGCCACGATCCACCGAGACCTTATGAATCGCTCACTAGCGGGGGTAATACCCCACGTACGCACAAAGGTACAAACCCTGATCATTTCAGGAAATGTATTCATTCCAAGCAACCACGGGGGACAGAGTGTTGGGTTGCCCTGGCCGATCGGTGGGCAGAACCACATGCCGTGCGGCCCTTTGTGCACCAGGGGATGGCAGGGCTGAAAAGCGAGCAGCTGGTCCCGAGGTGGCACGTTCGTCCTCCACCATGCTCAGTGCGTCCTGGCCGCTAACGAATCGCCGCAGGAGGTCAGGCTCGACGCCCAGCAGGTTTCATCACAGAGCCAGAATAAAAGCAGCCTTTGCCATTAGGGTTCCTAAGGAGGGGTTTGACACGCTCCGGATTAGCAGGCAGGACCCTGCACCGAACACAGAGGAGGGCCCGGCTCCTGCCCCAAGAAGCTGACATCTTAAGGCTGGACTCTGGCGACTGCAAAGGGGAGCTCGTTTCCTGGCATAGCTGAGCCCTGGGCAGGCTGAACACTTCTGCTCACACTTCTTGATGGCAAGTGACCTCTCAGGGTGGCGGTCGGCTCCCTCTAGTAGTAGCCGGACCAGAGATTGATGACTCTGCTACGGCCGTGGCTCATGGTGATGGAACTTTTTTAGCTCAGCAGTAGGGGCTCATGCTTAAAAACAGAACCACAGAATCCTAGAACTGGAAGGGACCTCGAGAGGTCATCGAATCCAGTCCCCTGCCCTCACAGCAGGACCAAGCATGGTCTAGATCATCCCTGATAGATGCCTATCCAACCTGCTCTGAAATATCTCCAGAGATGGAGATTCCACAACCCCCCTAGCCAATTTATTCCAGTGTTTAACCACCCTGACAGTTAGGAAGTTTTTCCTAATGTCCAACCTAAACCTCCCTTGATGCAATTTAAGCCCATTGCTTCTTGTCCTGTCATCAAAACTGAGACGTTCCAAGTTTCAGCTGCTGCTGCTGCGGACCAAAGGCTGCAGCCAAGGGAAGGCTGGGGGGCTGTACGTGCTCTTTTTAGCCTAGTCCTGGTCCTGTCCCAAAGGTGTGTGACTGCTTCCAGGCACTGAATCCGGAGCAAGGCCCTTATGTGTCCCCCTTGCAAAGCTGCGGCGTGCTAGTGAGCGAGGAGCGGGTTCAGCATGGGCATTGCTATTCCCTGGGCGAGGGTTTCTTGCCAATGTATTTTCACAGACTCTTGCCAGCTTTCTGGACCACTCAGCCTCTTCCGTGCACCTTTCCTTGTGAGCATATGGAAGAGGGGGCGTTTCTGCCTCTCAGACCCCATGCAGGGGACGTGATTAAACAAAGCATAGAAGCTGGGAGGTCCTCCCTGCCTGCAGTGCCACTGGCTGGCCTTACTAACACTCGGTGCTTACACAAACACTGCACCCTGCTTGCCTTCGCCGTTCCCAGGGCTCAGATTTCAGACAGAGCGCTTCCAACAGCAGCCAGGGGGTCCCCAAGGAGGGGGGTTTCCAGTGTGTACAGGGAGCACTGGGAATCTTGCAGCATGACATTGCCAAGGCAGGAAGCCAGAGTGAGCCAGAGTAATTCCCAGACAGAAGATGTACCCTGGATGGACAACCTGCAGCCCAAGGGTAACATGCAGCCCATCGGGGTTCTATGCACGGCCTGGGAGACATTTTGGTTACTGCTGCCCAGGTGCAGGGTTGTCAGATTGCACTGGTTTCCGTCTGTGTGTGACACACAACATGTCAAGCGAGGTGCGTGCCGACTGCACGCAAGAGTGACTGGGAGGACCGTGCGCGCCCGCTGCAGCCAATCAACACCCTGCTGTGGTTCAACCGGCACGCCAATGAAGGTTGCCAGATGGTTTAACAAAAAATACCGATCACCCCCACCAAAAAAAAAAAAAACACCGGGAAAAAATTCTGTTGAGAGAAAAAAAAGGGGAGACCAAAGTTGTTTAAAACAACAAAAAAAAAGCGTGGCCCCTTTAAGAAACGCTTTGCTTTTGAAGGCTTTTTTGGTCACAACAGGCTGTCGGTGGCCATCCGTCATCTTGCCTCTCTGCGCTGGGCCGGACAGCTCCCCTGCAGAACCCTGTAAGCACCCGGGATTTTCACCTTCTGGCCGGGAAAAAAATCAGAAAATACCAGACATTTTAGGTGTCCAGTATTTTCTGAATTTTTTTACCGGACAGGAGGTGAAAATACTGGATTGTGTGGTTCAATGCCGGACCTTAATGCCAACAAATTCTAGCTATGCAAGCGCAATTAGCAAAACGACCCTATTGCGGGAGACTGTCTTGGTTATGACCATCATGCGGCCCACTGAGAGGATGAAGGGCCTGCTCACTAGCCTCGGTTGCCCCTTGGTGCTTTAGTCTGAGGCATGATCGAAAGAGTATTGGCTGAGCCTGAGAAGGGAGCAATCAGGCACAGTCCAGGTGAGCGCCGGACCTTCAAATGAGCATGATGGTTTGAACCGCAGCCCTTCCTCTGCGCCCGAGGGGATTCCTGAACTGGGCTGGCGAGCTCATAAACACAGCCTCTCTTGCGATTTCTAGTGCTTCCCGCCTGGCAAGCTTAGACATGGAGGGAAGTTATCTGAGCTTTTAGTGAAAACCTCACTGTCGGGAGCACCTCCTGCTCTTTCCAAAGAGGGACGCCAACAGCACGTGGACCCCATCCCACTGAGAACACTGGCCATCCTCCTCAAAATGGCTGCCTCAGTGCCTTTGTGACCATGAGGGAATGGCAGCCATTTTTTAAAGGGCCGAGGCCCCTATATACCAAACCAGTCAGAGAGCCCGGGCTAAGTTAAGATGCTCTTCAGTTGGCTAAAGCGCACTTGTGCATCTGGTCCTTAACAGTTGATGTAATGTTTTAAAGCAGTGGTCCGCAACGCGGTGCCCATGGGCGCCATGGCGCCCGCGGTGCCATTTATGTGCACCCGCTGAGTGACCAGGGCCGGCCCAACCCCTGGGCACGCGGCGCATGAGCGGCCCTGCCCCCAGGCGCCCAGCAGCCCCAAAAGGTTGGGGACAACTGGTTTAAAGGGTTGAGTTAGTGAGATCGATACGGGGCAGGGACAACCCATTCCCCTGTTCCAGGGTTTCAACTCTCAGGATTCCCCCTGCGTGCCTCTCTCTGTCCCCACAGACTTGTTCCATGCAGATTAGCTGCAGAGAAAGGCTGGTGATAGCTTGAGTTACTTCTGGCATCACTATGGCCAAACAAAATATCTGAGTCATCAAATGGGCCTTTTCTCTAGCCCATATAATCATAGCAATTAGCCACAACAGTTATTAATTTAACATAATTAGAACCTGATCTCTTCCAATATAGCCTGTGAGCAAGAGTTCCATGAGTTTTAACTATTATGGAACGTTTAAAGAATCTGCTGTTCTGTTACTAAGATTATTTGGGACAAAAAACAAACAAACAAAAAACCCCCAAACCCCTGATACTTTTGGGTTTGTTGAAAGTTGTGTTAAATTGAAAGAGAACACTTTAAATTAGCAGAGGTTTAAATTCCTGGTCTTGCTTGCAGGCTCTGTGGAACGGGGCCTACACCACAGCAGTCCGTCTGCAAAGAGGTAGTCTGCAGAATGAGATGAGTTGTACCTTTCTATATTTGGGAGCAGCTTACTTTGTCTCACTCTGCTTTTGGTTCTTGTGTGTTAAGATGGGAGATTTTTAAGAAATACAGTTGTATTATGTTGCCTCTTTCCAGAATGAGTGTGATGTATTTACAACAAACAGAGGACTTGGGTAAAAATATGACAAGCGATACCGGTCCATTTCTACTCATTTTAACTCATAAACTAATTAATGGATTTGCTTGTAAATATTATTAGCCGCTTGTGCTATGCGGGTAATTACATAAGTCACATGATCTTGTTCTTGTGCCTGGATTGGCTTTCTTACACAACTAACCATACATAAAAATGCATAAATGAATACAGCTAATTCTATCAATCAGCCAATCAGGGGACAGTGGCTCAGGGATTGGACAGCTGATCCACTTAGTACAAACCTGTGGTTTGTGACAGTACTTATTCCCATGGTAGGGGACTAGGTCTGGTTCTCACTCAGTTCATTGCTTAGATTAGTTTGCGGCGGATAATCAATGGATAATCAATCCCCAAATGCCCCCTATCTGCTCATAGCTCTTCAAAGCGCAGATCTGCTCTTAATCCGCACTTGCTTTTTCAGGACTTTAGGAAACAAAATCCCCCCCACACACACATTTCTTCCTTCTCTGACCTGTCCACCTACTTCCCCCCGCCATCCCCTCCCAAACCCACCCAGCCTGCTCCATGGCTACTGCTAAAGAAAGCTTGTCCTGGAGAGAAGCGTGGGATTGCTTCTCATGGGCACATCCTGGCAGGCTCAGAGGTCACGTCCTGGGGGGATTTTTACTCCTCCTTTGCCTCTGTTCCATTTACAAAGCCAAACCCAAAAGAGTGGAAGCCCCCGGTCACGTCTACACATGTTCATGTGATAAACATTCTGCCTTGCATAGTGGGACTTTTGTGGTCTGCACAAAAGTGCCTCTCACGTGGGCACCTACAGGCAACTGTCGGAGCTAAGCACTTTGAGACTGACCCTTAATCTCCCCCTGCCCCCCACTGCAGCTGTTATTGAGTTGTGTAAAGTATGGAAGACACCACACTCAGCAGAATCATACCATTGTGTTGTATTGCCTACACATGGTGTTTCTCACAACTCACCATGTATCTGGGCCAGTTCTGACCTGTGTTGCTCAATTATATTTTGCGTCCAGAGTATGCGGCGCATCCCACAAAGACCAGAACCTGATCTACCCCCCTGCTTATAAGTTATGCAGTTTAAAAATTAAGGGAGGGGGGGTTGTGGGCAGGATAAACAAACACAGTGCCCAAGATTGGGGGATAAGATTCCAGCACACACAGCTTTTAGAAGTTCACGGAGTCCTCGGAGAGATGAACTCAGCAAGTTTGGCGCTGCCCAAGCGGTTTTTGCGACTTACTTTCAAGATATATTTCAATGGCAAAGTAACAAAGAAGAGACATTTTAACCCCTCCTCCATGCCCACTGTTTCAAAATCTGGCAGCAGATAAATGCCATGATAGGGATGTGTGGTGAAGAACATATCGGTACAATGCATGTACACAGATCACAGATTATAACTATTCTTGGGTTTGCCTTGCAGCCCTCGGGTAAGATCAGATTTTATAGGCTAGGCTGGGTCATTACTTGTAAGGGACAGAGCTGTGAACGGGATGTGCTTTTGGGAGTATCGTCAGTTTGTACAAAAAATAAATAAATTAAAGCTTGGAAGTCTTGGAAGCATTAAGGATACACTAGCGGTTTTCCTAAGAGCTGTGATGCAAATGCTAGTTCTTCGCCAAATTCCAACTTATTCAGCAGTGAAAGTAACTTAAAATTTCTTACAGGTACCGTCCTATTGCAACCCAGGTCCCTGGCAGCTCTTTAAATAGCTCCTTGCTGCCCTTGCCAGAGCTGTGTACCAGTGCGCCCCCGCTTACTTTGAGCTCTGAACTTCTTATTTGCACTCTGTTCCCCTAAAACATTCCAACTAAAACATTCTTACATGTTTTAGTTGGAAACAGTATTCTTTACTTCCTGTGGCTAAAGTGCTGGGGAGTGTTCTTATGCGCTGTTGAACAGCGGCTGTGCTTCGCCCCAGAGGTGGCTGCATTTCAGTGTTGGGTTAAGTAGTCTCTTACCTACCTCACAGTGAGGATGGCAAGTTTGAGGCTGGTATTTGAGAGTGAGGCTGCATTCTTTCTCCTTCACACACTGTCCTCAACAACAACTCTTAAACCCGTCTTTACCTGGCCCTTCTGCGTAAGGGCACACGTGTGCGACTGGAATAGGACTTGGCCTCTCTCACCATCCCCTGCCTCTGGTGGGCAATTCACTTGGAGTAACAAGTATGTCTTAAAATCTGTAAGCTGCACCTGGATAATTTGCAAACAGGGGAGGAAAAAAGATTAAACTTGTCTACTAAGCCATCCAGAGCAAGTTATTTATCCAGCTGCATTTTACGGGCAGTTCTCTGGGCGTAATTGCCCTTTAATTTAGCCTGCAGTTAGTGCAGGATTTTTGGTAAGCACTGGAAATTGTTTCAGATGTTGCAATCATCTTCTGGACGGCAAGTCAGAGCCTAGTGCACAGCAGATACACTTTGTAAGCCTAGTGTAAGCACACCATCAGTCAGGTAAGTGATACAAACTTCCCTTTCTTACTCTTTCCCTGCAACCCATCCCCCCCAGACTGCCGCCGGTTCCAGTTTCTCTTCTCTGAAATTCCCTTTCGTTGGCTGAACTCTTTCTGGTGTATTTGAAATTCCCTTCATTTCGCCCTGAGAACTGGCAGGGCTGGGGAAATGGAAAATGGAGCCAAGCGCAAGTCTGTCCAATCCAGGAACGGGAGGAAAACGGGAGAAAACTCAATTTAGGGCTTGTTCAGCTCAGGGAAGGAGAACACCAAACTGGAATGGGGGGAATTATTCCATATTTGGGGCCCTCCTTCCTTCTGCTGCCATGGTATTCTGTCATACTGAGGTCTAACCTGCTAGAACTCTAGAACGGGAAGGGACCTCGAGAGGTTATCAAGTCCAGCCCCCTGCCCTCAGGGCAAGAGCAAGCACCATCTAGACCATCCCTGACAGATGTCTGTCCAACCTGCTCTTAAATATCTCCAGATTCCACACCCTCCCTAGGCAATTTATTCCAGTGCTTAACCACTCTGACAGTTAGGAAGTTTTTCCTGATGTCCAGCCTAAACCTCCCTTGCTGCAGTTTAAGCCCCTTGTTTCTCGTCCTGTCCTCAGAGGTTAAGGAGAACAATTTTTCTCCCTCCTCTTTGTAACACCCTTTTGTTACAGTATTTAATTCGTTAGTTACAATATTAGTTTACCATTTTTAATTGTGTTATAATTCTCTGTCTCTTCCATCCTCTTCCTATTCCTTCGAGGACAGCGAGCCAGGCATGGCCATGAGGTGAATTGCTGTCCAGAACAGCTGGAGTTTTGTGACTGTTCATGTTCCCGTTTCCCTCCGGATGGTCTTTCATTCCACAGATTAGGCTGTACCCCCCTCGCCAACCGCAGTAGCAGTTGGTGGAAGCAGCCACCCTATCATTTCAGGGTCACTTTCACCCAAGCTGCTTTCCATGTTTTAATTCTCACCCAATTCCTCCCTATTTGTTAAAATCAAATCTAGAACAGCCTCCCTCCTAGTCGCTTTCTCCACCTTCTGAAATACTAGCGTGCATTGGTTGAGGAATGACTCTGTGCGTGAAAGAAAAGAGAGTAAAAATCAAGCATGAATCCAGCATTGCCACAGACTCTCTATGGATAGAAACTGAATAATGAGAGTATTGCAGTAGGAATATTGGGAGGGAGACTGGAATGCTCCGCATGAGGAGAGAGATGACAAAACAAACCCCAGCAACGATGGGAGATTTCACCATTCTGTCCCCTTGCGGCCTGGGAACACGTGACCTTGGGATGGGGTACAGCTATGAATTTTCAAAACACAAGTGTAGTGGGGCGGAGTGGCCGCCCGCGGAGCCAGAGGCGGAGGAACCCCGCTGGGAGCCATTTGGGGCACAGCCTAGCCCCGCCCCCTCACCTGACGGGAAGCCAAGGGGCGTGGCTAGGACTATAAGAACTCTGCCAA
>JANRFK010003679.1:3849736-3859810 GCA_030068395.1 Apalone spinifera | reverse complement strand
TGAGAGTGCCAATGCCCGAGATGATGGGGCGTCCGGGATTTCCAGGTTTGTGGACCTTGGGTAATAGATAGAACAACCCAGTTATTTATAACAACAGCCTGCCATGCCAGATGTTCAAAGTCCCAGCAGCTGCATCCCACTGAGA
Source organism: Apalone spinifera (assembly GCA_030068395.1). NCBI lineage: Eukaryota > Metazoa > Chordata > Testudines > Trionychidae > Apalone > Apalone spinifera. Next base: position 3,859,665 of record JANRFK010003679.1, on the reverse strand, counting down.
AACATGCAGCTACGATAGAAGCAGCTCTCTGATTCCCTGGGAGATGGAATAAGAACAATCTCAGCTCACCACTTACTTTCACTTACTCGTGCAACTCCACCACATCCAGCTGCATACAAACACCAACCCCATCTCAACAATGGTGGACTATCTTAAGGCTTTTCATGGCCACCATTGCCATAATATCAGTATTTATCCTCACACATCTCTAGGAGGCAGGGTGGGGCTGTTACCCCATTGTACAGATGGGGAGTGGAGGTACAAAGAGGCTAAGTGATGTGCCCAAGGCCATATAGAAAGTCTGTGCCAGAGCAGTGACTTGCATCCAGGCTAGTGCTCTAATCACTGGACCATTCTTCCTTTCTATCTATCTCACTCGCCATGATCTGGGATGGTGTCTTGCCCTAGTGTCTGGACTGTGGGGAGAAATGCAGGGCATTGCTTTTTTAATTTCTCTTCTTCCTTGTGTCCCTCTAAACCTCCCTGACATGGCTTTCCAGTGCTCTCTCCTATCCCCCTCTTCACTTAACATCTACCCAGGAAACCAACCTTGCCCTTCTAAACTTTGGGTTCTTTAGAGAAGTTAATAAACTAGTAGATAACGGTGACCCTGGGGCGCCATTTGCATAGATTATCAGAAAGCTTTAGATAAAACCCTTCATAAAAAACTATTAAGGAATATAAATAGCCAGAGGGGAGAGGGCAACGTTTTGGTTTTGATTAAAAACTAGTTGGGTGATAGAAACTGGCTGTTCCTTACAATGGGGTGGTCCATGGGTCTGTTTGAGGACCAGCGTGCTCTGATGCCTCATGGAGCAATTATAGCTCTCCTAGAATTAGACTTGTGGGTCAAGGGAATTCAGATACAATTTATGGATTTGGAGTAGAAAAGAAATTCAGATATCCTGGAGTTTATCTGTCCTGGGGAGGAAAGAATAGCTTCTCTCCCAGAACAAATACCGGGAGAGTGGCGAGAGACATGTCTCTTTTAAAATTCCTGTAGTAACAAAGTTCCAAGTGATTTAGGAGCCTGGCTCCCCTTGAAACTCAGTGCTCTTCAATCACAAAGGGTTGAAAATGCCACCCCCTTTTTAAGCCCGTTTTACAAATAACCACCATGTCTGGCGTGCATAGTGTCACTCAGCCATCTTCAAAATCCTGCACCTTCCTTCCATCTGGGTATCAACTTTTCTGCAATTCAATGGGCAAAAACCACCTCATGCGACTTAGGGGACCACGAACCCAGGTTAGGACGTATCCCCAGCAGTGCAATTGGCACTGAAATTGTTTGCATGCTGTGTTTGGCAAACATTTGGGAAAGGCCAACACATTTTTCTTCAGTCATCTCTGAACTGAAAGGGCGGCTAAAGTTGACAAATTGGTCGTTGCAGATTGTTAATTTGGCTGATTTAAATGTGCAAACTTTGCTTAAAAACACACTAAAAGACAGGGGAATATGAAGAGTCACCTCCCTCTGCAGAGAGTATTAAAACAGAGCAACGCTTCAGTGAAACCTGAGAACAAGTCTCCGATGTTCCATTCAGAACATTCCGTATAAAAAGTCACCACAGGTCTGGAACGTCGGGAGTTGTTGGGGTTTTTTTAAGTTTAGCTGGAACGATTTCCCCTGTCACCAATTTGCCAGGCCCGCTGGAACCCTTCCATTCACACTGATGTATCGGAGCAGTGCCAGCGAACTCCTGACAATCTTCATTCATGCTGAGAGCCGGAGTAGGCCGAGCAACATTGAACTGTCCTTACAACTGCACACCTCATTTTGTGAGCCCAAAAAGGACTCTGAAAGCCCTGGGTTATGTGACACTTCTCAGGGCACCCAAGGGTCTGAGTCACATTACATAAGAACGTAAGAACAGCCAGACTGACTACAGGCTGACTACAGGCTGACTACAGGCGTGTAGTCAGACCAAAGGTCCATCTAGCTCAGTGTCCTGTCTGCCGACAGTGGCCAATGCCAGGTGCCCCAGAGGAAGTGAACCGAACAGGGAATGATCAAATGATCCCTCTTTTGTCATCCATTTCCAGCCTTTGACTAACAGAGACGAAGGACGCCATTGATGGACCTCACCGCCATGAATTTATCTAGCTCTTTTTTGAACCCTGTTAAAGTCCTGGTCTTCACAACACCCTCTGGCAAGGAGTTCCACAGGTTGACCTTCTTTCCAGGTTCAGGTCTTGCCTGTGACTACTGGGTGTTAGCTCCCTAACACAACCAACCTGTCAGTCACACACTTTCGTCTGGCCTATGTCAATTGGCAGGGCTGATAACACATGCACCCCAGCCTCCGAGGTCCTTCACGGTGTCCCCCAGCATTACCCAGTCCCTGATCTCTGGATACCCACAGAAAGCCAAGATCCTCGGCTTCCATAGGAACAGGTACCTCAGTGTAGCCTTAAACCCACACTCCTATGGTTTGAAACACAACGAGGAGTCCTGTGGCACCTTAGAGATTAACACAAATAGTGTGTATGTATATATATATATATATATATTTGTATATGTACTATCAGGAGCTTTTGGGGGCAAAATCCACTTCTTCAGATGAGCTTGAGAGTTCTCGAGTAATACAAAAGGAAATGTAGTTCAGAAAACTAGAATTTCAAATAAAAGCGAGTGGGAGTGGTGGGTTAAATACAAAGCCAAATCCTAACAAACCAGGCTCTACAATTACTAACAGCTAGGGCTCCTAGCTAAGAAAGTGGATTCTCACCCCACTGTTCAGTCTTTTTCCAGCACCTGCTAGCCCCAAGCATTCTCTCAAAGTAGCTCCTCTCTGTCTTTCTCCACCCCGGGATAGACTGAATTAGGCTTTTGTCTTCATTCACAGACAGAGCGATCCCCTCGCTCTCATGCTGTTCCCGTTTGCTTCCATATGGTTTTGATTTTCATAGTTTGTCTTTGTTGGTTTGCCACTGACATTTCTGGGTTGGGGGAAAGTTGGACGGTGGAGCACTGAAGTACTTTATTGACTGGCGAGGGAGGGGGGTGTCAACTCCCTCCAGCTTGAGCCATCACCAAGATGTATAATTGCTTGGTGACTCGCCTGTGCCCGTCACCATCCGGCCGTGATTTCCATGATAGTTGTATCATTCCTTGGGGATCACCCATCCACACACCTCCCAGTGATTAAGAGCAAGTTTTCAGTAGCGGTAGTTCGAACTAGGGTGACTAGCGTAGACATACCCATACAGGTTACCCTGTATGGCTAAATACCATGAAAGTGGTACATTAGGTGTAGTGAGTTTTGTCAGCTCTGAGACAGGAGTTTGCCAGATGCCACCACGGATGCCTCTCTCACCGAGACATGGCCGGTCTGCGACCAGTCCTGCATTGCACAGAATCCATATCCAACATGAACACAGATTGGGACACGGCCAATGAATGCACCCTGCCGTTCCCTCCGCATTTCAGTGGGCTGCAGAGAGATGGCATTCACACTTTTCACGACACGTGGAGCGTTTGCAGGCCATCTGGTAGTCATTTTTTGCAAACAGAATATGTGACATACTTTCAGCCACTTTGCCTGAGCTCCAAAGTTAATTCTATTCCACAGGCAGTGGAGACCTCCTCTTGGAATATCAGAGGACCTAACACACTGAAATCCATATTCAGTTTTTACTCGGTCCTTTCTCAGAGCTCTTACTAACTTCAGTAGGCATTGGCCTGAGTAAAGAATGGGTAAAGGATCCAGTGACCTCAACATTTGGCCGATGGAAGGCCTTTTGGCAACTACACTTTTTTTTGGTAGTAGATTTCCAGCATGTGACACTTAAAACAAGGAAGGAATGAAATGCAAATAATTAGGCGGATGCAAGTTAAGGTTGCAAATTTAAGCATTCGAGAGAGAGAAAATGCAAAAGCTGTTGGCATAGGCAAGCTGAATTTTCCCCTCACTTCCCTATGTGCAGATGCATTAAACTAGTGGGCTTGATTCTCCATTGTCCTGCATCTTGTGTCACCACTTGCACCTGTGAAAACTGAATTCACAGCAGGGGTAAAATAGTACCCCGCCAAACTACTACACGCAGTTTGCAAGCGTGAAAACGAGGACACAACCTCTGAGGAGACAGAGAAGTGGGTTCTTGGCATTCAGAAATTAAGCAGAGGAGAAGCAAGAGGAGCAATTGAAAGGGTAATGTGTAAAGAGCTGCAGGTAACTCATCATAGGAAAGATGTACCAAGGTGCAGGGTGGATTCTCATCACTTGTAGTCTTTAAATCGAGATGGTATCTCCTCTGACTCAGCCACACGTTCTGGGCTGGATGCAGAGATCACTGTGCTATCCAGGAGGTCAGACTTTGATGATCCTTGCTGGCCTCAAACCCTTCCTCGACTTACACCTGAACCGTTCCCAACACTTGCATGACCAAATCCATCCCTGAGGGAGGTCCGGTTCCAATTGGTTCCAGTGGGAACTGTACCTGCTTACATCACTTTCCAGAATACCAGACTGCTGTAAGTCTGGTGCAGGGGAGGGTTCCAAAGAGGCTGGAGAGAAGCTCTTCTCAGTGGGGACAGGTGGCAGAACAAGGAGCAGTGGTCTCAAGTGGCAATGGGGGAGGTCTAGGTTGGATATTAGGAAAAACTATTTCACTAGTGGGGTGGGGACAGGGCCGGCCTGAGCCATTCGTGTGCCCTGGGCCCCGGGAGCGCAGCGCCGCCCCCGGAGTGTGACTCATGCGCGGCCCCGCCCCCGGGCGCATGGTGCCCCTTACCTCTAGGCGCCCGGTGCATGCGTGGCCCCGCCCCGGATGCGCGGAGCATGCGCAGTGCCGCCCGGCCCGCCAGCCCCGTGTAGTGCCCCCTGCAATGGGGCGCCCTGGGCGGTAGCCCGCCTCGCCCATACCTTGGGCCAACTCTGGGTGGGGAAGCCCTGGGATGGGTTCCCTAGGGAGGGGATGGAATCTCCATCCCTAGAGGTTTTCTTGACAAAGTCCTGGCTGGGAGGATTAGATGGGATTGGTCCTGCTTTGGGCAGGGGGCTGGACTCAGTGATTCCTGTGGGCTCTTCCAGCCCTAGGATTCTGTGATTCCAAGTGATCCTGCTTGGTCACTCTCACCCATCTCCAGAACATAGACCTTGTATGATGACCACTTAGATAACTAATGGAGCTGGCCCAGAAACTCCCCATAAAGCGCCCGTTCCTTGCTTGTGCCGGTGAATTCACACCCCTGAGTTTATTTTCACATGGACTTGTTCTCCCCGTTTGATTTCTCATCGTTTCGTAGCATGGAAAAAAATGCAACCGTTTCTCCTCGGTATTTGGTAACTTGCTCCATACATGCTGAGGTGAGTTTCCTGTGAGAAAGCCAAGGAGCATGTGCCTGTGAGTGCAGGGGGAAGGGGCTGGTTTTGGACATATTTCTGTCCAGCCCCATTAATCCTTAGTAGCCTGGATTTTCTGGGATCACTTCTCCCAGCCAACCCCAAAGGCAGCTTGGGAACTGAGCGATGCTGGGCAGGGATCCCAAAGAACGGGAAAAAAAGTGGTTTTTTTTCATTCAGCTGGGGAATTTCCTGAAGCAACCCTTGGCATGAAGAGGAACAGCCGGAGTACAGCAAACTGTGTGCTGTTTGCCTTTGAGGAGAATCTGGCTTCTGAGGTCTCTTTTCCTTGGACAGCCTGCGCACTGTGGCTCCGTTGTGTATCTCAGCTGCTGTGCAAACCCTGTCTCCGTGGGTTCAGAAACAGAGCTAAAGAACATGGGGGAGAGAAATTAAAAGCCCTGCTCATGGGAAGAAAGAGCTGCTTTCCGCTGACATTTGAAGCTCTGTGAAGAGCCAATAAGTTGGAGAGATGCAGGAAGTGGGTTTCAAAGATCAAAAGCTGCTGAGAAAGGTGTGCAGAAAAAACCCCCCAGAAAGGTGTTAAAGAAAGACTCGGCTTCCATTCCCACATGGCATGGGTTCACTACCAACAGGAAAACCTGTATTCAGACACACGAACCATTTCTTATTCCGTATCCCCTGAACTCGGTTAAGTTATTCTGCGTAACTGAAAGCAGATTTGACCCACTATGCTTCCTCTGGAGACTCTAATGCTTTCCTGCTGCAAACTTCTAGCAAGTATAGAAAGCCCTAATTCTTATGGAAATTAACAACAAAAATGGGATTTCAGCAGTCAATTTACAATATCAACCACTCCAGAGCTTTTGTCCGTATGTCCCGTGGTACAGCAGAAAGCGAATGAAATTCTAATGACAAGGGAAAATTCAGAAGAAAAATTGCACATTCTTAACCAGGATTAAACATATCCACTTTATCAATGTGGATTTTGCCCCAGTATAAAATACCTTATTGAAAGCTTGCTTTATAATGAAGCCTATAAACATTAAATATATGGTTTACAGGTTTTCATGTCTATTATCTCCAAGCCTTGCCTGCAAACTTTGGTTAGTATAATCCTCCAGGAGGTGGGAGAGGATCCCAGCTGCATCTGATTTGGCTTTGCCCTAATGAAAATTGCAAGTTGATCAGTATCAGCTAGATCTAAGCTTTCCTGCAAAATTATATCTGACAGTTACAAGAAAATAACATCGTAAATTCAGCCTTAGGATCTAGTAGTGGGATGTAAAGCAAGAATTGGCATCTTTGGGCTTGTGTTGATCCAGAAATAGCAGGGAGCATAAGTCTCTAAAGCAGAAAAAGTCCATTTTAAGCACCCACTGTCAATCACAAGGGAAGCCAATGTAATTGGAACCTGCCTCTTGAGACTTAGCTTAAAAGGGGAGCCTTGGCAATTTCAGGAATATATACTAACCCGCCCTCCCCTCACTGCATAATGCAACCAAGTCTGCATCTGGTTCTGCTCAGCATTTCAGGAAAGAAGCCAACCCTTCCCCAGGAGAGAAGAAGTCCTTGGGAGATTGTGCCAGTCAAGCCCAGATCTGTGGTGCATTCGGGGGATACTAGAAAGATTTATACACTGGAGCTGCCCAACACGTAAGAGTAGTATACCCCCTGCCCTCTTCCTTAGGAAGGATAGAGACAGCTGGGTGGGAATTTTTTAATGACACTTATTTTCATTGGAAAACACCAGTTTGTCAAAACTGACATATATAACATTTTGGAAAAGGGTCAGTTCTGACAAATAGTCCAACTATTTTTTTTAAAGTTCAAAGTCATCAGAATGGTCTGTTTTAGAGGTCTGCTAAATGAAAAAGTCCAGTTCTCCTTTTTTTTAAAATGTCTGTTTAGTTTGCAATTAAAGTTGAGCACTGTTTCAAAACAAATTTCAAATAGAAAATGGTCTAAACTGAATGACATTGTCAGTTGACCCAAACGGAATTATTTTTTTCAGATTTTCAGAGGGGGAAAAGTTGAGAGTTTGGCTTTTCGACTTGATTTGGGATGGACATTTTAAAATATCTCAAAAATGTTTGCGGGATGGGAAAACTGAGTCCTGTAGAGTCTGTGCTGCCCCCTTTGGGTTTGCTTGAGTGCTAGGAGGGACTAGCCACTGCGGCCAAGAGAGGGCCGCACTGCAATTGTGGCCAGTCACTGCGTGGAGATGGGAGAGGGGGAACAAGAAGGGAGACAGTGTTAGGCAGACTGGATCTTTCTGTGAAAGCACGAATCTCTGATACAACTGACTTGATTCTCCTCTCACGCATTGTACGTAAATCAGGAGTAACTTCCCTGAAATCTACATAGCATCCGTGGAGATCAGATTCTCTTGCACCTCCAGCTTTTAAATCTCTCCTGGGTGTTCTTTTCTTAAGGAGTCCCAGAGTTGCCTATTTAGGTAAAGAATTCTCAGGAATGTTGTTGTTCTTTCACATTGATTTTGAAGTGGACCTGAGCTGTGAGATCCAGATCTGGATTCGGACCAGTATTTACCCCAAGACTGATCCTATGCGCTAGTTTAGATCCCTAACTCCCAGCTAACTTTCAACAGAATCTAACCCTAGGCTTGATTGCAAAATGGGCCCCTACCAGCTGTCTCCAGCGTACCTTGGGAAGCGCCTGTTGTCTCTAGAAAGAATAATGGTCCCTCTTGTGATTTCCAGAAAGGAACAGGTGAAGCCCCCCTTTCCTTTGCACCGAGGTCCCACTTTCTCCATCCTCGCCTGGCAGCAGGGCCATGGGTCACAAAGCCATCAGTGTCGGCACCCCCCTTTCTGGTGACTGCAGGTGTAGCTGGAGACTACAGGCATGCATGTGGCCACGCGGTCTCAAGAAATCTAAATCAGATCAGCTGAGGGCTCCAAAGAAAGCCTTGCAGAAGGTTGTTCTGAGCAAAGCAAGGTAAGCACACCACTCTGCTCAGCTGGCTGTCCAGCCCTCTGAACTCAGTACGTTTCTATTGGTTGCCTCCTTTGGACTCAACGTGATTCCTTTCCTAGAGCAACGTTAGCCAATCAGATGGCATATGCAAAGAGGCGCATCCTGATTGGCTACCACTGAGTTTGGTGCTTCTCCGCGTTGATTTAATGCCCCGCTTCCAAAAGGATCTGCAAGTGTGAGGGAACCCGCAGAGGCCAGAGGGTCTCCTACAGGTGCCAGCAAATGCCAACTGGCCTGCAGGAATGGGAGCGGAAGCAGGAAGGGCTGGCGGACCAGCTACAGGGAACGCGAGCTGGAGAGCACAGGAGCAGGGACCTGGGGAAACCGCTCGATTCTCAGCTCAGAAATTGCTCCTACCACTGGAGGAACTGGAGTAATAGCTGGTGGATTCCTCAAAGCTGCCTGCCTGCTCTTCTCTGCAGCTCCCAAAATAACCCGAGGGACAGTCTGTCGAAGGAGCAGCTACCACACTCTCCATCGGGGCGGGCTGGCCTGGCGGGATACCGGGAATTTCCCGGTGGGCCGTTGGGTCCGCACGCCATTGCCCCTCACTCCAAGCGGCTCCGCGTTCGCGCTGTATGCGACACGCAGAGCCTGACCCGCCGCCTGCACCGCGTGCCGGACATGACGCAGGGGGCGGGGCTTGAGGGGCACGCAGGGGTGACATCATGAGGAGGGCCGTTCGCAACCCATTTCCCAGGCCTATTTTGATGGCTGGTATGCTTCTGCTCTCCATGGGCACTAATAACGGCCAGCGTCCTCTCCCTAGTGCTCCTGGTGACCATTAGCTTCCAGCCCCATCCACATGCGGGAGTTGCCCTGCAGAGCACCACGGTCCTCTCTGAGTTCAGAAGCCCTAGGTAACTCCCTGACATCAGGACGTTGTTACCGAATTTCACGGGAGACCCGCTCAGGGTTACACCTAGACTGATCTATTCAGTGCCTCTCTTGGATCAAGCGAGAAGGGAATGGAAGTCCTTCACACACACATTCTCACGCTGTGGCACGCCTACACACAAACGCTTACACACAAAGCCAAGCACGGTGGGTTCGGTGTGTCTGCCTGCAGCCACCAATTCGGGCCGGCGAGCGGATTGGATGACCGGGGTCTGCGTGCTCTCCTCTTTCATTGGAGCTGGGCAGCCCCTGTCACGTGTGCCGAGTTCTTTTTCTGTCTGTCACGGAGCGGCCCACCCAGATCTCACTCTCTTTATGCATATTAAGTTTTTCTGCTCATCTTGGCAACACCTCCGGTTTTGCCTTTCTCGTGTGCAAGGGAAGATTACATCAGCCCCCTCCTGGCTCCGAGTCGATAGTCTCAGAGTTCCTTTCCACCCAGGCTCAGATATTTTCCTAGTCACACTCTCTTCTCATTTACACACCCCCTTGTCGCACGATGGAATGTGATAAAGCTTAGAGGTTGCACAAGAAATAATTGGAAGTTACAAAGTCTGTGAGAAGTTGCAGAACTTAAAACATGACATGGCTCACAATTACTTAAAGTGACATGATTTACAATAACAGTCAGTTATATGAGCTTCAGTGGGTAGCCGAGTTAGTCTGTTACAGAAAAAACAGCAAGCAAATGGTCCGGTAGCACTTTATAGACTAACAAAACATGTA
>JANRFK010003679.1:3789604-3819225 GCA_030068395.1 Apalone spinifera | reverse complement strand
CACACTGCTTGTTTTTGCGCAAAAACCCCAGCGCAAAAACGGATCGGCAGAAAAAATGCAAATGAGATCGTGACTCATGCAAATGAGTCCCTCGTTAGCATATTTTTTCCAAGAAAACTCAAAAGCGTAGACGTAGCCTAAGGGAAGAGGTATTTCTCATGCATCCATCCGCCTGGGCCTGGCGCACTCCCTTCTAAGGTGTAAAAGCTGGTTTCTCCCTGGGAATCCACCAGGACTGCCTGCTTACCCTGGCCAGGCTGTGGCAAGTTTGCCATCTGTTCTTTTTCAACCTCCTCCGTGCACTTAAAAAGCCCAGGCCTCCTCTTCGTCTGGGGCGCCGGCTCTTTCTAAAGCTGCCTCTGGCCTGATTTATTGCTGTCTCCCAGTGCGGACCTGATTTATGGCCGGCCCTGTGAATTCGGGCTCTAAAAGCCCAGGCAGGACTAGGTGGTGATGCTGTTCAATGTTGGATTATTGTCACGGCCGGGCTGGAAGGGAAGGGAGACAGCGCTGCAGGCCTGCAAGCACTTACTGAGTGCGGCTAGTTTGCTCCGGGCCTCAGGGGACAAGCCAAGTCCCAGCTATGGGACGCTAGCTGCCCATGCTTCCGAAATGCGCGTTGATTTGAATTCACATCGTGCAAACATCAGACGGGCTGACTTCCCCAGTTCCCGGGGGGATGCTCGACCCCTGTTCTCCCCCCCAGTCTGGGTCTCAGAACCAGCACAATGCAGTCATCTCTGGTTCCAGCGCTTTGGAGGGGCGTGCACATCCCAAACATGAGCCGTCAGGGAAAGAAAACAGAGAATCAGAGTACAACTGCTTTTGAAAAGTGCCAAACCTGGGAAAACACAATTTGTCAAAGCTCTGGGAACACAACGGAAGTCCACAGATTGTGCCAAAGGTTTACCCAGCGAGTGCAGTTGACGAGAGAACCAATTTAACAAGGGTTGTGGTAGATTGTCTATCACGTAAAGTCTTTGCTAGGATGAAATTTTATGGCCTATGTTAAGCAGGTCAAACTCATAATGAGATAATACCTTTTTCTCAAAAATGTGTAGCAAGACCAGGAAGAAACTTTGACTTGTAAACACCTTGCTCTGGGCCTTAGCTGCAAGCTGCCACATCTTCAGAGCTGCTGCAAAGAATCTGGAATAACTGGAGAGGGAGCTTGTATCATTTGTTTTCTCTCTCCTGCAACTCATTAATTTGAGAACAGAAAACTAAAGTCTGGATGGCCCAGAGCTGCTATGGGTCACATGTTCTCTTGAATATTTGGGCATCTAATTAGTCTTTGCTTTTCAAATTAGGGTACTTTGGACCAGAGCGTACATTAGATCAGTATTTCTCAATGATCAGTCCATGGACCTAAGATCATTCGGACAGTGTAGCTTGTTTCTCTTTGCGCGTCGCTCACCCTTCGCTGGGGCTGTGTGTAGTTGAGCCAGTCCCAGGTATAAAAAAGTCTGAGAAAAAACTGCCTTAAAGGGTAATATTTCTGTGCCAATGGTGGCACTCAGGTAACAGCTGGGAAAAGCAGGTTTCATAGCTAAGTACAGCCTTCCTTCCGCAACAGCTCTTTCACTGATGGAACTCTGGGTCCGAAGGCTGTGAAAGTTGATTCTTCCATGCATACGAACATAAGAACAGCCAGGCTGGGTCAGACCAAAGGTCCATCCGGCCCAGTGTCCTGTCTGCCGACAGTGGCCAAAGCCAGGTGCCCCAGTGGGAATGAACCGAATAGGGAATCATCATGTGATCCCTCCCCTGTCACCCATTCCCAGTTTCTGACAAACAGACTAGGGACACCATTCCTACCCATCCTGGCTAATAGCCATTAATGGACCTATCCTCCATGAAATTTTCGAACCTATTAAGGTCCTGGCCTTCGCAACATCCTCTGGCAAGGAGTTCCATAGGTTAACTGCGCACTGCCTGAAGTAGTATTTCTTTTTGTTTGTTTTAAATCTGCTCCCTATTATCTTATTTCACAAAAGAAACAGTTACAAATGCTGCTTCCCTACCGACCCCCCACCCAATTGTTGGATGGGGAAGGGGGAAACTGAAGAAATTTTTGTCAGTATATAAGTGCCATGCCATAAAGTCCCAGGCTGGGTCCATTTCTCTTGATACCCCAGATGTGCGTGACCTATAACTCTGCAATGTGAAATATACACAGGGAAACTTGAAAGAGACATGTGAGGGAATATTAACATCCAAGCATATGGGAAGCTGTGTGTGTGGACTCTGGGAACTGAGGAAGCATGAAGGAGATTATGAGGTGTGTGTTGTGTGAGATTGGCACAAAAATCCATGAAGAAGAGAGAAAGAAAAGGGGAAAAACAGAGCTAAGGGTCTGGAGTAGATGGAAAGAATTAACAAGAAGATCTCAACCGCAGAGGCAGACTAAGCTAAGGAAATCCTGAAAAACACGCTCATATGTGGTGGTGGTTGTTGTTGTTGTTGTTGTGAACTTCCTCATCCCCTTCTCGTTCAATGAGTTTAGCACTCACACCGGACAACACACCAGTATGGCCAGCCACAAATGTTCAAAAAGCATAAGTGAGAACCTCAACAATCAGGAGATTGGCTTTAAAAATTGCGAGGGCTTTTCTGAATAATAAATGCTCGGTTCTTTTTATTTGTCTTCTGGTTTGGAGCATTGAGAGTACCCATTTGAAAACTTTCCTCTTCAACCACAAAGGCTAGAAACTTACTCTTTATTTCAGTGCCAGCTGACAGACTCACATAATGGCATGACTCCAGGAGATGGAGATTTAAGAAAGACCACTACTTCTAGCCCCAGCGGGGGCAACTATTGCAAAACCGGATTGCACGGTGACTTTTCAGCTATCAGAAAGCAATTATATAGTTATGCAATTCACCACACAATTAATCACAGCCAGCTTTGCTGAGACCCAGGGAAAACCACAAGCCACATGTCTCCAGGCCAAGCTATTTGCGTGACATGACATTTTGATAACTGAAAACTGTGCTAATTTATTTATACAGCAAATGCCTCTGGGTTTTCAAGCAAACCCATCCACAAATGCCAGGGCTCATCCATCTACTCTGTGATTGCCTCTTTGGCAGGGGCGTACCCACACGAGACTTTTCTATCAGGTGATTTTTTTTCATTAGGGAATTTTGAAGTTGGTGGATTTTCTAGGTGAAGATTTCAATTTTGCCCAAACTGTTCGATTTTCCCATCAGAAGACCTGAAACCAAAGCAGAACATTTCAGTTTGTTCCACTGACCCGGTATATTTTGTTTCAAGTCAGTCTGACATTAAACTGCATCTGCATAGGGATGAAATACACATGCTTCCTGCTCCCATTCTCCCTTAGGAGCCAGTCTCCTTAGCAGGCTACAGTTCCCAAATGTGTTAAGATTTTGGAATTGACATTTTTCTGAATTTTCCATTAAAATGTGGAGATTTTGACTTTCTTTCCTAATTGGGGATGAAATCAAAAGCTGGAATGCAGGTTGAACCTCATGTATCCAGCACTCTCTGGTCCAGCAACCTCCGTGGTCTGGCATGATTTTAATTAGTCAGATGTCCAATTAACATGGGTGTGGCCAAGTTTCCCGCGGTCCCATAAAGTTTGTTTACAGCTACTAGTTTTGGCTCTCGGTGTTCCGTGCTGTTATTAGCTCAAATTTACCTCTACGTGTCAGTTCTAATTTACCCCTACGTATCTTTTAAGAGCCCAGCAAGCAGTGGAAGTGTTGGTAATCCTGCTAGACAATATTGACCTCCTGTGGTCCGGCAAATTCTCTGGTTCTGCACCAGTCAGGTCCTGAGGGTGCCAGACTAGAGAGGTTCAACCTGTACCAGAATTTCCCGGAGGACAGAAATTCGGACTTTCAATCAGCTCTGTATTGTGCATGAATTGGGAAGAATTTTGGGGAAGTCAACGGGGGACGTTCAAAACTGAATGTATAACAGAACGCTAGACACAACATTTGTGATGGGGAGACAGGCTAACGCTGCATAATATTTGTGTTATGACGGGCAACCAGAAGACAAAAGAAAGAGAGCTTGCTGCTGTCATGTTGTATCTGCGTAAAAATGCCATGTTAAGTCACTTTCACTAGTGGCTTTATGTCAGTCTGATTTCATGGCCACGCTCGCATATGAAATTGATAGCCTGGCAATTGGTATCAAAATCTCCCCAGGCCGGACACCTGTACAGTTAAACGGGAATGGAAAAGAACGGCGCTTTTGTATGACAATGCAACAGGCCGTTTGAGGTCACAATTTCCCTTTTGTACCGCTAGGATGAAGAATGGGGGTGCAGGGGAGAGGGGGAACCATGCCCTACAGTCTCATTCACTGCCACGTCCTTCAGTGATTTCTCAGGAAATCCCCTTTGCAGAGATACTGTGAGTGTGAATCAGGCATAAATCACGTACCCGCGCAAGCTGCCTAGAAACAAACATTTCAGCAGATTGATTCTGTTTTTAAAGACTGAAGCTCCAGGTTGTTTTCTTCCCCAGATTTTGATCTGCAAGCTTTGTCTAGTTAGAAGCCTGGGGTTTAATCAGTGAAAGCCACAAGGGGTCTTCATCTGCAGGGTGGAACTACAATAGATTTGATTAACTCACCCTAAAAAGATGCCTTCCCTGTCATAGGTCAGATTCTCTGGCTTGATCAATTTCCCCTCGGTGCAAGACCAGGAGGGAGGACCAACCGTAAGCCAGCCCCCTCCCTAGAGATTATGCCCAGCTGCAAAGGGTTCCATCAATCTATTCTGGCAACCTCAGATCGGGTAGGCGCCCGAGAACCTTGCATGCCCCCAGCAGTGAGACTGGTGGAGTGGTTACTAGTGTTTTTCAGACATTTTTTCTGGTGACCCAACTGAAGAAAAGTGTTGACGACTGAGCCCAGCAGAGCAGGGGAGAAGGGCTTTGGGGGGTCAGGAGTGAGTTTAGGGCTGGGACAGGGGGCTGGGGTGCAGGGGTAAGGGCTGTGGGGTGGGCTAGGGATGAGGGGTTCATGGTGGAGGGGGGTCTCTGGAGCTGGGATAGGAGTTTGGGATGCAGGATGGGGTCTGGGGTGGTGATGCAGGCTATAAGGTGGAGCTGTGGATAAGGAATTTAGGGTGCAGAAGACTCTGGAGTGGTTCAAAGCTGGGGCAGGAGATCGGAGCACAGGACTGAGGCATGGGCTTGCTTCCCAGGGCGTCTCGTCAGCAGGGGTTTGAAGGCAACTTCCTGCCTCTCTTGGCACCATGGACCACACTGTGCCCCAAAAGCGGCCAGCAACAGGCCCGCCTCTTGGGGGGGCGGGGCAAGCAGCTGCACATGGCTCTCAGCTGTAGGCACTGACCCTCCCCAGTTCCCATTGGCTTGTTTCTGGCCAATGGGGGTGTGGAGCTGGTGCTCAGGGCAGGAGCAGCATGGTGAGCCCCGTGGCCTTGCTGCCTGGAGCCGGACCAGCTGCTGGCCAGTTCTGGGGTGCAGCACGGTGTCCGAACTGGGATTGGCTAAGGGGTTTCGAAGTGTGGGTTGTGACCCAGCCTTAGCTGGCCAGCAGGATCCCCGGGGCGCTGAGCAAGGCCACCCAAAGCCTGACATTCTGGGCCAGGCCCAGCACTTTGAAACCCACTGCTCTGCAAGAACGCAACGGGGCCACGATGGCTGACTCCGTAAAGTGGAGGTGATACATGGAAGAGAGCTACCTTCCTACTCACTGACAAATGAGCTGTAGGAGATGGCTGCGGGGGGGGGACATCCATCCCTCTTTTGCCTCACTGCTTCAGCTCGCAGGCCGTCTTCCCAGGAAACCGACTTCCCGGGCTGGCTCCGCAAGTCTCTGATGTCCTACGGCAAAATGACGAATTGTTCCGTGAGGGTTGAAAATGGATAGGGCCTGGGGCATAAACTCTCCATGAACGTCTTCCCTCCCTTGCACACAACCGCCACGCTCTCTGTAAGCCCGCATTCCGTTATTTTTCCCACATAGTTCTCCGCTGTACGCGCTTCCTAATTTAAACTTTTGTGCATTTTTTTGTGTGCAGGCGTTGCTCCAGTTCACTGCCTAGAGATTAGTGGTATGCGTAGTAACCTGTCATCAACTTGCAGCGATGGGCTGTAGGGATCTCTCATAATCGTTGCCCTATGTGGTCTGGTCTTCTTGTTGGAGCGAAGGATTGCAACAATTAATGAAAATGAAATCAGACGCGATCTTGCCTGTTGCCTCGGTGGAGTTCAAATCGGGTACAGAAAGCTCTGTTGCACGGAGGTCCGCAAAGCTACTCGTGTGACTAAGAGTTATTCATATAAACAAAGATTTGGGGGTCCGTCCCGGCCCAGGCACGATGGGGTCGAAGATGAATCTAGTCCTCTTCATAATTTGGGGGCAAAGGTCAAAGGGCAAAGTTTTCATAAGTGATGCCAGCCACCTATCAGGAGCGCGTGGGGGTTTTGTAAGATATATTGAGTGTTTCTAATGACTTGATTCCTCTGAGGCGGTGCTGGGGGATGAATTTTCCTGTGATGCTTTATGGCTCCGGTCCTGAAAAGACAAATGTTGGAGCAGCTGAGTGATTCAAAATTAAATGAAACCAGAAAGCGCTTGTAAGGAGTCTAGTAAGCTCTGTGTGTGTGACACTGCCATGTAGAGACATTCCTGATAGACAAGAAGCCCAACGCACGCTGAATAGAACAGGCTGCCCCCAGCTGGAGCATCAAATGCTCTTTAACCCCATTCAGCTCCGTTTGAGCACATTGCCTGGCGTTTTTAATGACAGATAAGGGAGTTAGACATGATCTCCCTTAGGTCCCATGAAGATCTAAGTGGTAAAGACCCACTAAATTGAACACTGAGGGTGCTCCTGGACAGCACCGATACTCCACGATTCATGAGGCGTAAAAGAAGCTGATGGGAACGTTTCTCCCGTCAACCTCCCTCTGTGGAGATGGCACCAAGCTCGACTGAAGGTCTGTCAACTCCAGTTATGTTATTTATTTGCATATCCTAAGCCAGGGGTCACCAACCAGTCGATCAGGATCTATTGGTAGATCTTGGAACCTCTGACAGGGGATCCTGACTGGTCTGGCCAAGCGGTTATCAAGCCTAGCACTTCAGCTGCCCCCCACAGACTGCTGCACATCTCCTGCCCTTTGCTTTGGCTCTGTCCCCTCAGGAGCCTCTGCTTTCTGTGCAGGGCAGGGGAGGGGTACTGATATCAAGATGTTCCCTCTCCCACCCTGTGCCCTATCTCCCCAGAGCAAAGAGGGGGCACAGCAGGACTTGGGATGGAGTTTGCTGGCTGCTTTTGGGAGTGGTGCAAGGTCAGGACAGGGGTGAGCCTGCCTTAGTCCCACTACACCACCACCCAAGAGCCACCTGAGGTAAGCAGGGCCCAGCTGGTGCCCACATCCTGAAATCCTATCCTAGTCATGAACCCCCTCCTATACCCAAGCTTCTGCCCTAGCCCCGAGCACCCCTGCATCCAAATGCCCTCCCAGAGCCTGCACCTGGAACCCCCTCTGGTACCTCAACTGCCTGTCCCAAGCTCAGGTCAGAGCCCCTCTCACACTGCAAATCCCTTAATTCAAGCCCAGAGCCTGCACCCCAACCCTCTGCCCCAGACTGGTGAAAGTGAGGAAGGGTGGGAAAGGGAGGGAGGACAGAATGAGTGGGAGGAGGGGGGAGCTCAGCAAAGGGGCACAAAGGAGGTGGGGCAAGGGTATTTGGGTTTGAGGTAGATCTTGGATTGCACTTAAATTCAAAAAGTGATCTCGTGCTTAAAAAGGTTGGAGACCCCAGTCCGAAGTTGACCTCCAAGTCTAGTGTAGACCTCACCTTCCGCCTGGCCGGCCACAATTTAAACAGTGCCCCCAGACCGGCAATTCCCAGCTGCAGACAAGATGGATTGGGATGGGGTACTTTACAGAGCCACTTCTCAGAGCAGAACTGTACCTCACTGCCGTGATACCAATCAGGGGCGCACATCCCCGTAGGGACAAGCAGAGGTCTTCCGGAGAGTACATCAACTCATCAAGCTACATGCCTAGTTTTCCAACAGGCGACATAAACGGCATTTCTGAGGTCTGTACCCACTCAGAGGTCTTACTTTTCAGTCCATAGAGCAGTATAAACAAGTCATTGTCTGTAAGACCAATATTTATATCCCCATTGATTGATTACATAATTATATGGCAACAGTGCACAGTGACACTTGCGTTTTTATGCCTGATTTTTAAGCAAGTCGTTTTTAAGTGAATTGAAACGTGGAGGTACACAAGACCAATCAGACTCCAGAAAGGGGTTCAGTAGTCTGGGAAGGTTGAAAGCCAGCACCTTGCTTATTTATTTGAGGGGAAGAAATAGCAAATAGAGGGAAGAATTAATACACATGACCATAAAGATGTACCTTACAACCTACTTTCCCCTCAGAAGGGGTGGCCAAAATGGCCGACTTTCAAGAAGCATTTCAAGAGACCGGCATGAGCGCATTGTGTTCTCTGCACCAGAAACATCCATACCAGCGCCCTCTCGGCAATCAACTGGCTAATAATGAGAAAAAGTGTTCTTCCTATGAAGGAGCCTTGACAGTCTGCAAAATGACAATGAAAGTCTATTGACCCTCACACGCAGGAAACAATGAAACAATGTCATGTTTTTAAAAAAGGGAATTCCACCTTGTATCTCAGTAAATACACGAGACTTTGGCATCTCAGGGCCTAGAACACACCCGCTTAGATTTCCCTCGGGGTGATCTAACATTACTTAACATCAGCCGTTTTGCACATCATTTATTAAAGACATTAAATATAGCACTTAGCTAGCATGAAATATCACCCCGATTCTTTTATATACAATAACCATTGTGCTTACAATGACTTAAGCGGCATATATTTGTTTAAAAAAATCATTATATTTACCCAGAGCATTTAAGAAAAGAATTTTCCAAATTCCGGAAGCAGAATTTCCTCCAACAAGGGAAGGAAATCATTACTTTTTAACCTTAAAAACCCAATGAATGTAATGCTTTAATACCAAGGGGAGAAAAACAATGAAGGA
This sequence comes from Apalone spinifera, assembly GCA_030068395.1. Taxonomy (NCBI): domain Eukaryota; kingdom Metazoa; phylum Chordata; order Testudines; family Trionychidae; genus Apalone; species Apalone spinifera. Next base: position 3,810,191 of record JANRFK010003679.1, on the reverse strand, counting down.
GTTTCTTTTTAATTGCATAAGGTAAGTGTTTATATTAAGAATGTGTATATGTAGTTCTGAATCTCTGAGGCCAACATCAAGTAAAAAAAAATGGCGCCTAGCTATTCTATAATGCCCTTTATTAATAGATCTCAAAGCACTTTAGAAAGGAGATAATTTTATAAGTGGGGAAACTGAGGCACAATGAAGGCAGTGGCTTGCCTAACGTCACCCAGCATGTCACTGGCAGAGGGAGGAAGAGATCCCAGAATTCCTGTGCCCCAAATCCGATCAATCTCACACATCCCCTTGTTTTTCTTGTCTTTTTTCCTCCACTCGGCTCATCTGAGGACATGGGTTTTGCCCGCGAAAGCTCATGATGCTATCTATGTATTTTTGTTCATCCCTAAGGTGCCACGGGACTCCGCATTGTTTTTAAAGTCCCAGACTCACACGGCTCCCCCGCTGAGACTTTTTAAACACCCCTTGTGCCTTTCAAAGATCGTTTATTCAGATCCATTCAGAGGACTGCGAGAAGATGGGTCACAAAGCAGAGTTTGAGTGAAACGGGAAAAATGTTGACCAACTCTATCTTTTATTTGTCTCTTTGTAGTTAAATAAACTCACCATCTCGCCACAGTCTTACCACCCTGCTTTGAGTCTCTGAGCATGTCTTCACTACGGGCTGAAGTGATGGGCTGCAATTGACCCAGTGGGGGTTAACATATCGCCTCTAGCCACGCACTCTCCTGTCGAGGACAGTACTCCACCAAAATGAGAAGAGTAGGCGGAGTCGAGGGAAGCAATGCTGTTGTGCCCATCTTGCCGTTACAGAAGAGCTAGGTCTCAGGATCAGATGTAAAACAAGGGACCTGAGCACCGGTCCTCCCCGGGGCACATTTACAAGAAGGTGATTAACCGAGGAAAAGTGGCCAAATTTCAACTTGGAAAGAAACTAGTCTGGCCTCCTAAATGCCAGCACAGTTTCAGTTCTTTGGGGCTTGCTCTACATTATTGCGGCATTGCTCATAAACAGCTGCCCTGTTCCACCTCAGAGGTGGCTGCCGTTCAGTGATTCACGGGTGTGTTTCCATAATGCTTTGTTTAGTCTGCGGAACACTTTGGAATCCTGTGGAAGTGCATAATCATAAATAACAATGTAATTATTCATCACTAGAAGATTTACCCAGCATTGCTTAGGTCCTTCAGGGCCTGGCAGTGGGGAGAGGGGAGTGCAGGAATCAGGAAAGGGCCTTGAGGATGTGGGGGACTCAAGGCAGGGGGCTGGGAATGTGGGAGGGGGCGGGAGTCAGGGTTGGGGGGGAGGAAGGGCGCAGGGAAGGGGTTGGGGTCCAGGAGTCAGGGCAGGGGGTTGTGAGGAGGGGCATCTCAAGGCAGGGGGTGGAGATGGCAGCTAGTGTCTCCCTGAGGGTGGTGCACCCTGCTAGCTGTGCACCCCACCCTCTGGCTTATCTCGGGGGGGGGGGGCATGCATCCTTGCCTCTGGCTTTGCCCCAGGGCTGGCTGGGAGGTGAGGGTCATGCAGGCCTCCCGCCAGTGCTCCCTTGGCCCAGCCCAGGGACTGGGGGATGGGTCTGTGTGACAGCCGACAGCTGTTCTCCATGGCAGGCCATGGTGGTGGATGCTGCCAGCCAATGGCTTCTTCTTCAAAGCTGCTGCCCCCCCTGTGGTTGTGCTACAGTATAACTGTTCCTCCTACCAGAGCCCTCCCGTTCCATTGGATGAGAACCAATCCCATTCCAGCCACATCCCATTGTCCTGGCACAACCAACCCTGACCTTGCTTTAAGTTAGGAGAAGAGGAAGCTGCCTACCGAATGCGGTGGTCCTTGCTCTTGCCATTTAGGAGGAGTTCTTGAACAAAAGGACTCACAGACAGACAGCACCTTTCTAAAATATATCATTAGAGATGTTGAGCACCAGCTGGCAATGGGGCTGCATTGCTCCAGACATTACAGCCAGGCAGAATACCAGATGGCCCCTGCCCCAAGGAAGCTACAATCTAAATAGCCAAGACAGAGGTAGGGAGGGGCAGGGTGTAACGGGCCAGCAGAGCGAACAATGGGGTGGCAGCAAAAGGCATGTCAGGGCCAGATGCTCGGGAAGCAAAGGGAAGCGAAGGGATCAGGGCAGGATGGGGGGCAGGTATGGAAGGAAGTTGAGGTGAGGAGACAGTGGGGGAGGGGAGTGTTGGCATAAACAACCTCTTGGCTCGGGACAGACACCGTCCAATCACAACTGCAGAAAGTTCTCTGCATCCCCCGAGCTCCCTGTTTGTGCAATCCCCCGTTCACTCCCCCAGGCTGCAGAGAGGGGTGGGGAGGGAGGCATTGCCGGGGTCCTAGTGCCCCCTGGCTTGGAGTGGTTTCCATTCAAGATGGCCGACAGAGGTGGGAGGAGCAAAAGGGGCAGTTGTCCCAGCAGCAGCCGCGACTGGAGCCCTGAGCCCTTTAAATCACTACTGGAGCATAGCGTGGCGCGGTCCTGGTGGCCCTGAGGGCTGGGTGGAGGAGGCTAGCCCCTAGCCCCGCCCCTTTCACCTGAGGCTCCGCCCCTTCTGAGGACCCAGAGCTGAGTCTCCCCCCGACACACACACATTGCCCAAGGCCCAGAAAGGTTTGTCACCAGCCCTGTTTCCAGTTTGGCTCAATGACTCTCGGGCCGCCCCCTCCCCCACTATAAAACTTGTTCCAACACCTCTGGGGGGAGGGTGTCTCCCCACACAGTTCTGGAGGCAGGCAGGGCGCCGGCGAGGCTCCATTTTACTTCATGCATGTCCCCCAGAGCAGCAAGCCTCACATCGCTTGGTTCCACCCCTCCCTGCCACAGTATCTGGTTGCCCATTTGGCCAATGGCCAAACCTAGGGGTATCAAATTCACTGCTCGTTTGGAGTTTAGTTTTCAACCATAAAAACTATTTGTCTGGAAAATTTCGCTCTGCTCTCCGGGCGTCTCTTTCGCAACGGACGCCTGCCTGCAGCCTCCTTCCCTGCAGAGCGTTACGGCCCGAGATCCCCGGGCGGGGACCGGGGGCTGACTCAGCGCATGCCTCCAACCTCTTGGCCAAAACTGAATTCAAAAGAAATGTCGCCTGAAACCCACCTCATTCACAGCCTTCTGAGGTGAGCGGGAGTCCGGGGAGGAGATGCAGGAGAGGTCAAACGTCCACTGAAACCGTGGTCATTAGCATGGTGGGGGCTGCTGAGCTATACTGAGTTGTGAAAGATCGAGAATTCATGTCAAAGCAGAAGGAAGTTGTTGGGGAGAGATTAATTCTGACCTACAATTTGTGCTTGGGGGGGAGCAGGAGGGAGCTGCCAAATACCGTAGGGCAGGGGTCACCCACCAGTCAATCGGGGTCTACTGGTAGATCTTGGAGCCTTTGACAGGAGATAGCCAAGAGGCTATCAAGTGACACCACTTCAGCTGCCATTCCCTGTACTGCTGTGCAACTCCTGCCCTCTGCCTTGGAGCTGTCCCCTCAAGAGCTTCCTGCTTGCTGGGCAGGGAAGGAAGGGGGGTGCTGATGTCAGGGTGCTCCCCCATTCTGTATCCCATCTCCACAGAGCAGAGAGGGGACACAACAGGGCTTGCGATGGAGGGAGTTTGCTGGCTGCTTTTGGGAGCGGTGCAGGGCCAGGGCAGGGGTGAGCCTGCCTTAGCCCCACTGCACCCCACCTAGGAGCCACCTGAGGTCAGTAGGGCCCAGCCGGAGCCCACATCCCAAAACCCTACCCAAGTCATGAACCCCTCCTGTACCTCAAGTCTCTGCCGTAGCTCAGAGCACCTCTGCATCCCAACACCCTCCCAGAGTCCGGACCTAGAATCCCTCCTGCACCCCAACTGCCTGCTCCAAGTTCAGAGCCCCTCTCACACTCCAAGACCAGAGTCTGCACCCCAACCCTCAACCCCAGCCTGGTGAAAGTGAGGGAGGGTGGGGGAGGGATGGAGGATGGAGTGAGCAGGGACGGGGCCTCGGAGAAGGGGCACAAAGGAGGCAGGGCAAGGGGATTTGGGTGGGAGGTAGATCTTCGATTGCACTTCAATTCAAAACGCGATCTCGTGCTAAAAAGGTTGGAGACCCCTGCCGTAGTGGGATTGGAGAAGAGGTTCTAGGCGGGCCATGAGCGTTTTGTACGTGTGCCATCAAAAGTGAAGCAGAGGGACACAGACTCACACAGGAGCTAAACAAGCCCCTAGGGCAGCCTTCCTCCATGCGGCCTGGCTGAGGCCTGCTTTCGTGTGGGGAAGGGAGCCGAGTTCGGGATTCCTCCTGGAGGCGTGTGGAGTCCCCGGGCTTAGCAGAATATTCCCTTCAATACCAACAGCCTGATTCAAGGCCCAACAAAGCCAACGGACAGAGCCCCATTCACTTCCATCAGAGTCAGATTGGGCCCTAAATCCCAAGGGCGGATTTGGATTTTAAGAGGTCAAGTAGGAAAGTGTGTGACACGGTTGTTAGGGCAAGAAAATTCAGGCTCCTGGGTTCTGGTGCCACTTCCCCACTAATTATGGGCAACTTACTCCCCCCCCACCCCCACCCCGCCATGCTGTACCCTGAAGAGAAAGTTTCCCTCCCTCCCAGGCATCGTTAACGTCAGTAAAATGCTTTGAGAGTCTTGGCTAGATGTGTGGTTGCGCGCTCAAGTCCAGACGACACCCACTCGGCCTCCCCGGAGCAGGAGGGGATCGAGCCAGCGATAGCTGCACATCTGTTTTGAATCCGGTATGAAGAAAAGATGCAAAGAGAGGGACAAGTCGGTAAACAGAGTGGGCCTCAGGCACCCCCTGCCATGACGTCAGGGACGGCCTGGATGTCACCGAGGGAATTTGGCCCACAACTAACATCTAAGGTACCTACAGGCCCCATCGCCGTGGTACCTCAGCGCCTCACAATCACACGCTCTGTGAGATAGGCCAGTGCTACTCCCATGGACTGGGAACTGAGGCCTGGAGACGCTACACAATTCCCCACAGGAAGATCAGACGGGAAGTCCATGGCAGAGCAGAGAACTGAATCCATTTCTCTCAGGGCCCAGTCCTGCACACTGCAACCTGTCACACTCCGAAGGCAGCACGGCCGAGGTTTAGCAGCGTCATTCCCACAGCTACGCGTGGCATTGCAGCCATGTGTTCAGCTCATGATAGCAACTGCTGTCCCCGTCCCCAAGCAGGATCCAAAATGGACGCTGGCGGCTGGATTTCGTACCTCAGGACAGCCGGGGAATGAGCCCCGCGGCGGCAGAACAGAAGAGAGGGATGCACCACTCAAAGAACTTTGCCACCCTCGAGCTCGCGGCCTTGAACAAGGGGCAGCCAGCAAGGGAAAATGGGAAAGGGAAAGGGGGAGAACGGGAAGCGGCAGCGTTTGCAAAAAAAGATCCTGTTTACGTTAAAGATGGCAAAAGCGGCTCAGATCCAGTGGACCGTGTCATTCCCCTCTAGATTTGGGATATTAAAAATAACCCCCGCTGACCTTTGCCCACCTCTCTCACAGCATCACTTGGCTGCTTAAAAAAGAAAGCAGCTTCTCTGGGGAGATAGAGCTGTGCTCTGTTACGCTGTACGGGCCGCTGGAGATAACTCGGCCCTGAGAAGGAAAGGAACCGGATCTTCAACGGGTGTATGCCCAGCGTCGCTCCGTTGGCTTCCACGCGCCGAATCACACCAGCCGGGAACCTGAGGTAACGGATGGAACCTGGGGACATACAAAAGGTGTAGCTAAGAGTGAAAAGAAAACCCAGTTCTGGCTGGGTACTCCCCCCCCGGCCAGGTCCCGTTATGTCCCCCAGACACAACCGCCTCCTCCTCGCGTCTCTCTGAGGGGGCCTTTTATCTGGAGGAAAGTGGGGTGTTTTCCTCACCCCTCTTTGACCTAGACACCAGGGTGCCCACTATGGCTCAGAGCTTTCCACACAGTTCAACCGGCAGAAGAGGCCAGTGGGGCAGAAATGCAGCAGCGCTGGAGGAGGAGCGTGAAACTCAGTTGGGGTCCATGCCAATAACCCGCCTTCCCTCCCTGATCGCCCCTTCTCTTTTACTTCAGTACCCCACATCTCTGTACTGTACCCTTCCGCCTCCCTGGCTCCGGCTGCCTTTCCCTTTTGCCTTACCTCAGGTCCCATAACAAACCCAACCAAGCACACCCACAAGTGCTGCTAAGCAATGCACACAAAGGTAGCACCCCGTTTGCTAACCATCCCTGCCAGCCCTCTTTCAGATGATGGATCCTGTTCTCCCCTGCTCCTTGCCTGCTTCGTATACTTGGCCCTGTCATAGGGTTCCATGCCCCTACCCATCACTACGGTAGATGGGCGCCTTCCATGTAAAATCAACAACAGCAGCAAAATCCCCAACGTTCTCCCTCCACTCTCCGGCCTTCTCCCTTTTGGGGAATCAAAACTCAGCTCGGAGTAGGGATACGGGGGGGGGGGGGCAGTTCAGAGGAGGGTGGGTGAATAGGAGGGGAAGGCCTGTAAGAAGAGAAGGGTTTTGTAGCATTTCCCCAAGACAGACAGACAGAGTCTAGGTTGACCTACTCGCCTCTGGAACTTAGCTCTTCAACTCTTCAAACCAGGGACAGTCCTTGACAAGGGGAGTGTGCAGCCCTAATCCTGATGCCGTAATGCCAATAGCGCTAATGAGCTGCCTTAACGGGCTGTTGCAGAGAGCAGTGAGGAGTTAGAAGGGCAGCCGTTCTGCTGTGGAGATGGCAGGTCTGCTGGAGAGAGATAGCCCAGACTTGCACAGCTGAGACCCAGCGCTGACAGATCGCAGAGAGAGGGCCAGATCCGTAGGGGGAACGTGGAGGATTCGGTGGCTGGTCTTGCAAAGCCTCACTCCTCTACGCAGTCCCAATTCACTCAGGAAGTACCGTTACGTTCAGTGGGGTTACTCGTGTGAGTAAGATTTGTGGCAACAGGCAGGGATTAGAAGCTCTGCCTGGCTCTGAAATGCAACCATTCTCCCCTGAGTCACTAGGTCCTCCAGAGACAACAACTGACGGATAATAAATCACCCCATGCTGCAGTGGATTCCTGTTCTCCATCAGTTGTCCTCTTACCGCCCCCCTCCCTTAGTTTAATGACCAGGACCACTTCCCCCCTTGAACTCTGCCAGTTCCTAACACTGGGCAGAAAAACCCAGGGGAGGCAAATTTGAGTGTCTCCAGCAGACTTGAAGGCTCTAGGAAGTGCGAATTTTTCAAGGTGTGAGCCTGGTTTTTGTGTTGTTGGTTGCGGGTGGAAGCAAGTCCTAGGGCTATTCTACAGCAGGAATAAAGGGGCTGGGTGGGATTGTCAGCTACTTTTGGCTGGACTGCACAATCCAAGGCACTTAGTAACAAATCCTTTGTTAATCTCTCACATATTTCCTGTTGTAACGTACAACGCTGGGTATTTCTCATGTAGAGGCAGCTACATGAGAAATAGGAATTCTATTGTAACGGAGCAATAGCCGGTGTCCCGGCATTGTAAGCCAACAATCCCTTTAGGGAAAGTTTCTTTCAAAAGAACTGGGCCAAAGTATTGTTTCTTTTTCTTCTAACTCGGCTCCACCACCTATTGGCCAAACTGTCGCTCCTCAGGCGAAACCTGAGACTCGCCCTGAGCCCTTGCCTCAATTTTTTATTCTGGTAAATTTGCATTAGGCAAATCTTGGCGCTCCGTTCTCAGATCTGATTCGGGCAAGCCCGCGTTAGCCCATAGTCTCTACTGTATTGTCCATAACCTATTTAAAGCTGTCTGAATTTCTGCCCTAGTCCTAGCAAAGAGTAGACTAGCCCAGGTTAGAAACATCCACCAGCCAGTGGTAGATGAACGCCAATGAACACCCAAGGCGGTGAGGAGTCCTGTGGTACCTTATAGACTAACCGAAGTGTTGGAGCATAAGCTTTCGTGGGCAAAGACCCGCTTCATCAGATGCATGCCCAGTGGGTGGAAAGAGGGAAACACAGACGTACAGCGGGGCAAAATTTTTCAAGCAAAATTTCTCCATGCATCTGAGGAAGTGTTTTTTTAACCCCCGAAAGCTTACGCCCAGGTAAATCCGTTAGCCTCTAAGATGCCACAGGACTCCTCGATGTTCATGCACATCGGTTTTTTTCGGGGCACCAAAACTATTAGCAAGTTCAATTCAGAAACAACGTTCTGACTGAAATAAGCTGGCAACAAAGAAATGTGAAAACGCCGAAACAGGCGGCTTTGGCGTTTCGGTTCAAATCGACATTTCTGCTTGGAAAGTATTTGAATTGACACTTTCTTTCAAAGTGATGTTCAGAATGCTTCCTTTTGACCGGAACAAAGTGTTTGTGTGTGTTTTTGTGCCAATGAGAAAATTAAAAACCAAAAAACCAACCATGCATCAGTTTCCGTTTGAAACAAACCTATTTCCCCACCTCGACTTTTTCTCTTTAGATGTTCAGTGAAATTAATTATTTTCTCAGCTGAACATAGGACACAGCAGGGCTCTCTATTCACACCTGGGGGTCTCCTGGCGCCAGGAGGGGTGCTGCCAACGAAATGGAACAAGGCAGAGAATCCACAAACGTGGGTGGGAGGTTTCCCTGAGTAAGGATGGAGTGAAAAGAGGGAAAGGATAGCAGGGTTTGGCCCATTCAGAACTTGGCTCTCATGGTTGTTCTTTCACTGTCCACAGCAAAGTCTTTTTGGGGTGTGTGGAAGGGGTGGAATGGCCCCATGGGCGGGGGGCCCACAGGACTGGGAAGAACCAGATGAGGAGGGTCAGTTTGGCCTATACAGACAGAGTTTGGCAAGAGGTTCCCAAGACATGGGAGTGGATGGAAGCCTGCCTCCGAATATACTGGTGCTGCGTGAGGGGCTGGCAAGGGGCCACATGTCCCCTACATGCTGTGGGCAAGAAAGACGGGGCCCAAACCTCTGGGCATCCTGGGGGTCTTGTGGAGGATCAGGCCCCCTGCTCTCACTGGCAGCGATGGGGGGAAGTGGAGCAATGTGGCACCCCTCCCCCAGCCACATTGCCTGAGGGAGGGGTGGGGGTGGGGACAGGACACCCCCGCCCCCCATGTTCACTTGTGGGAAACAGAATGCTGCTTCCCCCTGCTGCCACCGGAAAATACAGGGGGGCTGACCCCTGCTGCCAGCTTCAAGCCCCCCTCCAGTGCCCAGCCTGCATCGTTGGGGGAGGGGACTTGGGGGAAGAGGCGGGGCAGGGGCGGGTCTAAGTGGAGGGGGTGTTGTCCTGGCCCTCCCATGGTGGCATGGGGAGCAGTCATGTGTGGGGGGGTTGTGGTCAGGTGACCGGTGCTACCCCCTGCATCCTTCCTGAGTGGTCACCCCTGTCAGGACACTTCACACACAGGCGACGAATCGTCACTAAGAATGGTTCCCTCAGCGCCCAAGGCTGCACACACGTTTCCGAGCCTGGAGGCCTTGCCAGCTGTATTTTGATTTGACAAACTGTCAGGCTTTTCAACTATTACAGGCTTTTTTTTTCCTTTTCCTTCAAGGGTCGCTCGTTGTTTTCTTAGTCCTCACTCGCAGGCTGTTGCTTCTTGCGGTGCATGTTCGGGAGATGTTAAATAGCTGCAGGTTTCCTGCACAGGCCCAGTAGACGTCCTGAACCTAAGCCAAACATACGCTGTACAGCAAGCCATGCCGCATGGGTGAAAAACGATTTTCACAGGAGCCGGCCCGGCAACCAGCGCTCCTCCAGAGAGCTCATTCACAGCGTTCCCATTAGAGGCTGTGAACTTGGAATTCCAACACTGATCATCTGGGCAGAATCTATTACATTTACCATCATGCCCCATTCGCTCTTCCCAGCAGGTGGGCTGAAAAATGAAGCCATTTCCGCCAGCAGCAACGGAGGGTAGTTTGCAGTAATTGAATTACCAGACGTCTTCTCAGGGGGCAATTTTTTCATTGCGTGTACCTATGGAAACATTGTTTTCACTAGCTCGGTACAGCGCCTTCCCCCAAAAACTTGTCTCTTCCAAACAGATTGTATTTATTCCCTTGGTTTTAGTTACAGTTCTCCTAATCTGGATAAAACAAGAATCCCTCATAATGTGCATCCAAGCTTGAAAATAATGTAGAAGAGTAAGAAATATTTTGGGAAGCTCCATCTGGGGATAGATAGATAGATAGATTTTGAGGGGCTACTGAGAACCCGCAACTGTCTCTGAGGTCAGTGGGTGTTACAGGTGCTCTTCCACATCAAGATTAGGCCTATGGTCATAAAGTTATTTACTCACTTCTTGCTGATGTCAAAACATGTGTGTGCTACCTACTCTTTAATATTGTCTAGACACTTTTGAAGAATTACACAGTTCGGCCGCATCTAGACTGGCAAAAACTTGCCAGCAGTCTATACTGGCTGCTTGAATTTGTGCAAGAGCACTGACTTTGTAATGTACAAAATTAGTGCTTCTTGCGCAAATACAATGACGCTCCCGTTCGGGCAAAAGCCCTCTTGTGCAGATGTATTTGCGCAAGAGGGCCAGTGTAGACAGCTAAAAAGCGTTTTGCGCAAAAAAGCCCCGATGGCGAAAATGGCGATCGGGGCTTTCTTGCGCAAAATCGCGTCTAGATTGGCACGGACGCTTTTCCGCAAAAAGTGCTTTTGCGCAAAAGCGTCCGTGCCAATCTAGACGCTCTTTTCCGCAAAGGCTTTTAACGGAAAAACTTTTCTGTTAAAAGCATTTGCGGAAAATCATGCCAGTCTAGACTTAGCCTTCGTGGACCTGGGATAACGTCATTGCTCAGATAACATCGCCCTCTGTTGGTGAGGCAAAGGCACTGCATGCTTCCCAATGCCTCCGCAAGCCTTTGAGGGCATGGCTGAATGCACTGTACAGATACATTTTGGATGAGCGTGTTGAGCATTCAGAAATTCCGTGGGCATGACAGAATTTATTCCTGCCCGTAGCTTTTACAGATCAGAGCGATGCCGTTCTAGCTGATGCGGTCTGGATTTGGAAGCCACCGTCTATTTATTCCTTCTGCCACTTGCTTCAAACGATGTTGATGTATCCAAGGCCCTAAATTATGCATTTGGTGTATTTTTTGGGCTCTCTTTCAAGGACTGGTCTTCATCTCAGTGACTTCAGAGAGCTCCAGGATTGCACTAGTGCAAAGTGTGAGCAAAGCCAGTTTTTCTGCCAGCTCTACGAGCCTAAAAGGAGGGTTTTACAGATCCATAAAGGAAGCATCTAGGACATAGTTGCCAAAAATCAGGCGCAGACACTCATTTCACCTAATTTTGAACCCACTTTTAAATGGTAGGGGTGAAAGTTCATCCCAAATTCAAGCGCGGTTGGGCTCGCATTCTGCTCTGGAGAGGTCGTGTGAGAGAAAAACCAAGGACAAAAACTTAGAGCTGGTCAAAAAGATTCATTAAAAAATGTCAACAAAAAATCAGGGTTTTAACTAAGTGAAATGCTTCACCAAAAACACTTTTTTCCCAGAAAAAGTTTCAAGTTTCTTAAAAAAAAACTTTTGGTCAAAACTGAAAATCAAAAACCTTTTCAGGATGGCCAAATAATTTTCCTTTTTCTGAACATTCAAATGTTTCTATGGAAAAAAACAACATGCTTCAACCAGCTATAAGAAAGCAGATGTAAAATTAAACAGAAAGAGGGCAGCAACACAAGTGCAGAGAGAGAGAGAGACAATAAAAAAAGGGGAATGGAAGGAAGATAGTGTAGAATTCATGAAAGACTAGAGAGGTGGGTGTATATTTCATTTTAAAATGACATGAAAAGAACACTAAAGTTGCAAAGTTAGGCACCCTAAGGTTGCCATGTAACCTTAACTCTGCCCACTTATTGACATGATCACATGCCATTTTCCTCATTAAGCATGGAAGCAACATGAGCGCATTGAATAACAGTTAGGCTTTATGATACTGAACTGTACCTGGCACATTTCTCGATTGCTCCCTGTGCGTTTTACAAAAAGACTCTTCTATGATCAACTATGACGGGTGTTACCAGCTAGGCCGGGGGAAAGGGAGAAGACGTGTCTCTTTTCAAAGCAGCCTGAAGTGTTTAAGTATTTTAATATTCCAAATGACACATGGGAAATCCTACTAGCTTATCACATTGTGTGGAAACATTCAGGCTGATGTTCTGAGTCCAACAGAGCAGGTCTGTTAAGTCAATGAAGTTACGCAGGTTTATGCCACTGAAGATCTGACTTAAATATGTTGCTTTCTTCCCTACAGCGTATCCATCATAAATGCCAGTCGTCACTCACAGACCTTGATAAAAGCTCTTACTGACTTTCCCATCATACCCACAGTGAGCAGTGAGGCTCCAAATCCAGAAATTGCTTTCTTTACCACTCCAAATCCCTCTCCAGCTGACCCTCTGCCCCTAACAGTTTTTAAAACATCCCAAACCCAACAACCAACAACTATATTTAGGCAACTGAAGAAGTGGAACATCTGGGAATAATAACAGCGCTCCTGCTTGAAAATGGTGATTATATGCCACCGTCAAGCTTGCCTCACCGGGCGGAACGCGTTGGAAAACACATTTTGTATCTTTCAGACTGGGAAATCAGCTGAGAGAATTTGTGCATCACTAGGTGTGACACAGAACGATCGCACAGAGGAAGAACAGGAGTATTCCAAGATGTTAGACCGGGATTTTGAGGGAATGTGGGTACAAAAGGGTTTGTAGAAAAAATAATAAAGGGGTGCCCAAAGCCCCATATGATTATTTTCATGCTTCCCCCCCCCCCCCCCCCCCCCCCCTCCAGATCTGTTCAAACCCCCACCTGAGGCATGGGAAACCCAAAGCCAAGAACTACTGGCTAGTGCCTGAGAAACAGGAAGTGAAACGGACGAGGGTATTTTCACAGTCGGAGCAGAGTGGCATGAACAAAGCAAACCCAGAGCACTGACGGTCGTCTGGAGCGGTGTTGGGCTGTTTCCTCCTCGAGCTGGATTGCAAAGCTAAACGGAGCCCTGGCTCTATATTTGCAAGATGTGCCATCCGCCACCCAGCGCCCATTGTGCCCGGTCTGGAACCAGGTGTTTTTGACATTGAGACCTGCCGACGGGGGTAGGCAAAAGGGGCAACTGCCCCGGGGCCCGGTGATTCAAAAGGGCCAGGGCTCCTGGACCCCATTAGCAGCAGCACCAGCAGCCAGAGCCCCACTGCAGAGCCCTCGGCAGCATGCTCCGGGGAGCGCTGAGGGCCAGCTGCCCCAGCCACACCCCTTCTGCCCAAGGTCCCACCCCTTCCAGGAGCACGGAGGGCTTGGGGAGTGGGGGAGCTGGTGCCAAGGCAAGGGGTGGGGGGCTCAGGGCAGGGAGCTGGGAAACCAAAGGGGGGATTTACCGGGGCTGCCCATAGCAACAAGGGTGGTGCTGCTCCAATGGCAGGAGGCCGGGACTGCTCCCCAGCTGGGGGCCAGGGAGCAGGGAGCAGCCCTGGGCTCCAGCTTGTCTGGGGATGGTGGATTCCAGGGGCCAGACCAGCCTTCCAGCTGCCCCTCCCCACCTTGCAGCTGGTCCAGTGGGAGTGGGACTCTGGGGCCTGGTCCCAGCCTGCAAGCATCCCCCTGGCCTGCAGCTGGCCCAGGGCTAAGCTGCGGTTTCCAGCCCTGGCATCTCCCAGAAGGGGGTCTCTCCTTGGGGATGGCCAGGCTATGGTTCCGGGCCCTGCCCTCTCTTTGATTGGAGCCTCTCCTGGATGGGGGCCAGACTGAGCTGCCCAGCCCTGGGGATGGTCTCGGGGGCCCCATCAGGGTGGCCAGGGAGAGTGAGGGCTCCCTCCCCCCTCCCCACCATTCAGCACTGTTTGGGACAGGGGGTCTGCTTTCTCAGTCCAGTGGATGTCAAAGTGAATCCCAGGACCCCGATGGACATTCTCCTTCTGGTGCAGCTGCCCCCAGTAGTCACTCTGCAGTATAGCTCTCCCTCCAATCAGCCCTCCCTTTCCATGGTCTGGAAATCAGTCCCACTGCAGGCACTTCCCATTTTCCTGGCACAACCAAATCTTGACCTCACTTTTAGTTAGAATTAGAGGAAGCTGCCTACCAAACTCGATGGTCCTGGCTCTTACCATTTAGGAAGACAGACACACACACAGACAGACTCACACACAGATGGAAGGACTCAGACCCCACTGTATTAGTAGATACTATCCAGATAATACTGAGAATGTTTCTTTGCTCGTTACATTCCATGGGACGCTTGAAGGGCACGCTCCGATGTCCCATTACTTCTCCAATTTCAACTCCCTAACTCGCTTAAAAAACCCAACGCCGTATTGCTCGCAGGCATTTTTAATTTGGGAATTAATACTTTTGCAGGACAAAAGGTGAAACAAAGCGGGGAAACGGGACAGGGAAAGGCAAAAGGAAATTGCTTTACTGCAACATGTTTTATTAATTTTGATACCGTCTCTTTTTCAGCTGGCCAAATTGCAGTCAGGGCTGATTGAAACCTTGCAAAGGGAGACAGGGGGGCTCCAGCACTTCGCACTTGTCAAGGCAATGCCAATCAACTCAGGTTTCCCAGCTTCTGGCGCCCGAGCCAACAAGACACTTCAAGACTCTGTTCAACAAAATGAATAGTTTGAACCACACTGAGCGGTGTCCATAAAAAATAAACAGCCACGTGCATTAAAGGCGCCGAAGAGTCAAACAAAATGGGAGCCGAAAGGAGACGGACTCCATCTCACAAGACCACTTAGCGCTCCCCTGCGGCCCTAGGGCAATTACATTTAATTTAGCCTTTTCCTCCCACAAATCATTTTCAAATTAAAAGAAAAAAAACCCACACGCACTTGAAGATGGAAAGCCTTGAAAGCCAAAGAGCGATTCCTGGGTCGCTGAGCTCTTCTCCTTTTACAGGTGTTTCTTCCTTAACGTCATCCCTGTGGCGTAGCCAGAAGGGGTGGAACTCAACTGGGGGGAGGTGGACATTGGTGCGGATGCTCAGCCCTTGAACCCTGGCCCCGCTCTGTAGCTGCAGCACTGTGCTAAGAGGGGCCAGCCCCCACAGCCCAGCCCCACTCTCCAGCCACCGCTAAAACTACACGTGTCTGCAGCTTTTGCTGAGAAGCCAGGCTCTCAAGATGGGGGCTGTAGCAGACCCCATTCCTCTTTTGGCCTTGCAGTCACATTGTAGGTCCTCACCCTCTTCAAAATTTTCAGCAAGATGCTATAGGTCTGTTCCGGGAAGGCAGTCGATAGGGTTGTCAGGTGTCTGGTGTTTGCCCAGGCAGTTCGGTATTTTGGCCTTCTGTCCAGTTAAAAAAATCAGAGAATACCAGACATCTAAAATGTCCGGTATTTTCTGTTTTCCTCAGATGGATGGCCGGTGGTATTTGTGAGGGTGGCGGAATTTGCGAGGAGCATGGTAATTTAAAGGCACAACAACCTCTTTTTTTTTTTTTTTTTTGCTCAACCAATTTTTCCCTGCCTGTTCGGGATTTTTTGTGAAGGTATCTGGCAACCCTAGCAGTCAAGAGTCCCAGAGGCAAGTCCCTTTGGCTCCTCCTTGGCTCGACATTACAGACATCTTGAGGACTCCTGCTTCCGAGGCAGTTTCTAGGAGAACTTCCGTTCACTTCCCTGGGAGCTGGACCAAACCCTAGAACAGTTGAAGTTCCCTGAGCAGAGTTTTGACAGAGAGCAAAAGGATGACTGTCACATTGAGGAGGACAGGTATGGCTTATGCCCTTCAGCATGGGCTTAGAAAGAACCCATGATCAGCGCTGCATCCTGTACTGAGGAGGGGCCGCTCTGCAAACCCAGGTGGGCTGAGCCATGCCGCACTGGCCCCACCTGCCGGAAGCTGGGAGGCAGGACAGGAAGTATAAAAGATGGATCTTGGCGTGCAATGGGGATGCAACCACTGAAGGAGACAGAAGCCTCCTGCCCTGCTCCTGAGCTGGGAGACCACAGGGAAGTCCCACCAAGCTGAGGACTGGCCCGAGCTGTTGAAGCTACCACTGACCACGTGGAATCACTGGGAGTGCCGCTAGACCCTATCCCAAAGAGCTGGAGGACACCCTACGGATCCAGGTGCACCCGGACCGGAGGGGAGGAAGTGTCCCATGGACAGCAGACCCCAGCCAGGTTGTGTTGCCACAGGAGACCCAGTTAGTGGGTTGTGGCTGGGTTCCCCGCTGTCAGAACACTCTACCTCTGTCAGGGCCCTGAGCTGGGACCTGGTGGAGTTGGGTGGACCGGGTCTCCCTCCCCCTGCCATCTCCCCCCTGAGGTGGCCGCTTGCCCTCCCTGGACTAAAAGGGCTGCTTTGGTCAGCCGTCCACAGAGCTAGTGTGCCCAATTCCTTCGTGGCTCTCTCCGGAGTACAGTCTGTTAGCTGTCCCACTAACTGAGGGCCTGGGCCCACAAGCCTTTCCTCCAGTTATGGACTGGTTGGTACCTAGCCCTGCTTGAGGGCCTGGGGCCCAGAGACTCCTTTGACGCTCTGCTTGGACTGCAGGCCAGACCCACCGACTGTGCAGAGCACTGCTAATTCCCTGATGGGGGGGATCCCCCTGATGTGGTGAGGCAAAGTGCCTCCCCCCCCCGACCCACCGCTAACCCATTACGCTCCCCCAGGCTCGTTCCTTTGGATTTTCAGACCTCCAGCAAACACATTGTTCCCAGCTAAATGAGGCTACCCAGGGACCAGCAATCCTTTGTCTTTGTTAATACAAAGATGCTGAGAGTGTTTTACTGACAGCCAAGCAGTCGGGAATTACAGCGCGATGAATTCGAGGAGAAAAATGTAAGCGATGAAAAAACCTGGTTGATTCATTACTTCCTGAATAAGAATTTTCTCGGTGTGATTTTTCTAGCCTGTATAAACATTCTTATTTTATGCGCACTTCTTCTAGTACTTCTTCCATCTCCCTTATTGCTAACATCAGTGAACATTTGCAGTGGTACAGTAGCACCTTAGAGACTAACAAAACTATCCTCCAGGGACTGATTCTTGGGCCAACACTACTGAGTATTTCTATCAATGATCAAGTTGAGGCTATAAAATCACAAAACTGCTGGGAGAGTAAATAATAAGGAACCAGCTACTGTTACAGAATTCTCTAAACCTCCTCATTCAATGGTCACCATTCAACACCATGTGTCATAACAGCCAAATGCCTGGTAATTCACCTGGGGAGAACAGACTGCATGTTATACCTCCAGGAGGGGAGATTGTCTTGAACAGTAAAGACTCAGAAAAGGACTTTGGGCCATCTTAGCTAATCACCTCAAGTCCACATAAAATAAGAGATTTATGTAGGCGAGAAAAAATCACATGGAGAAAATTCGTATTGAAGAAGCAATGAATCAACACGATTTTTTCATCACTTCCATTTTTCTCCTCAAATTCATCACACTGGAATCCCCTACTGCTTGGCTGTCAGTAAAAAGCTCCTTGTATTAACATAGACAAGGGATTCCTGGTCCTCATTTAGCAGGACAACAGGGAATACCAAGTAGAAATAGAGAGGGGATCTTGCCTCTGAACAAGGCATTGGTAAGATGGCTACTAGAACACTGTGTCCCATGTGGCCCTCTGGCCCAGCTCCGGGGGTGCTCAGGGGATGGAGGACCCAAGGAAAAAAATGAGTGGGTGCTGGCAGCTAGCTCCTCTTCTCCCTCCCACCACTTCCCATGAGTCCCCACCGATCAAATAATTACGCTCCCGCCCTCCCAGCACTTCTCACCCACTGCAATCAGTTATTTTGCAGCATGCAGGAGGCTCTGGGATGGAAAGGGAATGTTGGGGATGGGACATGCTTAGGGGAGGGGGGCAGAAAGAGGTGGGGTGGGAAGAGGCAAGATGGGGGTGGAACGGGAGGGGGGAAGGAGTCAGGTGGGGCGGGGCCTGGGGCGGAAGGGATGTTGAGAACCCTTCGGGCCTAGAGGAAGCCAGTACCTATGTTGTGTTCTGTTTTGGTGGCCACACGTCAAGAAGAATATGGAAATACTGGAGAGAGTTTGAAGGAAGGGTTATAAAAACAATGGAGGTATGGTCCCCCCAACGGTGGGGACACAGACTGTGCACAGCCAGAGGGCTTTGTTCTTAGAGGATGCCACTGTCTTTGGAGGACCAGACGTGATGGTGGGCAAGACACAACCAGCGTAACATCATGACCAGCGGGAGGGGTTAGCGTGGTGTCTCACACCCCGTCTCACAGGGTGTGTCTAGACTACAGGGTTTTGTCGACAAAAGTGGACTTTTGTCGACAAAACTATACCAGCGTCTACACTACCGCCGAGTTCTGTCGACATAACGTCGATAATGGTAAACCTTATTCTACGAGGAATAACGCCTTTTGTCGACAGAATAGATGCTGCCATAAAGAAATGTTTAGAGTCAACTTTTTTCTGCCTCTCTACCCCCCCCCCCCAACACACACATTCCTTTCTGTTGTGCTCTCCTTTTAATGTGAGGAACTGTGTATTATTTGAGGGGGGTGGCACGGGGGGGGAGGGGTGACGCCGCAAGACGTTACAGCAGAATACGAATCACTGGTAACATTCCAAGACCTTTGTAATCAGTCACCAGGCCTTTATAAATTCTCCACTAACGGTTAACCAGCCAGGAGCCGTGCTGCACCCATCCGTTTCCAGCAGCCTTCTTCTCCGGCCCAGTGGAAAGGCCTTGCATTACGTGAGAGTGTCAGTGGCTTTCCTGAGTAATTTCCTGCCTTCTCGCAGCAGAATGTCTCTGTGAGGCGGCCACGTTAACGTTCTAGCAGCGTAATCAGCATCAGATGTGAAGCACGAGCAAGGGCCTGGGCTTGAAACGAAGATGACGTCATTCGGAAGAGGCTCACGGAACGGCAGCTAATTAGCACCACGCATGTGGCGGTATCCGATTGAACAGGCAGGACCGGGGCATCCCTCCCAGACTTGCAAAGTCTGGCGTCAGAATGCAACCCCCCAGAGCGGCGTGACTGTTTACCAAAGGCTTTGCTGGGTTCCCGTCTACCAGCTTTGTCTTCCTCCCAGATGCTGGTCCTCCCGTGCAGCCAGTTCCCAATCCCCTCAGCCATCTGTTCCCAGGAAATACGTTTTCCGTCCATTTCCAAAGCAGTTCCCCTTGCCCACTGGAAAAGTGGCCTGCCATCACAGAGGGACTGGCTGGGATCCAGCACGCTAGGAGGGCGTGGTCTAATGGTTCCCCATTGAACCAGGGAGCCCAATGGACAGCAAGGAGCTTAGGTGCATTTCCGAGCAGACCCCGTGAAGAAGAGGCAGGATCACTGTGGCTCTTTTAAGAAGCGGTGTGCAGCAGTGAAGCATCTCTTCTGCGGCAGGTGAGAATTCTGTTCCTCCGGCTAACGGAACGGACAGGATCCAGCGTCAGTATTATTGGCCTCTCCCCAGAGCAAGCATCATTTTCCAGTGCCTTTTGGTTCCTTCCCCTTTAGATGTCTCACGCCCACAATTATTTTTCAGAGCAGATGGAGAAATCAAAGCCCGTCTGGCTGGCTGCCCTTTCGCTTTTGTCCATGGCAAGAGAAAATGGGCTACCACGTCTCTGCCACTGGGGTCAAACAAGGGCCCACTTTGGAACTGCACGAGCGTGTGAGTTCCCAGGGTTCCACTTTTCTGGGCCCCTGTCTTCCGTGTAGGCCAGCCCCACGATCATTAAGTGCTGCTTGGAGGATTGGGGTTATTAGCCTCAGTGCCAATTGGGAGCTCCCAAATGAAAACCGCTTGCATGGGGGGGAAGGTGCGGACAGCTGCAGGGTGTGATATTGCTTCTGATCAGGGCGACCTGCAAACAGTCACTACAATTCCAGCCCGGGAGCTCCAGGTCCCATCTGAGAGTCAGCTGCTGATTGGATCTGGTTCCTTGGCTCCGTATGATTCAGGCGCTCTGGCCAACAGGGATCTGGCTGGAGCTAAGAGGCTGGCTAGGCGGGCCTGCTTAGAATGCTTGGAAGAGGAGAATCCGTGAATGGGCACGACATTGGAACCTTTGTCTGGAGGGGGAATGTGGGCCCCAAAATTCTGAATCACGCCTGACCCCAACCAGGGATCATCCCCCTCATGCTAGTCAAACAGGTTTTCTTCTGGTGAAACGACACTTAAAGCAGTGGAGTTGCATAGGTGTAAAATGGGTACATGGCCGCAAAGAATGAGCGCTTCTTCAGCAGAGAGAACCGGTATGAAACGTGCACCCCCTGTGATGGGTAGGAGGAGTGCTAGCCAGCACCCGGTGACGAAGGGGTTAAACTCAGGTAGCTAGCAAGGGTGTTGGCAGGGAGCCAGAAGAACCAATGGGAGCACAGTGCTGAAATTTTAATTGTAGAAGATACCTTGCCTGCTTTCTTTGTGTGGGAAGTTAAGCTAGGAGTTGAGACGATACAGAATGATTTAAACCCAGGCAGGACCACCATGCCTCCAAGGAATTCAGGGCATGGAAGTGGACTGAACCAGGAAGGATCATGAGTCAATAAAGCGGAAAAGTGTATCTAGTCACGATCAGGGTATTTTTCCTTATTTTTGTGATTTGGTTTGAACTGCTCTGTGTGAATCTATGCCTCCCCTTCCCCATTCACCATGTAAGGGTGTGTCTACACTGCCACCCTAGTTCGAACTAGGGTGGCTAATGTAGTC
>JANRFK010003679.1:3776706-3789504 GCA_030068395.1 Apalone spinifera | reverse complement strand
GCTGTCTTGTGGTAAAAGAGCTTAGGGTAACCCCGCGGGGGGAGGGGGGGGAGGACCGGGTTGAAGTGCTCCCTCCTGGTTTTTAGGGTAAATTACTTGATGGTGGCAGCTACCCCCCAAAGTCAGTAAATCTGTCGCTCTGGGGAGTTTTTGTAAGCAGAGCCAGGTATTTTTAAGGTCTCTAGAGAGCACCCACTTTCTGCACACATTGGAGATCAACCCTGACAACCCCCAGCTTCAAAGAGAGTCCCACCTTGGGTTTCAATTTTTCATAGATTCTAGGGCCAGAAGGAAGCAATTCAGTGATCTAGTGGGTCCGATCTCCTGTATTATACAGGCCAAAAAACTTCCCTGGATTAAGTCCTGTTTCAACTAGAGGTTTGCCCCATGTTTTTGTGGCCTGGCGGAGGCAGCTTATTTTACCAGAATTTTTTTTGCCCCACCCTAATCAAATGCACTTGTCACCTGCCTGGTCCAAAGTGCCGTTCCATCACACTATAAAGACTCCCATTTATTACAACGGGCTTTGGATGAGACCTGGGATGAGCGTACATTGCTGGTTTGACTGCAGCAGCACAAATAGTTTGGGGACTGTTATTTCCAGAAATGTTTTCCTGCCTCGGAAAGTTTCCCAAGAGAACCTCGTAATGGTTTTCTGTGCCTCTTACATGATGTCTGCTTTGATACAGAGCTTGCTTAATAGAGTCACTTGCCTTGAATAAACGCAACAAACTGCTCTTCCGGGGAGACAGAAGGAGAGTTCGCTGAAAAATCAGCTTGATGAAGAGAACAACTTAAAAAAAATAACAAGTAGCCCTGTGGCACCTTAGAGACTGAGATAGATAGATATAGATAGATATAGATTACACCCCGAAGAGCCGGCGTAGAGCAATCTGTGCATGCGCAGAACGACCTGTGCATGCGCAGAGCGCAGAACCACATGGCTGGCGAGCGGGACTCGCCGCCGCTTGGAGAGCCCTGATCATAAGCATTCATGGGCGAAACCCACTTCCTCAGATGAGATGATCTTGATGAAGAGAGTAAGTCAGGGCTTTTCACTGAAGCGATCGACTCACTGGCCATTGATTTATCATGTCTGTTTAGACATAATAAATCAATCTCCAAGCAGTTTCTTGTCGACATACTCCACTGGGATGAGCAGAGTAGCCAGGGAGAGCTGCCACTGCCGATCTTACTTTGCACAAGATGCCACTGCGAGTACATCAACTTCAGCTCTGCTATTTGCGTTGATTAGATCAACGGCAGGGATTAGTACAAGTTGAACCTCTATAGTCCAGATCTCTCTGGTTCAGCAACATCTGTGGTCTGACATGATTTGAGTTAGCCAGATGTCCACTTATCATGGGTGGGGCCAAGTTTCCCGCCAGCCCATAAAATTTTGTTTACAGACACCAGTCCTGGCTGCTGTTTTGTAGTGCTAATTTACCCCAACTGTCTTCTAAGAGCCCAGTGAATAGTGTTGGTCATGCTGCTAGACAATTTTGACTTTCCATGGTCTGGGAAATTCTCTGGTTCGGCACAGGTCAGGTCCCGAGGGTGCCGGACTAGTGAGTTTCAACCTGTATAGACAAGGTCTTTGTGATCCATTTCCTCCTGAGCATGACAGAATATGGAAGTGCAGGGTGGTATTGGTTTGGTGGGAGATGCCACCCACGTGTACAGAATCCAGGTGCTTTCTGAGCATCCGAGGACATTGAATGATCAACTCCGAACCCTATGGGATCCCAACCTTTCCGTGCGCAGATAAATGGAAGTGTCCCCTTCACACACCACACGTAATGAAACGGTCAGGGCCAAGTCAAGCGAAATCATGGCCAGGGAAGTTTCCACACAAATGTCTTTTGCCTCCCTCCGAAGTCACTGCCTGTACTTGGATGCCAATTTATTTTGCATTCAAAAAAAAAAATATTTTCAACAAAGCCCTTTCCTTCCTCCCCTCTGGGGTTGTATTTGTGCACGCTCCTTTGGGATAAATTGTAATGAGCCGCTGTGTGTGCACGTATGTGAGTTCGCATGCCGCTGCCCGCTTTTCGGTGGAATCAGGACTGTTCCCCTGCAAACAGCTGCTGGAAATTCTCCCCGAGCCCACATAGCAAGGGCTGGGCGTTCAGAGCAGGAGAACCGGTGCTCTGTCCCCGGCTGTGACTGCGAAGTATCAAGTGGCCGTGCTGCAGAGCAGAATGACAGCTGGGAGGTCCCTCGCTTGCCACAGCTGTGGCTGAATATATTCCAATGGTAATAAAGGGAATTGCTCATTAAGCAGAGCGGGGCCTAAAACTTCACTCACCCTCTCAATCAAAAGTATGATCCGTTAAAAATGCAGCAGAAACATTATACGAAATATCACGTGAGCCCAAATAAAGGGGAAGCAGGCAGGGCACGTACTCCTGATGATTAAAGCAGGAGGCCGCAGGGTTGTCCTTTCACTCCCTGAACAGGTCTCCTCCTTGTTTACGCCAGTACCGATGTTCAGCACGGTGTGCCCCCTGGTGGTCAAGCAATGCGCAGCGAAGGAAATCAACGACGTGCAAGAACGGCAGAGGTGGGAACAGCTCCAAGGAGCTCTAGCCACAAGACAATGCTGCCTTTCATGCTATAGGAAGGGCTTTTAGCACTGCCTACTACTATGACTGCCTGACGTTTCCCATTATAAGACCATGGTTTCGGTTGCTTACAACTTGGCCAAACTTTAATTATTACATAAGAACTTAAGAATGCCGGACTGGGTCAGACCAAAGGTCCATCTAGCCCAGTGTCCTGTCGGCCCACACTGGCCAATGCCAGGTGCCCCAGAGGGAATGAACAGAACAGGGAATCATCAAGCGATCTATCCCCCATTCCCAGCTTCTGGCAAGCAGAGACTAGGGACACCATTCCTACCTATCCTGGCTCATAGCCATGGATGGATGTATCCTCCATGAATTTATCTAGCTCTTTTTTGAGCCCTGTTATAGTCTTGGCCTTCACAGCATCCTCTGACAAGGAGTTCCACGGGTTAACTGCACATTTTGTGAAGAAAAACTTCCTTTTGTTTGTTTTAAACCGGTTACCTATTAATTGTATTTGGTGACCCTTCATTCTTGTGTTAAAATCTTGTGTTCCTGGCCCTGAAATATTCCATGCAGAAAATGGTTGAAATTGTTTCAAACATGAGGCTGGGGGTGGGGGGTCGGAAGGAACATTTTGTTTTCCCCATGTTAAAAAATTCTGGCATTTGGGCCTCACAACCCCTTGCTTTGGTGCAGAAACTGAGAAAGCCCCTCGATTTCCCAGTCAATTTGTATTAGGAATGTGCCCCAGCCTGGTGAAAATCTGCCCCGATTTGGTTAAGTTACAGGGGTTTGGAAAAGAGCAGTTGGCGCATGCTCAGCAGAGAGATCGTGATTATAGCAGATACGATCTTTGAAGATTCCATCCTCACTGAGCATGCTCTAACGCCTCACAGCTCCTCCTGCTGGCCGGATTGTGCATGTGCCATCCCCGCAGTGTGTGACAGCCTGTGCTAGCCCTGGGCTGATGCTGTATGCTTCCGGTAATAGCTAGTTCCAGCACACAAGGGACCTGAATTCAAGTTGATCAGGCAACCTTCATGCTGGCCTTTCATAACTTTTGGGAGCTTGAGTTTGTAATCTTAATAATGTTCTTTTAATGCACTGATGCGTGTCTGATAGAGGTGTCCATCCCCCAAACAGGCACCAAACACACTCTCGGTTCACCCAGAGCATCTAACCCAAATCCCTGATGCAAAGAGCAAATCAATCAAACCTAATCGTCCACGGCAGCCTCTCCGGACCACCACTGTAGATGACCTTTGATCTGGAAGGACCCCGAGCCCAGTCTCAAAGCACCGTTCAGGCCAGGACTTCTGGACTGAGCAGAGTGTTTATTTTAATGTGGACATCAGTCGAGTGGATATAAGACGAAGACCACCAGAGAGCTGGCAGCTACCATGTGGTCAACGCTGACCTGGCCCGAGCCAAGCTGCCGCCTTAGAAGTCAAAGTCTAAACAGCAACATCCAGGGCCCAAACACCATGTGCAACAGAAACGCTGGGGCATTTTCCACGTCCCCGTGCTTTGCTTTCCAAAAGACTGTTTACACACATGGTGCCAGAGCTGGGGATCCCGTGGAGAATCAGACACTCTGACTGGGAGAGGGGTGAGCTGTGCAGTGGAGCTGGAGATGGGATGGGCCATGAACCAAACGTGGCATGAATTGGAGTGGCAGATTGGGACTGCAGGGTGGTTTGGAATGTGAATAATGACTCAGGGAGTAGATGCAAAGTGCACTAATTAATCTTACTTAAAAAGGGCCTCGCTCCCTTGCCCCTAATGGTTCGCCTGCAATATTTATTTCAGTTACACCCGGAACAATAGCAGTGTCAAGAGCCCGGGGCGTCAGACACGGGCCGCCATTCCATTCTCCTCTCCCCTGACGTTGCTTTTCTTCCAAGCACAACCGAGAGCTGGCATGTTACGGCAGATCGGACAATGGTTTGCATAAGTGTTGGGCTGAGTGAGAAAAATCGGTGCTGGTTTCATTTGTCCTGGCTTAGGAGGAAATGGTTATTTCAGGCTGCTTCAAATTGCTCTAGTCCTCTGTGTATTGTAGGGGGGAAAATAAACACTGTGAGCATGAATCTGATCTAACACTGGTTTTACAACCATCTGACTATGCTGACCTAGAACCGGGCCCTTTCAAAGCCAAAGAACAGGGTGAGTGGGGCTAATTAAAATATTCAGAAGGAAACATTTTCTGGTTGGAAAATGGGGTATTATTGAAACTGACATTTTCATGATTAATTTCAGCAGTGGTTTCCAGCAGGAAAATCCAAATGGAAATTTTTCATTTTGGCTCGGTCCACATTCATCTCTGTGTCCAACTGGGCGGCTGCGGCATCTCGTAAGATTGTCAATTCATGTCCTTCATTATCCCATTCTCTCCTGTGGGTCCTGCACCATGACCAAACTACATCTTTCAGGATGCCCAGTCGTCTTTCCCCAGGGCTAACGTGTGTCGTTTGAGACAAAAAATAAAATGTCCAAATACCGAATTTCCTCTGGGGGGAAGGTATTCCTTTCTTCGGCCTGCTGCGTCAGCCTGTTTGCATCTTGTTCCCTAGCTTCCCAATGGGTCAGATTAAAGTGGGACGCCATGGTGAATAACCCCCAAAGATTTCCAAAGGATGGATTGAAACAAAACAAAAACTTAGGGCTTCAGCAGCTCATTGTTCTAAAGGCAGAACCCAAGGGAGAAAAATGAAACACCGGCATCAAATAGGGTATTAAAACTGATGAATGTGAGTCTTAAAAAGGATCATTTCTGGGCAAAATTTGCCACACTGACCCTTCTTGGTGCTGGGTTGGGTAGCCGCAGACCCCATATACAAAGCTCTATGCAAGCCAGCGGAGACAGTGGGGCTACTGCCTATGGGAATGGGCATCCCCAGGTTGTGTCTCCCCTACCATTCCAGGGACGGCCTTAGAAAATGGTATTTTGGACCAACAGGTATGCCCCATGTGTGCAGTGACCCCCATTATCTCTATCCCCCTACGCTCCCCACCCCCAGACCACCCTTCTCTAAAATACATGTTTTAATTGTTATGACTATAGTTTAAAAACTTGCTCCCAAAGTCTTCCTGTCCTTTCTCTCGTCCCTACTCTCCTTTCAACGCCCCCGTTGAAGAGAGCCCTTGAGAGAAAATTGTCCTTTTCTTCCCCATCGCTGAGGAAATGAGTTTGCCTTTTACTTCTGACAGTTTGGTGAACTAGTTTTTAAGAGACCTCTCCACTAGAATCGGTTCCTTACTAAGATATAAATCCTCTGTTATGCCTGACATTTTTGGAAACATATTTTTAACATAAACATAGAGTGAAATTTCATAAACATGTCCTGGTAGGAAAATCGCACAACATAAATGAGTGTTCCCATTTTCTAAACGCAACAAAACTTCGTTCTGAACACACTGAAGCGCACTGATTATTTTCAATCCTATCTTTGTTGTAGTGCATTTAAATAGGTCGTAATCTGGGGTGATTTCTTTCTGAAGGCTTTGAAGGATATTTAAAATACAAAATCAGTTTAGAGATAGTGATGAAGAAAACAGAGAAGGGCTGCTTCATGTAATCCATAATATTTAAAGTTGTGTTCAGCAGGACAGCTGACTTACCCTTACTACGAGGATTTTGCAAATAAATCCCTGACAAATTATGTCAAAAAATCTGTGACTGACATTTTTAAATTCCCAAAAGTTGTGCTTTAAATTAGGTACTACTGACATGCAGTAGTAAACATGCTCCACTTTCTTTAGAAAGAATTTCTAGAAGTGTGGGGTTCCCTCCCCCCAATGTAATTTGCTACATTTGGGTTCCAGGATTTGGCTGGAAGGGGTGAGCAGAGCGAAGAGGGAGATAGGAGGGAGGGGGCGGGGCCTGGGCGGAGTCTGGGCGGGGCCACAGGCATCATCTATAGCGTTGCTTGAGCCCACCAAGCCCCTGACGGATGCGTGGAAAAGTCGGGGAGGGGAGCAGTTTCAGTGCCTGGACCATGGCGCCCCCTGCTGGAATCGTAGCCACAGAGCTTGGCACCGCAGCCCAAGCATGCACCCCTCTGTTGGGTCAGTCCTACCCTCTCCCTGGATGTGATCTGTACCCATGTCTTGGAATTGGGACTAGTTCCTGTAGGAAATGATGCAGTGACTCTGTGCACGTTCGTGCAGCTTCGCAGCCCCCTGGGGGCTAGGTCACTAGGTCACAGTGAGGGGGGTTGGGCCAAAGAGTAGGTGCCCCACCTCCCCTACCCGTTGCTGTACTGACGGCCCATTCCAGGTGCTGTAGCCACAGCCCTGTGCGTAGAAAAGGTTCCTTGTGCAGCTGCATCTCCACCCCCCCATTCCTCCTGGGTGTGCAGGGGGCGCTCCCAGAGCGTGAAAAATGCTACCGTTTTGTGACCCAAAAAGGGCTTTCCCCACCCGCACAAAGAAAATTGCACCCGCGCACACCCAGGTTTGGAGCGGTTCTCAATGAGAACAAGCAGCTTTGCTTTTCATTTCCTCCTGCCCCTTTTTCAGCAGCAAAAAAGAAACCGGCGGGAGACGATCAGCATGAATAATTCAAAACCCCTCAAAACCCACAACTTTCTCATTTTTTTTAACTGGGATTTTTTTCCCCCTCCAGAAACATGGGTTGGTGACGTGTGAATTTTATTGTTGTCTTCCCCAACACACACACACACATACACAGACTTTCACAGAAGGCAGCATATTCCTACCATGCAGCCTGACCTCTGCTTTCTTCCTGCCCCTCTGTCCACTTTGGCTCCACCACGTCCTAGAGTGACCAGATCAGAACAGTAAAATATCGGGACACGTCGGGGAACCATCGGCCCACCCCACCCATGCTCCATCCTGGCTCCGCCCCAGCTCTACCCTACCCCAAGCTCCATCCTCACTCTGCTCAAAGTCTCCCCCCCCCCACACAGTATCCCTCCACAGTCCCCCACCCATGGCCCACCTGTCCCCTCCCACCACCGCCACTCAACTCCTCACGCCCCTGCCTGACACTCGTGTCTGCTGCAAGAACCCCCTCCCCCACGTATTGCGGGTTTTTTGCTCATCTCCTCCCTACTACCAACACCCACTGCCGCCGCTCACCTCCCTGGAATACTGGGACCAATGGCAGCTCACACGTAACTCAGTCAAGACATGAATGAAGGGTGAAATATCGGGCCTCAGTTGTTAGGATACCTGGTCACCCTCCTATGTCCCACACAGGGCCCCACGGCTCTCTCCCCTGTAGAGCGGAGACACTGGGTTCTTAGCCAGGTTGTGCAGGGGCGGGGGAGCTCCCGACTCCCTTCCCCATAAGCTCTGACTCTGCCACTGGTTTCGACGGAGCCCTTGCCATGCACCCGGGTGTGGGCTCAGCCGAACCTAGCCCCGTGCTACTCGGAATGGTTCCAACTTCCTGTCACTCTGCCAGCCTCTCGTGCCCGGGGGAGGGAGGGGTGTTTCCTTTGTGAAGTGATTAGCACTCACTTCCCTAACGAAGAGAGAGCTGTGGCTGGCTGGCTTTGGTTTGAATGAGGATTTCGTTCTGGCTAAAACAAGCCACGTGGTCACGGTGAGATTCCCCTGGGTCGGTCGGGTTTGGTCTGGACCGTAATCTGGCACTAAATGGCTTAGAGCGCAGGAGGAAAGGAAGCCCGTTCTGCCACTAGTATTTTCATAAAGCTGCTACAATCTATAATTCATCCAAGTAACTGGCGGATAAATCTCCCGACTTTCGCCAAGAAACTCAAGCCAGTCCCACCTGGATGCTAAAATCATGATGATACAACAATGTTTGGAGCCTGCTTGTGGTAATAAATCGCTGCTGTGTGTTGTTACAGTCTCAGCCCTAGCAAAACCCATGGTGACTAAAAAACCGTTGGCACAAACAGCTGCCGGGTCAGCTGGAGGTACACAGCAGGTATCGACTGCTTCGCCCTCCATGAAGAGAGGAATCCGCAGCGCCTGTGAGGTCCTCCAAGTGCCTGTGTCTAGAGACAGTGAGAAAAGAATCAGGCCGACTTGTGATGTGTACGGTGTAACTCACCTGCAAGCAGTGCTGATGCTCATATACAATGGGGCCCAAGGTCAGATTCAAAAAGAGGCTGTAAATCAGTGTTTCTTAAACTTTTTAAGACCGAGGGACACCAAACAATAATTTTTTTTAATGAGGAACACCAAGGATTTTTTGTTGTGAAAAAAGGGGAGTCAGGGGGAAAGTTATTGAGCCAAAAAAAACCAACCAAACAAAAAAAAACAGTCGCCTGCCCCTTTAAGGGCGGCCATTTGAACGCTGTTTTTCTCCGCAGCACACTTCCGACTGCCTCACGACACACCAGTGTGCCACGGAACACAGTTTAAGAAATGCTGCTTTAAATGGTTGCTCTCACCACAAGGGTGGGGATTTGAACAGGCTTCCCTTTGAATACTCCACGTTGGTTGCTTCTTTGGCCCTGTGATGGGCTGATCCCATCCTGTCTCTGCTGTCCAGCTAAGCCCTGTCCAGTCCGCACCCCTTCCAGTGACAACGTTGTCCCAACTCAAACAATGCCGCCGCTTGGGCTATGCCTCAGCCCCTCCTGTAGGGGCCGGCTCTATTCCTTATGCTGGGCTTATATGCCCCTTCCTCAGAGCTGCTAGGAGAACCCAGGCCCACCCTCCATCAGGACTAGGTTGGCTCCTTCAGACATGACGCTGTTCAACAATCGTCTTCGCGTTTGGCCCCTCCTGCTCTTCCAAATCAGGCTTATCTTGCTAGCCCGCTGCATTCTCTGGCTGCCTTTGCTCTCCGTGGAAGCGGATTTGATGGGCTTTCCCCCTCTCACACATTCTCTACTACAAATGGCGTTGAGAAAAAAGGCAGAAAACCACTCCAGGGGCCCTGATGGCTTCCTTGTCAGGCAACACCTCTGGCCTCTGTACAGCTGGCTCGTACTTGCTCTCACTTGGACTCACTTCATGGTTAGCCTGCTGGTTAGTAACTGGAACAAACTATGCTCGCGTACCTTGCAACTCCGTAACTGGGGGGGAAGATTGCAACCCCTCAAAGATACATTAGAGGGGCAGGATGACATTTGAGGGGGTGAGGAAGTCATGAGAGACTCCCGCTAGCTTTAACACTTTGGATACTGGTGCGGCGGGTGGAGTGTTTCTCCTGAGCTAACGGGGGTCGTAGTTCCATGGGTTTATGATATGGCTCAGAGACGACCCCTGTCCTCCGCAAACAGCATATAGGGCCAGGGACTTTCTCTCCCCGCACCCTTGCTCTGCATTGCACGATTCCCTTTGACGGCCAAAAGCAAAGGACAGCCATGAAAACCCACAGTGCTCTTGATTAACACTAAAACAAGCAACAGCGGGTGGTTGGACTCTACCTCCTGAGGTCTCGTCCCGCCTAGCATTCTATGGTTCTAGGTGGGAAATCACAGTGGGTGGGTCTAGACTACAGACTTGTTGACTGTCGACAAAGCTTCTGTCAACAAGGAGCGTCTAGACTACCTCCACTTCTGTCGACAAAGCAAGCCGCTTTGTCGACATGAGAGTGTAGACGCAAAGGACAGTGTACATGCAATAACGCCTTCTGTCCACAGAACTGTCGACAAAAGGCGTTATTCCTTGTAGAATGAGGTTTACAGCTGTCGGCAAAACTGCTGAATTCTGCCGACGTTATGTCGACAGAACTCAGCGGTAGGGTAAACGCAGGTATAGTTTTGTCGACAAAAGTCCACTTTTGTTGACAAAACCCTGTAGTCTAGACACACCCAGTGAGGGGATATTAGTAGATTTTCCCTGCAAATGTAACATCTCCAGACTCATTTCCCTGCTGTTTCGAATTTCTTCAAATGAAGGCTAGGCACAAGGTTTCGACGAATTGTAACTCTATGAAAAGTCCTGAGGAGTCCGACATTGCAGGACAGGACAAAAAGACACACGTCTGAGGAGATATGCTGGGTTTGTCTCACCTGAAGCAAGGGCCCGGCCATTTTGATAAATGCTAAATGAAACTCTGTTTCCCATATGGAGGGACAACCCGCGCCTCCGTAATAAAATGGCAGGTCAATGCACCGTCAGGAGAGCCAGGAGACAAAGTGACCTTGGATACAAAACCCATGATGGTGATTTTGTTGTTGTTGTTGCTTTGATTTATTGGGTGGCCAGGGTGATTTGGTACCATTGGATCGTTTAATGTTGGCAGTGAGCTGAGTTGGTGGGTCATTCATACATTGGTGCCGCTGAGTTGTTGCAGGGCAGCTTATTTAAAGTACCCTATTGTTTCCATTTAAAAACATAAGATAAAATCTGAACTGCCCAGCCCTTTACGTCGGCCCTTCTTTGAAGAACATCTTTAGCTCCTGCATCAAGTCTCAATAGAGCAGTTTCAATAGAGCAGTCAGACAACTAGTCCCAAGGGCCGTGACTTGCTTGAAAGGTAGCAAAGAAATTCGAGTTAAGCTACTTTGACTTCAGCTACGCAATTAACGTAATTCGACCTGATCCCATAGTGTAGACACACCCTAAGGCTACGTTTACACTACAGGCTTTTTGCAGAAATCGGCTGTTCTTGCGCAAAAACTTGCAGAGCGTCTATACTGCACGTGCGTTCTTATGCAAGTAAATTTACAGTACAGCGTGGGAAAACAGGGCTTCTTCTGGAAGAGTTATTCCTCTCCCCACGAGGAATAAGCCCTCTTGTGCAAGAGCTCTTCCAGAAGAAGTCAGTGTAGACAGGCAACATGAATTTCTCGTGCAAGAAACCCCTCTGGCTAAAATGGCCATCAGAGCTTTCTTGTGCAAGAGAGCATCCACACTGACATGGACGCTCTTGCGCAAAAAAAAGGTCTTGTGGAAGACCTTTTGCACAAGAACTCTTGCACAAAACAGGTCTTGCACAAGAAGCCTGCAGTGCAGACATAGCCTAACAGAATAATAAAACAGATAGAATCGTGAGCTTTCATGGGCAAAACCCACAGTGGGTTTTGGCCACGAAAGCTCACGATTCTATTTTGTTAGTCTCTAAGGTGCTACAGGACCACACGTTGGTTCTGACGTTACAGAATAACCCGGCCGCCCCTCTGAGATGATGTAGAAGAATCAGTTGGAGAATGCCACCTAGTGCCGGCCAAACAAGGTAGAGGAGGTGGTATCTTTTACTGGACCAGCTTCTGCTGGTGAAAGAGACAAAGCTTCTGAGCTGACAGAGAGCCCTTCTGCAAAAGGAACGCCCAGCCTCACAGCAAAATGCATGGTGGAACAGATCATTTGGCATAAGTTGCTGCTTCCTTAGAACATAAAAGCAGTCAGACTGGGTCAGACCAAAGGTCCATCTAACTCTGTGTCCTGTCTGCCGATAGTGGCCAATGCCAGAGGGAGTGAACAGAATAGGGAAGCATCACGCGATTCCTACCATCACCCATTTCCAGCCTCTGACAAATAGAGGCTAGGGACACCAACCCTGCCCATCCTGGCTAATAGCCATTGATGGACCTAATCTCCGTGAATTTCTCTAGTTCTTTTTTGAGTCCTGTTAAAGTCCAGGTCTTCACCACATCCTCTGGCAAGGAGTTCCACAGGTTGACTGTGTGCTATGTGAAGACAAACTTTCTTTGGTTTGTTTTAAACCTGCTACCTATTCATTTCTATTGGTGACCCCTAGTTTTTAGGTTATGGGAACAAGTAAATAACTTTTCCTTATTCACTTTTTCCACACCACTCATGAGTTTATACACCTCTATCATATCCTCCCTTAGTCTCTTTTGTTCTAAACTGAAAACTCCCAGTCTTTTTAATCTCTCCTCCTATGGGATCCGTTCTAAACCCCTCATCATTTTTGTTGCCCTTCTCTTAACCTTTTCCAATGCCAATATATCTTTTTTGAGATGATGAAACCACATCTGTATGCAGTATTCAAGATGTGGATGTACTATGGTTTTATATAACTTTGGCTACATCTAGACTGCAAGCCTCTTTTGAAAGAGGCTTTTTTGAAAGAGACTTTTGAAAAAGCCTCTTTCGAAAAAGAGCATCTAGACTACAACCAGTACTTTCAAAAAAGCAAGATGCTTTTTCAAAAGAGAGCACCCAAGCAGTCTGCATGTTCGCTTTTGAAAAAGCACAGTTTGCATTACATAGTGCCTTTTTTGGAAAGAGCGCTTTCGGAAAAAAAGCATTCTTCCTTGTAAAATGAGGTTTTCTGTGGTCGAAAAAACTGCCGTGTTCTTTCGATTTACTT
>JANRFK010003679.1:3757413-3776606 GCA_030068395.1 Apalone spinifera | reverse complement strand
TCCGTTAAAAGTATTTCCGCAAAATCATGCCAGTCTAGACATAGCCTAAGAGTAGTCATGAGCCATAAATCCAGTGTCCACCTGGTATTTTGGTGCAATGCTGGGAGTTCCCTTCCGGACCTGGAGGAGAGTTCAGGGTAGCTTTGAAGATTTTCTCTCTCGTCAACAGAAGTTGATGCCGTAAAAGAATCCTCGTCCACCTGGTTTCTCTCTTGGCTGGGACCAGCCCCTCGTTTTGTATGTACAATGGCAGATCTCTAACCCAGCCTGCCACCAGTGCATTTTCACTCCCCGTCCGATGGCTTCATTCTGCCACTTACCGATGCCGTCTGACCCTGCTGCTTCTGAATCCGTACTCAGCAGGCCATGGGCTCCCTCGTTCCTAAATTAGACCAAGGTCCAGCAGTTAAGGTTGGGACTCACATGGCCCAAGTTCAGCTCTGGACTCTGTCAGACTCTCTGTGTGACCTAGAGTGAGTCTCTTAGCAACTTGGTGCCTCAGTTTCCCCATGTGTAAAACTGGGATAATAATACCTCAGGGACATTGTGTGGAGCTCAGACACCATGGTGATGGAGGCCAGAGAAGTACCTAAGACAGATGAACCTGACCAGTACAGGGAATTCTGGAGGGGAAGATTTTAGGGCCAAACATTTCCAAACTTGTATACCTAAAGTTATCTCCCCCCCCCACACACACACACCCCTTCCTATATACCGGTGACTAATTTGTGGCCTCTGTCTCCTATTTCTAACTAAGCAGCACCCAAATCCCTCATGGGTTCTTGGACTAGAGCTAGCGGAAAACTTTCCAAATGGAAAATGTTGACAATTTCAAATTTTGGGGGTGACTTTTCAAAACAAATTGCACTCTCCTCTCCCCCCTCAGCTGTACTTTTTGTTTCACAGACCGTCCATGGAGGAAACAACTGCAGCTGACTGCAGTTCAAGAGGTTGGCCCAGGATGCACCTGATGGAACTGGGAGTCTCAAAGGACGTGCACAGGGACACCATCTTGCTCCCCGCAATAATTCCTAGGGACTACGATCAAGGCAGGAAGGTGCCTCTTCTGTTTTCTAGGGACACAAGGTCATGAGGAACTGAAATGCAGATTGGGGTGGGTTATAAGAGAGGCAGGATGGTCCGGGGGCAAAGGCAGTGTGTAGGATGCAGGAGAAAGCTCCTTTTTCAGCTCTGAGGTGATGTCCTAGTTAACCTTGGTCAACTCACTTAATTCCTGTAATTCAGTTCCCCAACTGCAAAGGAGAATAACACTTCCCTTTTCAGAGGAGCATTGCCTTGTGGGTACCCTATGAATCCAGGGTAGTGAGTCATCTTCAACAAGTCTTCTCCCTGTGTAAGACACTGGCCTAGTGCCTGTGATCACCGCCAAGCATATCCTACAGAGCCTGCTCCTTAAACCAGGCACAGAGTTAGCTCCACGGGTCCAAGCCTGCACTGACTGCCTGGGAACTGGAACATCAGCATTTCCCCTGGACGAGAAATTCTTCAGGAAAAAAGTCAATCCAGATGGGCACTGGCAAGCTGAAACGTTCCAACACGCGGAAAGTTCCAGACCATTGCAATTTGGCACCATCAACCTGCTTCATTGTGTTTAGACTCTGAAATCTAATATACCAAGCCCAAAGTCCAAAGCAAGTGAATCAACGGGATGTTGTAGCCGGGCCGGGCCCAGGTTCATAGAGAAACAAGGCGGGTGAGGTAATCTCTTATTGGACCACCTTCTGTTGGTGAGAGAGATGCGCTTTCGAGCTCCCCACAGCTCTTCTCTAGGCCCGGGAAACATACCCAGAGGGTGAAGAAGAGCTCTGTGTAGCACGACAGCTCATCTGTCTCCAGTGGGGGGCAAAGGAGTGGAACCCTGGGCCCTTTAAATCGCCGCCGGAGTACCACACGGCATGCTCCATGTGGCTCTGAGGGCTGTGGGGTGCGCCATGTTCTGGGCAGCACGGGGGTGTGTGTGAAGGAGAGTGCATGGTGTGTTGCATGGGGCATGCCACACTCCAGGCAGCACAGAGGGCTGACTGCCCCTGGCCTCACCCCTTTGCTTGAGGCTCTGCCCCTTCCAGGAGCACAGATCCAGGTCTCCCCCCTCCTCACCCAGGGGTCCACAGAGGCTATTGGCTCCTCTGTCTGTCTCTCACCAACCAAAGTTGGGCCAATCAAAGCCATTACCTCACTCGCCTTGTCTCTCACAATGTTACAACGCTGTTGCAACCCAACATGGATTTTTGCCTGTCATAAACTGAGTTTGAAGGGGCCCACAGACCCTTGCAATGGTAGTACAGCTGTGTGTTTCCACAGAAAATCGGTCTTTCAAAAACTGTTTTGTTCAGACCGGCCTTCAATCCCCACTGACAACCTGTGGTGGAGGCTGACAGAAATCTGAATCCGGGAATCTGACCGCCTAATGCTTTGGACGAACACCCCCATGCAGGGTGCGGATGTTGTTATTCCCCCGTCTACTGGTTGCTCACCATCGAGGATAACAGCCTCCTACTGCAGGCGGCTATTGGAATTGTTCTGCTAACGCCCACGGAAAAGATGGGATGTGTTGATGGTGGAGATCCTAGATTCTATCCCAGCTAATTACCAATGGCAAGGGGAAATTATAGATTATACATCACTAATGCAGGGCAGTGTATCAATGGATTTGGGGATTGCTTATTGGTCAGTGAGGATACACATTCCTCTCCCCCCGTACATGTGATCATGTCTCCGGCCAGGTCTACACTAGCAAGAGCAGGAGAACCGGATGCCGACAGGGGTCCCCTCTGAGTTCGATTTAGTGAGTCTTAACTAGACTCACTAAATCAAACTCTGGAAGATTGATCGTGGAATAGCGCTGTTCCTTGGAGGGAGGATGTGCCCTCCCTCTGTAGCTGCTCACAGCAACGGCTGCTCAGAGGATCTGCCCTTTCATTCAGGAAGAAGAGGCCCGCACTGAAGGTCCAGGGTCGGATCCATGCTGAGCACTGGAGATGTCATTACACATATGTGCAAATCCAAGAGAAACATCTGGCCCGGTGTTAAGTCTCTCTATGACACAGCATGGCATTTGATACAGGCCGCAACTGACTAGAGCACAGAGGAAAGAGACTGCTCGAAAGCTGGGTGTGCCTGGTGAGAAACATACAACGATCAACTCCAACATGACAGGGAGCTGGATAAACATTTTCAGTTCAAATGAACCCAAAACTTACAACACAATTCAGTGAAAATGCCCAGATTTCGCCTTGGCTTCTGCTAAAATGGAGTCAGACTGTACTGCAAATCCCCGTAGTCAGGAATAAAACTGGGCCAGAACCCGGATGCATAACCCCCCAGAACTTTTGGAGTTTGGGTCAAGTCACAGACCTGAGCTGTGCATTGCGACTGACCCCTTTGTCTAGAGCGGGAGCCAAAGCTCAATCCGCAGCAGAGCCGAACGCGGCAGAACTTTGGAGAAACCAGCCCTGATCTGTGACAGAAGGTGAAACCAAGCGGATTCCCCCCAGATTTCCTCCTGATCTCTGCTCAGGCTGCCCCCGGACGCACCAAGAAATGTGACAGGACGAGGATTGAAAGGAGTGTGTGTTAAACCACTGCCGGGGCTCACTAAATCATTGTCAGGCAGGTCTCTGCCGCGGAGAAGGAACAGCGAGAGAAAATTAAATCAAAGGAGTGGGGAGCTGACAAATAATCCAGTGCAATTAGGGGAAAGATAAATCAGCCTGTTAATCCAGAAGAAGTGGAGGCAGGAATCTCAGGCAGACTGAGGCCCCAGGCAGGTCCCGGTGGGATGTAACTGACAGAAAGTTCCCCAGGTCAGGGACTCCTAAGCACCAATTGGAACACAATAGAGCAGGGGCCCTGAGAAGGACAGCCAGGTGATGGGGTGGAGAACCAAGGGAGCCTGGATGGGAAGGAAGAGCCTGGTTCAAGGCAGCAGGAGAGATTATAGCCTGTACACTTGGCAAGAGGCTGGAACTGTTGCTGGGAAAAGCGGCTGGTTTCCAAGCATTAGGACAGCCACACAAAGGAGGACGTCGGTGCTGCACTAGACAGCTGTGTGGGAAAGGGAACAAGGGAGAAGAGCAAATCCCAAACCTCACTGGGGCAGAGGCAGAGGGCATGGGTGCTGGATGAAGACAGGGCTGGGAGAGGCAAGCCTCCAGCCCTGCCCTCAGCCCCGCCCCTTCTACCAGGCCCCGCCCCCTCACACAGGAATAGTCACTCCCTCCTACTGTACAGGGAGGGCAGGCGCTCAGGAACAGCAACTCTCCGCCCCCAGAATGCCTACAGCAGGCGTTCTAGAGGTGGATTGTGGGCGGGGCTAGGCTGGCGGTTTGGGAAGGCAAGCCTTCCCCTGCCTAGTGTATCAGCTGCCCATGGCAGAGGGGAGCATGACAGTTTATCTGCTTCTTGGGCCCCAATGAAGAGGGACAATGCCCTTCCCTCCTCCCACACACACCCACTAAAGGAGGAGACCAAGTGGTTGTTCTCAACCTGTTCTGGATGAAGAGGGGGATGCGGGTGCGTGGGGGTTCAGTCAGTAGGTTCATTCACAGCATGGATCCATGTGACTGGCATTTCCGTGCTTGTCGGCCCAGTTGACAGAATATTAATTTTAATTTGGAAAGCCATGCTAGTTTTTCTCTTTTTATTTGTCTTCATGGTGTCACGGGTGGGCAGAGTTAAGGTGATTTGGGTACTTTGTGCATTTCCTTCCCACAGCATGTTGGGATGGTTTAAGTGCACCCATAGCTCTCAGATTACCAGACGGCAGCCGTAAACAGGGGCATCAGGTATGCAGAAATTTTGGTGGTGCCCAGAATGCCCAGAGCCCTCGTCCCTACCCCATCCAAACTCCTCCACACACATACACCTGCGTATGGCTCTAGGAGGGACTTTATTTAGCTGGCTTCCTGTTCCTGGTGTACTTAAAAAACAGCTATTACGTTTTGAATTTTTGGCTAGCTGCTCTTCAGATAGTTTTTTTTGGCCTTCCTAATTATATTTTTACACTTCATTTGCCAGAGTTTGGGCTCCTTTTTATTTTCCTCACTAGGAATGAACTTCCACTTTTTAAACGCCTTTTTCTCTCGCGCTGCTTCTTTGTCTTGGTTGTTAAGCCACGGTGGCACTTTTTTGCTTCTCTATTTTATTTTATTTTTTTAAATTTAGGGTATGCAATTTTGAGCCTCTAGTATGGTGTCTTTGAAAAATTTCCATGCAGCTTGCAGGGATTTCATTTGTGACACTGTGCCTTTTAATTTCTGTTTAATTAACCTCCTCCTTTGCATAGTTCAACTTTCTGACAGTAAATGCCACAGTATTGGGCAGCTGTGGTGTGTCGTCATCCCCTCCTCCCCCCCTCCCGCCTACTCCCGGGATTTTAAGTTTAATTAATTCACTATTTCCAAGTGGCTCAGCTATATTCACCTCCTGGACCAGATCCTGCACTCCACTTAGGAGTAAATCAAGAATTGCCTCTCCTCTTGCGGGTTCCAGTTGCTCCAAGAAGCAGTCACTTTTAATGACAAGCGTTTTGTTATGGTACTCACCCTGCCTCTATTTATAAACGAACTCCCTGCCAGAAAAGCTGTGCGACTCCCAGCTTCCCAATTCATCACCGTCACACTCAGGCTGTTAACATTGCTGGAGCTGAGACCCATGTAACGTGCTGCCTATGGCCGTAGATGGAGGATGCGGGCTTTTGATGGGGATTTGCAGTGTAGAACAAAGCAGGTTTTTCCATTCTGTGTCCTTCTGCTTCATGCTTAGTCACAAAGCTTAGTCTGGCTTTGTCTACACAGGGACCTTTGGTCACCAAAATCCGCCCTCTACAAAAACCACCTCGACTTTTCCAACATATCATGTTCATCTACGTGTCTGATCATTCTGTTCTTTTCTATGGTTTCCACCAGTTTGCCTGGTACTGGAGTTAGGCTTACAAGCCTATCATTGCCAGGATCGCTTCTGGGATGTTTAAAAAGTGGTCGCTCCTCCAGTCATTTGGTACAGAAGCTGGTTACATGACCGGCCACAGTTAATAGTCCTACAAGATCATATCTGACTTCCTTCAGAACTCTTGGGTGAATGCCATCCGGGCTGGGGGACTTATTACTGTTTAATTGATAAATGGGTTCCAAAACCTCTTCAATCCAGAATAGTCCCTCAGATTTGTCACCTAAGAAGAATGGTTCAGGTGTGGGAAGAAGGCTGCGGTGAAGAAGGCTGCAAAGAATTGATTCCATGTCTCCACAATTGTCTTCCTGTGGTGCTCCTTTAGCACCTCCGTCGTCCAGTGGCCCCCGGGATTGTTTGGTGGGATTCCTGCTTCTGAGGGGCAGCAGAACCCCCATCTAATCTGGACTGAGGCCAGATCAGCTCATCAAAACCCCAGATCCATTGAGGGATGAGAAAATGCAGTGCTGCAGTACCATCTAGTGGTCATAAGTGAGATCTACTGGAGCCCAGGTTGTGTAAACCTTAGAACCCTAGAACTGGAAGGGTGTCCTGTCTTCTGATAGTGGCCAATGCCAGGTGCCCCAGAGGGAATTAACAGAACAGGTCATCATCCCGTGATCCCTCCCCTGTCTCCCATTTCCAGTCTCTGGCAAACAGAGTCTAGGGACACCATCCCTACCCATCCTGGCCAATAAGTATTGATGGACCTACCCTCCATGAATGTCTCTAGTTCTTTTTTGAGCCTTGTTAAAGTCCTAGTCTTCACAACTTCCTCTGGCAAGGAGTTCCACAGGTTGACTGTGAGCTATGTGAAGACAAACTTCCTTTGGTTTGTTTTAAACCTGCTACCTGTTAATTTCATTTGGGATCCCTAGTTTTTATGTCACATTTTCCACACCTGCCATGATTTTATAGACCTCTATCCTATCCCCCCTTAGTCTCCTCTTTTCTACGCTGAAAACTCCAAGTCTTTTTAATCTCTCTTCATATGGCAGCCTCATCATTTTTGTTGCCCCCTTCTGAACCTTTTCCAATGCCAAGATATCTTTTATGAGATGAGGTGACCACATCTGTAAGCAGTATTCCAGATGTGGGCGTACCATGGATTTATAAATCTATTTTCTCAATAGGTTTTCAGTGTGTTTTTAAAAGATGCCTTTTTGCCTCTAATCCCATCTGTTATTTCGTTGTTTAGCAATGATGTCATATTTTTGGCTCTCTTACTATGTTTTTAATTGAGGGCGTACATTGAATGTGAGCCTCTGGAATGGGGCTTTTTAAACTTTTCCATGCCGTTTGCAGGCATTTCTCTTTGACACTATTCCTTTTCATTTCTAGTAACTAGTTTCCTCATTTTGTGCATTTCCCTTTTCTAAAATTTTAAATGCTGCTCTAGGGGGAGTGCTTCTTTGTTGGCCCCCACAAAAAAAGTTAGATTTAATTGTATTATGGTTGCTAATACCAACGGATTTATCTATACTCTTGTCTTGGACTGGAATTGGTGCTCCTCTTAGGACTAAATCAAGAATTGCCTCTCCCGCTGAGGGTTCCAGGACTACATGCTCCAATCAGCAGCCATAAATGGTGTCTAGAAACTTTTTCTCTGCTTCCTGTCCATTATTGCTGAATTTCTATTTTTGTAGCCCCTGTAGTATTCCTGAACATTTCACATCTTGGTCAGTAGTATATTCCTACAGCTCTATTCTTATTATTCAAGCCTGGACTTTCTAGCCAGAGAGATTCCATGGCACACTTGGAGTCATGTAAGATATTTACTCTATTGGACTCGATGCTCTCTTTTACATATAAAGACATTCCCCCTCCAGCACGACATAGGCAACAAGCACATAGTTTGAAAGAGGAGATCCCCTGTATTGCTCTAGCACCTTGCACGGTGCTGTTAGTGTTCGCTACTCATGCTCAGGGTATGTGAAAGGCCTCCAGTCTTATACAAGTCACAGTTATGGAGCCAGGCTCTTTAAAAGCTTTCGTGACTCCCAGAGGTGAAGGTAAGGGGATGCGCACCTCCGGCAAGAGCCAGCTGAGTTGCGGCAAAAGCCAGCAGGGAGCTATTGAAAGATCTGGCAGGGACCCAGGTGGTGATAGGACAGTACCTGTAAGAAATGTAAGTTGCTTTCAGGTGACTCCTGCTTTTTCACCAGGGAGACCTTTGGTTCAAGCTCTAATGAACAGGCCAATTGTGTCAGCTGTCACCCCAAAGCCAAAGGCCTGGCCTGTGCTCTGAATTCTGAGCAGGGTTGCCCTTAAGAAGGCTGGATAGTTCCAAGTCACGGGGAACGGGGGTGGGGATATAAATTGCAACATTGCTTAAGCCCTGCTTTCTCTTCCCTGACTGAGGGGGCTTGTGTGGCAGAGGGTCCTTGGGCAGTGTGGCCTTGTGCACTCAAAAAGCAGGGACTGGATTATGGGTGGAAGTTCCTTGTTTCTCCCCCCCGCACCAAAAAACACCCCCATCTGAACAAGATCCGGGTCGTATAGTTCCTCACACACACCTCTGTTTGGAAGGCATATCCCTTTAAAACACTCAAGCGGGATAATAGCCAACAAAGAGGGAGACACGGCCATATTTCACACACACACACACACACACACACATGGTGCAGTTATAGAAATCCTCCACCTCCAGTATCCAGTGATGGTGCAGTATAACTTAGCGGCAGTGCTACAATGGGAGAGGGTGTGTCTATTTGTAGAGGGGGAATACACAAAAGACGGAAGATGCTGGAGAAGGTGGTGATGCATTAGAGCATGGAGACCAAGTGAAGCTAAAACTGGATTGGGTGGCCATTTGCCCTGCTTAGGCTCCAGAGGCCCTGCCCCAGACTAAGGATTCCTGCAGGTTGCGTTTTTTTTAACAGAACGTATCTTTCCATTGAAAAAGCTGGTTTGTTCCTCCCCACAAAAGGTGAGTTTCCCAAGTTCAGCGGGGTTTCAGCTGAATGTTTCCCAGTAGAAAACCCCGAAACTGAACAAAGTATGTTCCGTTTTGAGTTGCCGTCCGGTTTGGAAAAGCAATTACATTTTGGTCAGCTTCTGCCTCTTCTAGATCTGCTCCTCCCCCAACATTTTTCCAGTGGAGCAGAAGGAGGAGGAGACCTATGAGGAAAATCCACCACATCCTCCAAGGTGTGTGGAGGGTGATCACAAAGGAAGGTAAAGTCTCCACCTCTAGATAAGCTCTCTCAGAAAAGATAGGTGGCTCCTCCCACCATGTGGCCAAGTGGCTCCTCCCACCATGGGGCCAGGTGGCTCTTCCCACCGAGAGGCACTAAGAAGGAAAGTGACACCTCTTCCTTGTATCAACACTGTTATCTTGGGAGAGCCCGATGAGGCTGCAGGTCTACAGAGCCTTTTCCCCACGCAGCTCCTACAGAGTCCCTCTGGCATGGTCTGTGATGGACAGCAGCACTCCTTCCTTCCTTCCTGCCTTCTTTCTTTCCTTCCTGCCTTCCTGCCTTCCTGCCTTCCTTCCTTCCTTCAGCATGGAAGGGGGAAACGTTGTGTACATACACAAACCCATCCTCCCTCAGACCTCCAGGAGACAACCCAGTCCACCCCACCGTTTCAGTCCATCTGTGTGCTTTAAGGCATTTCAGCATCTGGAGTACAGAGCCATTTGTTTCACAAGTCGCCAGGCCAAAGCAAAAGGCCCTGCACGTTTTTTATTTTGATTTTGCTCCTACTAAGTTGTGTGTGAGCTTAAGAATGAGGGGAATCTCAGAATTTGGTCCTTCCACAACCAGGCGTGTGCACACTTAGGGTGAAATAGTATAGCATTGAAGTTGGCCGGGGTTCCATTGTTGATTTTAGTGAAAGAAAGAAAGAAAGAAAGAAAGAAAGAAAGAAAGAAAGAAAGAAAGAAAGAAAGAGAAAAGGGACTCTCCCACTACACACCCTCTCTCTTTCTGTGGCAGTTTCAAAGACTGCTGTGTGCTTTGCATGGAGGTGGGAGCAGGCGAACTTCTCCTTTTCTTAAAGTGCTCAAATTTGACATGCAACATCTTTGTCTATTTCAGGCTTTATGATGTCAAAGATGACTCATGAGATAGACTCTGGCGTTACTGATTAATCTTACTTGTGCACATGTCATTATTTCTCCCTTACCACTTGCCAAGAGCACTTTATTTTTTGCTACACTACGAACAAAATCTCAGGCAGCTCTCCTGAGCATTTACAAATTGCAGACTCTGTCTCTTTGGCCCCCCTGCATTAATTTTCTTCAAATGACACCAAGGGGCCAATATGCTAAGATTCCGCCACGGCTTTGACAAAATTTGAGCTTTTGTTTATAACCATTT
Source organism: Apalone spinifera (assembly GCA_030068395.1). Lineage (NCBI taxonomy): Eukaryota > Metazoa > Chordata > Testudines > Trionychidae > Apalone > Apalone spinifera. The sequence continues at coordinate 3,766,317 of JANRFK010003679.1, read as the reverse complement.
GTGTAAAAAGCAGCCATCTGGGCTTGCGTAGACCTGTTGTGCAGAAAATTTACTCTGCCACGCGCGCTCCAAAATTGCTTCCACTTTGCTGAGGTTTGTGGTTTTGCTGTTGTGTGAATGCCTGCCTGCCTATTTCTGGCTTGTTGGGCTGGGGGCAGACTATATTGTTCCATTTCTGCTAATGCCGTTCTCTTTCTTCGTCCTCTTCACTGTCACAATCAAGCCATGTCTATACTTACCGCGCCAGAGATCCATCTTCTGTCATTTATTTAGCTGGTCTAGTAAGGACCCACTAAATTGAACACTGAGGGCACTCCCAGTCAGCGTCCCTCGATTCATGAGGAGTAAGGGAAGTTGATGGGAGTGACAGCATCAACTCCAGCTATATTATTTACACAACTGGAGTTGCGTACCTTAAGCCGACCTTCCAGGTCTCGTATAGAACTGGCCTTAGCTATTGGTCCTATTTGTGAGCAGGCTTGGTTCACTTATGCGTTGTGCCAATCTTTAATTGGTGCAAACGGCATAGAACTGGAGTAACCCAGGTGACCTGGGGCCACGAACACAGTCTGCAGAGTTCACGTGGTACATAAGTATCTCCACTGTGTCACATAGGCTCAGCCTTTTATCATCTTAAGTGACTGTCCATCGTGGGTCTGGGCTTTATAGTCACTTAGAAGCTTTCCCAGTGTCTAGGGGACCACTGAGACGAAGTGTGGACCATTCAGAGCCAGGGCACGGACGGGTTGTGCTTTGTCCTGCTCTCAGCAGTCATTGGGGATGTAAGGACATGGAACCTCCACAGTCTGCTTCTGAGGAAAGCGCCACAGCCCCTTCTGTTAGGAAATACAGGGCCTCTTACTGTTACTAGCTACTGCTACACTTCTGGGTCAGTCACTGGGGGCAGGGGCAGGCCTTGTTCGGGGCTTGTCCCTCAATAGTCCACACCTAAGTCAGTTCCCCTGGGTCTAGTTGTCCTTTCTAGCCGGAGGCTCATCTGACTGACAAGCCAGCTCCGACTCTCGGCTGCGGCCTGGTCTCTCTCACTCACCCAATGTGCCTATCACTTGGCCATGGTCCAAGCCACCTCAACGCCTTCTCCTTGTAGTCCAGACCCCAGTTCATTCCAGAATGGAAAACCGGCTTTCTCTCTCCATAGTTAGGTGGCTACTAGAATTTGGGATACTTTTATCAGCCTCTGAAGTGTTACCTCAGCTTAGCTACGTGCCCAGAGATGATTAATCTTTCCAGCCACAAGTCTCTATCGCTGTTTTCCACACCGAGAACCTCTGTGAAAATGGGCCCGTTTTGAAACAAGTATAGGGCCTCATCTTGTTCAAGTGAAGCCCAGGGAAGCTCATGGACTTCAGTGCGAATGGACCACAACTGATTCACAGGTGCACTAGTAAAGCTATGGACGCTTTGCCCAGACTGAACAGGAAATCAAGGGATCTGTTATCACATTGGATTCACTCTGAAGAGAAAGGGCCAATTTTGCTCCTGTGTAAACGTGTCCATTGTAACTAATTCCAGTGACAACATGAGAATTTTCACTGATGTAACTGGGAGCAGGAAGAGTTTATTGGAACTGAGTTCCGAACTCTTTAATTGAAAGCAAACACAAAGCCTTGAATCAGAATAGACTTTCCCATTTGTACTTGATTTTTAATTAGTTAATTATGAGTATATCAATTAAAGTCCAAGAAGTCACATAAATTGGCATAATTTATGTGAGAAATTACCCTAACTAATTAACTCTAATTGATTGTTTTTTTTCCTGGATAACTAAAGTCTCTCTGTTCGAGGGCGAGCCAGAAATTCTTGGCCACCTTGGGAAACTCTTGATGGGTTCTAATCAAGGGCATCTGATGAAACAGCCCACAGCTTCCTATAAGCACAATCACAGCCCATGAAATAAGCTCAAAATTGGCATTGAAAGGGAAATTTCAATTTTAAAAAAGGGTTTTTTTCCTTCAACATTGGAGGGGGTTGCACCCCTCAAAAAAATGTTAACAAGAAGTGGAAACAGGAAGTGGAACTTTCCTCAAAAAGTTCGTTTTCCATTGGAGACATCTTGCTAGAAATTTTTCAGGCAGATCTACCCCAAATACCCAAGCATCAGGCATTGGACGGATGTTTTAGGTCCATTTCATATTGTTAACTATTATTTTGCATAGCACTAACAGATGGAAATAGTCACAAAAGAATGACAATTTTATCCCAGCACACTAGAATCCCTTGATACGAGAGCTGTTCCTAGCAAAGGCCACTTATCTTTCCATATCGATTTTTCTAAGACCGTTTAAAGGGCAGCAAGCACAGGGAGAATGACCACAGGGGGGCAGCAAGGCCCCCCGCAAGCAGCCACTGGCGGGCAGCACCCACCTCAATTCCCATACCACCAACCCCGCTGAAGTGCCCATGAAGAGGGAAGGGATGTTTTAAAATCACCCAGGAGTGGCAGAAGAGATTGGGAGAGAGACCCAGACCTGAACTTTGCTGGAGTCAGGTCCCTGGGCCAACAACATTCCTGGAGTCCAGGCACCATGAGCTCATATAACATGCCACCCCTGCATCTATCCCAGTGTCCTGTCTTCTGACAGTGGTCAATGTCAGGTGCCCTAGGAGAATGAACAGAACAGGGAAGCAAGTGATCCCTCTCCTGTCATCCATTTCTAGCTTCTGGCAGAGGCCAGGGACACCATTCCTACCCATCCTGGCTAATAGCCATTGGTGGACCTATCCTCCATGAACTTATCTAGCTCTTTTTTAAACTCTCTTATAATCTTGGCCTTCACAACATCCTCTGGCAAGGAGTTCCACAGGTTGACTGTGCACTGTGTGAAGAAAAACTTCCTTTCGCTTGTTTTAAACATGCTGCCTATTCATTTCATGTGGTGACCCTTAGCTCCTGTGGTATGAAAAGAGTAAATAATACTTCCTTATGTGCTTTCTCGATACCAACCATGAGTTTATAGACCTCTATCCTATCATGCTGAGGAATGGTGTCTTCTTTTGTTTTAGAATCGGGGTTGGTTTTTTTTTTTTGTGAACCAAACTGCAGAAGTTCAGGGGCCTCTGTTTTTGCAGCTCTGGCACTTCTGCTAAGATGTCTCCTACTTTGTGACATTTTAATTATTCACAGCACCAAGGCTCTGCACATGGCACAGGTTGCGTATTCTCCATTCACTCATTCATTAGTTTTAATTAAACCCTTTAATTTTATTTATGCTGTCACGGACTGATTAACAACTTGCCAGCCCGAACCAGAAAGTCTTAAACAGCACCTTGAGAAATCTTCCTTGCTCTAAACAGAGAGAGCTGGGCTGTAATAACCACAGATCTGCAGGAATACAGCCCAAAATGCTAAAGAAACTGCATCAGCAGCTTCCCCAATGCAATTTTCTTTCCACAAAGCACATTTCAAATGCCTTAGATGAGAGTCAGGCATGATGAGGCATCCCAGGGACGCAACAGAATTAAACTGAAGACTGACACCGTGAAAGTTCCTTCATTAGGAGTATATGATTGAATGGGAACAGTTGGATGCATAAGGGACAGCAGGGAAAGTCCCATGTTAGCCAGGGCATCTCAGGACCCAGTAGCAGTTTTTCTATAACATACTAGAGCTAATGTCAAACAGGAGTGCCAATGACACTGGATAATAACTTATGGTATGTCTTCACTACTCACCAGATCCACGGGCAGCTACGGATCCAGCAGGGGTCATTTTATCATGTCTAGTATAGACACGATAAATTGATCGCCGAGCACTCTCCTGTGGATCCCAGTACTCCCACCAGACCAAGAACGGTAGGCGAAGTCTATGGGAAGCTGTTAGTTGTCAGTTTACAGCAGGGAAGACACTGAGGCCACTTCTTTACTCCACGGAAAATCGCCGCTCCCACGACTGATCTTCTGGAGTTCAATTTAGTGAGTCTAGTTAAGATTCGCTAAATCGAACTCAGAGGGTACCTGGTACTCCTGCTCTTGCCAGCCTCCTGTCAGCTCTCGTCAGCCTCCCGCAGTGGGGACGCTATCAAGCTTGGCTTACAGTAAGCCAACTTCAGCTATGTATTCTGTGTAGCTGGAGTTGTGTACCTTAACCCAAGCTGCCTGGTCCAGTGTAGACTTGGTCTTAGATAAGTAGATCTAAATAGGTTGACTTCAGCTACATTATTCCCGTAATTGAAGTTATGTGACTTAGATTGATGGTCCACCATATTTTAGATTAAGCCTCAGACTTTAAATCTTTCTTATAAATTTCTTGTAACTTTCCATACAAGTTTGTGTAACTTTTAGTCAAAGTGTCCCTCCAGGTTCTTATCAGGCCCCATTACAGGTGGGTTCCTCTCCTTAGAGCAGCTACAAGGAGTCTCCCTGACATACTACGAGCTTAGTCCACCTGCTGCCAACCGTACCTGAAAAGACCTCACACAACCTATCTGTCAGTATTATATTTGCTGAATAAGCTCACACTGGACTCCCTTCTAGGCTTGAGGCATGGGTAAGTGATGAGGGCTAGAAAGAGCACAGACGTAAATTGCATTCAGAAGGACAAACCAGGAGTGACCAACCCAAGACAGCCAATCTTCACCGGGACACCAGGACACTTGTCTAGCCAGTCACTTGCATGCAGGGTTCAGTTCAAATGTGGAACTTTCCACAAAACCTGGGACACGTCAAGTTGAGTAACGTGGCCTAGAAGCTCATTCTAGGATTCAAGACGCTGGGGTTCTGTTCTTGACTCTGCCAAGGGACCCCGAGTAAGTTGCTTCACCTCTGTGCCTCGGTTTCCCGCACCTGAAGAGTGGGGAGAATGATGCTTACCTCCTTTGCAATGTGCTTTGATAGCTACTGATGGAGAGTCAGAAGACCCAGGATGTTTGCTGTTAGCATTATGACAGATTTAACTCCATTCAGGATATTGTCAGTCAATAAAAGTTAAACCTGATTGAGTTACAGCTGTACCTTTGGGGCACGTTGGACTAGAATTGCAAATATCATTATCCCGAGATTGAAGGGAACTTCTTTAGCAGGAAGACAAGATTTATGCAACCCCTGGAGGGCAGGAGGAACTTTTAAGGTCTTTTGGGAAGAAGTGGATTTCTGAGGAAATACCGTGAGGTGAAGGGAATGCAAGTTCTCCTCTCCCAAACTAACCTTTGGAAGGTGTGACCCATTATGTATTAATAATCTGCTGCTGGAAACTCCAGATCAAAAGAGCCTCCTCTGTATAGAGCATGGGTTCCCAAACTGGGGGGCGTGCCCCTCTGGAGGGGCGTGAAGAAATTCCAGGGCAGGCAGGAGGCGACCCAGCCTCCCCCCCATCAAGTTTTGCTGCCCTATTCAGTTCCTTTTTTCGTTTTTTGTTTTTTTTTTGTTCAACAAGTTTTGCTGCTATTTGGAAGGGCGGCATGAGGGTTTTTCAAAAATCAAAAAGGGGGGCATGATGCCAAAAAGTTTGGGAACCCCTGGTATAGAGAGAGTGGGCAACATTTGTCATAGGGGTGCTTGTTCTGAACTGAAGCTGGGATGAAATGGGATGGCCCGGATAGCGTTTACTACTGTGTGTGGACTAGCCGAGGTGACCGACTGTTGTCCCCCCCAGTCCTATCTTTTATAATTCTAGGAACTTGTAACCATAGGGAAATACCTCGCGAGGTGGGCCGGTTGAAAGACTGCTCTTGCAAAAGCCTATGTAGCGTGGGGAGGAACTCTGGTAAGCTTTTTAGCATGCAGGTCGGCTTTTTAAAATTTGTTTATAACAACCTGGTATGTTTGACTACAACTCCCCTCCCCCTTCCCCAAATGGTGCCCTTGACCCGCAGCCCTAGATCCTACAACCTCCAGCCCTGACTCCTGAAACCCCCCTCCCACCTCCTCATGCCCCAGGTCCCCTATCAGGGCCGGTCCTAACCAATTGGTGGCCCCGGGCGACTGCCCAGCTTGCCCGTAGGGTTGCCAGATAGTTTAAAAAAAAATACCAGACAAAAATTTGTCACGAAAAAACAAAAACAAACAAGAAAAGGGGGTCAAGGAGTAACCAGGGAAACCTGGGGGGAGGATTCAGTCGGGCTGAAATACAGTCACGGCCTGCCCCTAAGACTGGCTCTGCCACCTATGCACTAAATGCAACTCTCTCCTATTCTTGAGGTATCTTGATGGCCCCCCGATGCTGTAGGTGGGACCCCCAGAATAGGAAATGCCTCTCCTTTGTCTCTCCCACCTGATCCCAGGTCACGGTTTTAAGGGCAGCATTTTATAAGAGGAAACAGACTGGAAAGGCGGCTGTCTCTTTAAGTCTGGTCACTGACAGCAAAGTCTAGTCCCAGCCTTTTCATTAAGGATTTCAAAGGCAAAGCCTCAATTTGTTTCCTTTCCAACTTCCTACCCTATTTGAGCTTCGTAGCCCAGACCTCCGCCTGTGCGGTGCCTCCGCCACCATCCGAAATGCAAAGCTGAGCTCTGAGCAGTTGCTTTCGATGCTCTGCCAGGCACTCTGCAAGTAATCCCACATGGAAGAGGGAATGGAGAGGGGAAGGAGAATTTAATTTCCCGGTATCATTAGTTCAGATCAAACAGCATAATTACTCCAGCTCAAAAGCTGCCTGGGCCGTCTCCAGCCAGGATGAAGTGTCATCTTTAAAGCTCACAGATTAAGGCAAGCCATGGGGAGAGCACTGAAAAGACAAAAATAAAAGACACACGCAAAATCCACCCTCTTCAGAAAATGAATCTTTTTCTGATTTAATCACGGGTAGTGGGTGAAGGCCCAGCTAGCGAAGGCAAGTTCCAGCCCCACCCTTTCTGTCTGAGGCCCCACCCCTTCCACCCAGGACCCCACCCCTGCAGCTACTCCCTCTCCCAGGAGACAAGCCTCGCGCTACCCCAGCCCTAAAGCCCGATCCTTCCTGGCCAACTGGAGACCCGGGGCTACTGCGGCACAGCCCCAGCCTGCCTGGAACGGCAGGGAGCCAGGCTGCCGTACCATGACCCCAGCCCTCTTGGGAAGCTGGGAGCATGGGCAGTTTTGGGAAGGCAATGCCTTCCCTTGCCTACATTATCTGCTGCCCATGGATTTAATAAACTAAACACATATCAGGCAGCTTCACCAACTAGCCTTAAATGTACCAACAGCCAAGACAGAAACACTGTATTTACCTTCATTTTCTATCCTCCAGCAATAGAAAACCAACAGTTACACCCACGTAGCATCGCCATTGGCTCCAAAGTAACTGCATGAATGCCACGGTCACAGGGTAAGCCCCCTCCGAAGCATGCCCTCACAGCCTGGGGAATGTCTGCAGATCCTGCCTCAATTTCCCCTTCTGCTCAGAGCCCCTTAAAAGCAGCCTTCAGAGACCACATACTTAAAGGCTACGTCTAGACTGCCCCCTGTTGAGCAAGAGACTATGCAAATGAGGCGAAGCAGAGAATATCGCCATGCCTCATTTGCATACTTAATGAGCCACCATTTTGCGCCAGGGATGGGTTTTGCGCAAGAGCCATTATGTCACTTTTTTTTAGGCAGAACAGCTCTTGCACAAGAGGGGGTTTTGCGCAAAAAGGAGCAGTGTAGACAGCAAATTGAGCAAAAATGGCAGCTCATTAAGTATGCAAATGAGGCACAGCGATATTCAACGCTTTGCCTCATTTGCATATTCTCTTGCACAAGAGGGGCAGTCTAGACATAGCCATAATGTTCCCTTGGCTGGGGTCCACTTACCCAAAATGTCCCCAGAATCTTCCAGAAACAGAACCTAAGCGTAGCATTTCCATCCCACTGCGAAGCTGGGCACAGCCTCTCCTCCTTGAGGATTTCTCTTCCCTTTGGAGTTCACCAACTGTCCTCTCTTCTTGGTTCCTCTCCCACCACTGGCTTCTGTCCCATGTGGCACTCCTAGCCCTGCTGAGGTGACGTTCAGCTCCCTTTCCCAAAGGGGTGTCCTTTCCTCCCTTATCAATCCCCTCCCAGCCTGCTGTGAGTGAATCACATGGTCTCATTGCTTCATTGTTACCACTTGGGAAGTTGGCAGATCTTGTCACAAGTGGGCTTAGGCAGAATTTGGTGCTCCTGCCTCTTCATCTTTCGATCTGAGGGTGGGATGTGTGGGAAGAATACCAGTCCACACTGGGGGTGCAACATCAAACTCATTCTGTTGTATACCACAGACCAGCAGTTTTCAAACTTTTTTCCTCATGACCCAGTTGAGGAAAATTGTTGATGCCGCGACCTGCTGTAATTTGACTGGAGTGTGGGCTCTGGAGTTGAGTGAAGAAGAGCTGTGAGGTGTACGAGGGGGCTCTGGCTTTGGGGGTCAGGCTGGGGCAGGAGGGGCTTCCCTGGAGTGGCTCCTGGTCAGTGGTGCAGAGGGAGGAAGGGGGGGGGGGCGCTAAGGCAGCTTCCCACCTCTCCTGGCCCCGCAGACCAGGCTGCGCCCCAGAAGCAGCCAGCAGCAGGTTCCCAACAACATGGGAGTGCGGAGCTAGTGCTCAGGACAGGGGAGGTGCACTGTGCCCTGTGCACTCTTCCCCCCACGACACTCCCTCCACCATGGGCGACAGAGCAGGCTTGGGCCAGTCCCACACATGGGGAAGAGAGGGGATCTGGGGCGAGCCCTATATGGGCCAGCAGCAGGGGGGCTCAGACCAGTTCTATGCAGGTGGATGGCATAGGGCCTTGGCATCAGGGTGGCTCCGGCAGTCCTCGCAAGGAGGGAGAGGGAGGCACGGAGGGGGAGGACTCAGGTCAGCTCTTGGATGGGATCAAGTGGAGAAGGGTTTGTCTGCTGACCCCTTGTTTGGGGAGCATTGGGAACCATGCACAGGCGTTCCCCTTGGCTAGTATCATTCATCCAAGGGTTCTAAAAGAACTCAAAGGGGAAATTGCTGAACTATTAT
>JANRFK010003679.1:3739017-3757313 GCA_030068395.1 Apalone spinifera | reverse complement strand
CTGGCCCACAAAAGCTCATCACCTAACAAACCATCTTGTTAGTCTTTAAAGTGCCGCACAGTCCTGTCTTTTGTTGCAGCTACGCCAGACTAACACGGCTGCATCTCTGTCACGCTTCTGAAGCAGTAACGCTCGTGCCCAAATCAATCTGTTCAGTTGTTGCGGCGCCGCAGCGCGCCTCGTTTTTGCAGGTGCGAACGAACACGGCTCCCCCTCTGAGCTCAAGTCTGTTGACTCTTAGGCGCGAGAGATGGAACTGATGACGTATTGCTTCCTTCGCCCTCAGGTCTCAGGACAGCTGACTAGTTGAATCCTGATTTCTTTTTACAGGTGAAGCACACGTCTGTGTTAAACCATATGACGTACCCGAAGTCATCCAACTAGTCAGTAGCAGAATAAGAGACTAGAACCCAGGGTGCCTGACTTCAAGATTAAAGATTGGTTACACAGTTACTATTTGTATACATTTTTTACATCCCTAGATCAGATGCGGTTGCACAAAGTAAAAGGTGTAGCAGGAGACGAGGAAGTGGCTAAGGTTGTAGTTCTGTGGCAGCCTACAGAAAAGGGAGAGGGAAGTGAAAAGATCTGTAAAGAGACACGTAAGGAATAACCAAAAACATAGGAGAACTAGGAAAGGACAGTCACAAAATCAGTAGAAGAACAAAACAGTGTGAAAGAAAGTCATGGTGAAAAGTATTTAGCAACAGTGAAGAGGTCAAGGATAATGAGGACGGAGTACAGGCCCCAAGATTCCACAAGGAGGAGTCCTATTTCAGTGGAACAGCTGAGGGTGGAATCTAGATTTAGATTAATGTATTCCAAGCTCAGAAAGGATCACTGTGGTCATCTAATCTGACCTCTGTTACTTACACAGGTGCACATACCCTTGTATAACACACAACTTCCCTAAAATCTACTGTAGTATTTGAGAGTGACTGTTTCTGTTCAAGAACTTCTGCTATATGATAAAAGCTAGGACCACCACATTCAGTATATAGTTTCCTCTTATCCTAACTTAAATCAACATAAAGGCTTGATTGTACCAGGAAAATTGGATGTGCCTGGAATGGGATTGGTTCTCATAAAACCATAATGAAAAGAGACCAGAAGCACCGGGAAAGGGGATGGGCCCCCACATCCAGGACTGCCTCAGTCCCGAGCCTCCCAACCCCCAGGTACCATTTAGGGAGTGCAGTAGGAACTGAAACATCCCCCACCCATTTTATTACAGTGACATTGCTGGCTGTTCCCCTTCATCAGGAAGTTAGGAGAAAATGCAGTTTGCTGCTTTCCTTGCTCAGCTGGGGAGTACAGGAGCAGATGAACTGTGCCCTTTGCTCTCACTCCCTGTCAGGGACAGGAAAGGGAAGAGCAGAGTCCTGGTATGAAACTAGGAGAGAGGGGTGTGTTGTCCCTGCCCACTGCCCTTCACACAGACAAAACACATACACGTGGTCACTGTCCCCTACCCACATCTCCTCCTTACCCCCCTACCCTGACTCCTGTGGTTAACCATTATCCTCATTTTATAGATGGACATCTGACAGGTCACAAGTGTTGGTGGGGCTTAACTATTTCACATTTACATAGTGCTTTTTGAGATGCAAAGCTGTGCATTAGGAAGTAGTTAGAACTTGCAAATGTGACAGGGGCTAATACAAGACCCCCACATAAAGGTGGATACGGGAGGGGCATGTTTAGTGAGAGGAGACATCCATGAAGATGTTTTCACTAGTATATTCTGCCCCAAACTTAAGTAATAGCAGAAAATGTGATGGGAAAAGAATGGCTTTTCACAATGCGTTTGTCACACATACTGTGGATGGCAACAGTAATAGGATTCTCCTTTAAAAAACACATATTCTAGAACCTATTTCACTCAACAGAGGCCATTTAGCAAGAGTAAATGTGACTTTATCAACAGTTGTGTGTGTCCTCAAAGAAGATCTTCTGGTCCTTTGCTATTTAGTAGGACCTTGAACAGTATAAGACTTTTTCTTCATTTCTTCTCCAATTTGTTCATGTAATTTCTGGTTGCATTCCAAAGAGACATCTCTTTGTTGCATCAGTATCTGATGGTTTGATTTCTGTTTGGCCCAATATCAGCATCTAAAAAGATTACATATATTGTTACATAAGTGAGTTAGCTAGCAAACTACTCATGCAGCAAGTTTCTCACAACTGTTAATAGGAATAGGCAGAGAGAAAAGCCTGCTTTAAGGCATATTTGAAAATCCACTCTCTCTCAACCGCTGTTTATGTTTTGGGCTGGAATGCTTTCCTTTGCATTTCTGATGGTTAATTTGAATGTAATGTATTAGCCCATGCTTCAGTTGGACCGAAGGTATCGGTGTCATCATGTATTGATGCTGTAAACAATGAAGAAAAAATCAGTATCTTTTATTAAAAAATGTTAGTGTTACCTATTATCTGTAGTAGATCAGTAGATTAGGCTCTTTGGGTGCCATTTTTAGTGATGAGACTTCTCCACCCTGACTAATTTAACAGATTATGCAACAATCATTAGACGGTGACATCTTTTAGTTAATATCAGTTTGGGCTTTATATAAGTTGGTGGCAGATTTTATATACATATATACACACATATATACACACAGTGATTTTTTTGTAAGAAAAAAGGTCTGGTACAAACAAAAAAGCTGGGGGGAGGAAAGTTGTTGAGCAAAAAAACCCATGCCGAAACCAGGGGGAGGAAAGTTGTTAAAAGTATTTAAGCTTAATTCTGTAGAGCCCGCAGCGCGTGTAACCATGTAATCACTAAGATTTTTAGTGACCTTTTTAAATGTCTTTTTATATCCCTAGACTATAATTTTTTACTACAGATTACTAAAATAGGTTTTATTAAAATCTATTCATTAAATCTATTTATTAAAAACTCAACTCTTTCACCATTTGTACTTATTTCTTGTGCTTCTCTTAACTTGGATAATAAAAGTAGATGGGCCAATTTCACCTCCTGTGCGTGACTATTCTTTAATCATGATCTTGCTATTATGGCAGTGGATCCTTACCCGTGGGTTCTCACTCCCGCTGCAGGGCTCTACTTCCTGAGCGTTGTTCATTAGTAAAGTTGTAATTATTGAGTTCCAAATACATCAGTGGATTGTTTGTATTTAACATTTTAAAAAATCACAAAAATGTTTCTAACAATGCTCAATTCATTTTAAACACTAGCTTCTGTAAAATTGAAAGGCCAAGAAAATCAGCATACTTATTTAGAAATCCATCTTTAGACTTTTGTTTGTTAAAATCTTGCCTATAATTTTTACATTTAAATTATCTGAGTTGAAAATACCATGTAATTATTCTTTCATTATTACAACTGAATACTAAATTAACTTCTTTTTATTTTTCAGGTCATGTACAACATCTCTGAAACAAATCAATACAATTATAGAGCAACTTACTCCTCAAGCTGCCAACAGCAAAGATATAAACAGAAAATTAGATTCTGTAAAACGACAAAAATATAACAAGGTGACTGGAAAAAATTAACTTGCGCTTTGGATTGCTTAAGGCTGTGATCTTGTGTCAGGCACTACACTTGAGTATCCTGCTAATGGGTCAGAATCTAGACTTGGAGTTCCTTCACCATTTCAGCAGTTTGTGTTATTACAGTTTGAACCTCTCTAGTCTAGCACCCTTGGGACCTGACTAGTGCTGAACCAAAGAATTTGCTGAACCACTGGACATCAATACTGTCTAGCAGCATTAACAACACTTCCACTGCTTTCTGGGCTCTTAGAAGACATTTGGGGGTATATTAAGGTATGTCTACACTGCCACCCTAGTTCGAACTAGGGTGGCAGTGTAGACGTACCCTTAGAGCTAAATAACAGCACAGAACGCTAAGAACCAGGCTTGGTGGCTGTAAACAAACTTTATGGGACTGTGGGGAAACTTGGCCATGACCATAAGTGGACATCTGGCTAACTAAAATCATGCCAGACCACAGATGTTGTCAGGCCAGAGAGTGCTAGATTAGAGAGGTTCAGCCTGTACTAAAATTTTTCAATTCCTCCTTGTATGTTTACAGGAGCTGTGATGTTGTTTTCAAATGAATTAATCGTCTTCTCTTCAGCTGACTTGGTGTAATAATAACTTTTAATGCACAAGGAATAACAATGATTTTTGAATTTTTTTAGTCTCTTTGTGATAACACATCTCAAAACAAATCTGTTGGAGAAGGATTTTTGCTTAATTTTTTTATTGTACTTAGCACATATGAAAGTAAAGGATTAGCACTGACTGAGTTCAAATATATTCTTCGTGCAATTTCATATGCTAGATATAGGGCTTTTCTTTACTGGATCCTAGACCCAAGTTTAAAAAAATGCATGCCCAGGTTGTATGTGAAAATATCTGATGCACGTGAGATTTGTTTGTGTACAAAACTTTAACTTGTGCATGCACATCTGGTCTTATATATGTATATGTTGTGCATGTGCACCTGAATTAGTGCACTTTTAAATATTTGGACATTAGTCATGAGCAGCTGTACTAAATTGTGAATGTGGATGTATGTGTTAAGTAGATTGGTATTCTGTGATGGTACCTTCCACATGCATTTTTATCACATGGAGACATATCAGAATTTTAATTTGTTTCAGATGCAGAATGCTACCCTTTTACTTAACATATTAATAACAGTTTGAACCTTGATATTTGTAAGAAAAGCAAGTCTGGTAACAAGATTTTTAAATTTTGTACACTCTTGTCATTCAAGGAGCAACAGTTAAAAAAGATCAAAGCAAAGCAAAAGCGTCTCGAAGCAGTTCTTGGTGGAGCAGAGACTCTTGGAACAAATGATGTTGAATTTCAGGATGATGAAGGTGAGGGAAAATGCCATTGCAAATCTTTTTCCACATTTGTCATTTCTTTATAAAGCCTTTTATTGTTTGAAACGCATTGCCAAGATCTTTGCCAGTGAACATGAGTACGTAAATTTCAATGTTTTGTTTTCAAAGAGTGATTTTAGCAACACTTAATTCTCTGCACCTGCAGGATTGCAGATATCAGAGTATCCTTATGGGTATTTTTAAAGCGTGAAAGTAGATCTGTGTTTAGTTCAGTAGGGAAGGCTGATGCACGTTAGAGTATTGGACTTAATAAATTGGAAATCCTAACATTTTTCACAGCTAATGTGATAAAGCTAACATAATGGTTGAATTACATTTTATAATCAGCTGTCAATCAGCATTCACAAAATTGTCTTTTTTTCTTTCTTTTTTTTTTTGTATCTTGGTAGGAAACACTTGCTAGAAATGAAAAAAAATGTTTGTGTTGTACAAATCATAGAATTTGAGAGATGGTCTAGTCTAGTCCAGTGCTTCTCAACCTTTTTTTAAAAAGTTCCTCTTTAAAAAAAAAAAAAAAAAAAAAAGTAGCCCCAGTACTTACAGTTTTCAGACACACAAAGTTTTTTCTACCATTGCAACACATTTGTTTAAACAACTTAATTGTAGCTGGGTGGGCGATAACATTTTTGGGTGTAAAAAGTACAAAAATAATAAAACATTGTAAAACTTAAAACAAAAATTCAGTTTTCTCCAAATGTCAGTTGTATTGGAGTACCCCACAGACTTCTCTTGAATATCCCTAAGGGTACTCGTACCACTGGTGGAGAAACACTGGTCTAATCCAGTCCCCTGCACTCCTGGCAGGACTAAGAATTATCTAGCTGTACAGTGTGAGAGCAACAGTTTCTTATGGAATACTGTGATAATTGTCTCAAATATAACTGAGCATTTGTGTTAGGGATATAAAATCCTGTTTAATTGGTTAACCAGTTTAAAGTTAACCGATTAAAGTGGGGGAGCTGGGACGTCTGGAACAGCCCCTGTCTGGCACGGGCTGCTTCAGTTGTGCTTACCGTTTAACCTTTCAGATCTCTAATCTGTGTGTGTGTGTGTGTGTGTGTGTTTTTTCACTGCCTTCTGGCAACCCAGCATTAGGTCTTAGGTAGGGATGTAAGCCACTAGAATTACATAAGCCTAGGCTTATCAGGTAGTCGAGTCACTACTCGACTAGTCACTTCTCCCCCGCCGCTTCTGTATCAGAGGCAACAAGTGCGGGGAGCAGGAGCCAGTGCCAGGGGGAGTTGACTTAAAAGCTGGTTCCCCTCATCACCATTGCAGTGGGGGGCAGGGAAGGCAGAGACGCAGCAGGGGAAACAGCACGAACTGGGGCTGAAGCAGTCCCCCCTCGCGTTGTGTCCGATTGCTGTGCCTTTGCATTTTAAATGGCAGAGGCACAGCAGGGATAGCAAGCACCACCCCTCCCTTATCGACTAATTGAGTAGTCGATGGAAAATCCATCAATAACTCGATTAGCTGATTAGTTGAAATTTAACATCCCTAGTCTTAGAGACAAGCAGTTACCTTTCTCTCTTGTGCGTTATCACTAGTACTCAAAATTCTGAAATCTGTAATAGGCATTCATTGATATTTGAGCAACCATATTAGATATTGAAATTGATAATATTATTCCGACACATGAGATGAATAGCTTCCAGCTCTCTCACTCATATCTCTGTTGGATGTGCAGGTCTTATAGGAGTAAAAAGCAATGAAGACTTATTTTTGACAGTAAAAGTGGTAGAGCTGAGCTGGAATAGATTTGTGGGATAAGAAAGTGCCATTTTAACAGTCACTTTTGTGAGTAGAAATACACCCATAAGGTCCTTCCTTGTACACTATGCACTAAAACTTAGGCATTTGGTATGAGGAAATATAGCTTAGTCATGAAATCTGTGTGTCTGATTTGTGTTACAAAAGCTTGCAGTTACCTAATCTGGTAAAGTAATGAGTTTATGGCAATAGCTACATATGTGATTACTGAATCCTTGTCTTTTGTAAAGCAATATTTAGAAGCTAATAGTATTCTGATGCTATGATTATTAGTTTATACCTAAATATAACACATGCAGGCATATAAAAACTTAATATTAATATGTAACAAGTTATAGTTGATCTTGAAGAGCAATTGTATCTGTTCAAAGAACATTAAACTCAAGTTAGTTTGCACACCTGCTCATCACACTCAGGAGATATAGCAGAACCATAGTAATTTAAATAAACATTACTCTTTAAAATTATGCATTAATTTTAAATTAGTTTTCCCTTGAGTAAGATAAGTAAAGTGTGTAATTGAATCATTTTGGAATGTGGTACAGCTGTAAAAAAAATTGACTACACAAATCAACTAAATTCTGTATTTGTCATTTACTAACATTGGTCCTGATACAGGAATGTAGTTAGGTATATTTATAATCTAATTTAATTTAGTGGGACTACTCATACTTAAAATTAAGCACATGCTGGTTCAAGTGCCAGAGGCCTCCATGCTATAATCTAATCCAGGTGAACTGTTAAGTACCTTTATAGGATTGGAACAGTAATTTCTGTCCATCTTACTGGGAAAGCTGCAGAAGCAAGAGAGATGTATTGTGGAGATATTAATTGTAGTTTCATAAAGAAATGTTACTAAAGAGCAAGCTGGAGGAAGTGAGCTTGTGGATGCAATGTGAGTATCTGGGAAATTCTGGAAAGGACATGAATTGGGCACTAAATTGAGGAAATGGACTTAGAGATCTTGATAAATATTGAGTTTTAAAAATATGACTTAAACATAGTTTCAGATATTGCATCAGTACCTAAATGAACCTGCCAGATTTTTGTTATGTATCATGTTGCGAATGAATATATAGAAGAATGTATGAGGTTCATGAACATTTCAGGATTTTTGTGCTCTGTTTTATATGCTGTGTAGTTGCTATTTTTTAAAGTCATACATGCCAGTGATCCATAGTGGATATTTGGTAGAGTGTTTGATAAGGTGAGAAACTTTAAATGGATGATCAGTCTTGTGTCCCGTCTTTGAAGTATAGTGTGAGGAAATAAGACTACAAGTTTAAGAGTATAATACTCATAAAGGGTTAATGCCTGGAGAGTGATGATGTAGATAGTCACTTAATTTATTATCTTTGCAGATAAACTTCATGTCAGAAATAGCTGCATTTCAGTCGGGTGTGAAGTGATTTACTGTGTTTATAGTTTGAAAAACACTTTGAGATAAAAGGTGCTATTTATTGTATGTGTAAAATGTTATCTGACCATTTTGGCGCTCTATTTCATTTTCTTCCTTTTTGGAGCATTTTTTCTCTCTCTTCTCCCCAGTTTAGTTTGTCTGATTTCTCTAACCATTGAATTGGATGGATTTAATTTTAATTTTTTCTTGTACAATATCTGAGGTAGGGTGCTGGTTTTGGGATTGATGCTCTATATATAATTAAAATGAATGAATTAAAGGGTTAAAACAAACCTTTGTATCTGTTTAAACTGTGGGATATTACTTAGAGCATGACTTAGACTAATGAGTATGCAGATAAGAAATGAATGTTTTGAGTCTCTTTGCAGAGCCTGGTCCATCGTCTCTTGGCAGTATGCTCATGCCAGTGCAGGAAACAGAATGGGAGGAACTCATTCGTACTGGTCAGATGACCCCTTTTGGAACTAAGGTCCCTCAGAAGATAGAAAAAAAGCCACGTAGGTTAATGCTAAACGAAACATCTGATTTTGAGAAATATTTGGCGGATCAAGCTAAACTGTCATCCGAAAGGAAGAGATCAGCCCTTAAAAAGAGAGCAAAGAATAAAGCAGAGCTTAAGAACGTTCAGTGTGCTCTTCCCACATCAGTCAAAAAGGAAAAGAGGGGCAAAACCAGAATCCTGTCAAAAACAGACAAGCGCCTGAAAAAGCACATGAAGAAACTTCAGACCCATGCTCTTCAGATCCAATTTAAGATAGGCATTCCAAAGGAAAAGAGACTTCCTGAGCTCCAGGAAAGGCTGAGAGGTGAGCAAGGGGATGAAAGTGGGGAGTCAGAATATGTGCCTGATGAGGAACTTTTTAATCCAGAAAATGAGGAGGAGGAACCATTTTCTCTTGCCGATGATAGTTCTGATTATGAACTAAAGACTTTGCCAGGAGCAAGAAAACATTCAGGGAAGAAGATCCTTAAGGAAGAAGCTGAGGAGGATGAAGACTTTTTCCCAAGTTCTGAGGAGGAAGAGGAGGAGAATACCATAGGAAACCGTAGAGTGAAGAGATGCAGAGATGATGGAGATGAGGATTACTATAAGCAAAGGCTAAGGTTAGTCCAAGAAGGCTTTATATTAGTAACTTTTATAGGTGGTATCACACACACAGAGACAATGGGTGAAATACACTTCCAAGAATGCAGCTGAAGGGAGGGGGCTCTAAAATTAAATGTAGACTGAGCTGATAAAAATATCCACATGTAGACTTCTCAAAAGCTGTTATGGTATTGGGAATGCTCCATAATTATAAGGATCTCAGTGTCTGATGTCCTGCTGGTAAAGAGCCTGTTTTTTGAAATAAACCATTTCTACTTCATTGCTTTTCTTTGTAGCCAAAGATCAATAGATGAAAGATAAGGCAGCGTGGTGGGTTATGTGGTTATTACATAGTAATTATGCTATGTATTTCTATAACACTTTTAAAGGATTTTGTATGCTTTACAAAGATGTGTAATATCATTTCTCCTATTTTACAGATAAGAATATTCAAATACAGAGCACTTGTAATTTGCTCGTATCTCGCACACGCAATCGCTGATAGATCTGAGAATAAAAGCTAGGAATTCTGTGCCCTAGTCTTCTGCTCTAGCCACTTTGATGTACTGCCCACGAGGAAATAACTCTTGAATTAGTGGTAGTTTTCAAGTAGTTTTATTTAGCCTGTTGAGTAATTGGAGACCTGTCGATAGGAATTTCTGTTGTCTGTAGCAGACTTCCCATTTGTACTAAATGACAGTTTAGTTTTAGACCCTGTTTTTCTATGAGTAGCCTTTGCATGTTCATGGTGTGTCCTCTGTATGTATTTTGACTTTAATAAGGCTTTTTATACTGTTTCACAAGACCTTCTCATAGGGAAAACACAAACTAGGTGGAGCTACCTTAAGGTGGGTGTATAACTAGGTGGAAAACTGGTTCCAGAGAGTAGTTATCAGTAGTTATCTGGATGGGCATATTAAGCACGGTTCCACAGGGACTGATCTTATGCTCAATATTTTCATCCATGATTTTGATAATGGCATAGAAAGTACATTATGGGGAGGAAGGGTCCATCTTGAACGACTCCAGTTACAGGTAAATAACTTTAATTATTTGTGTGTGGGTATTCCTTTTGTCAGATCTGCCTACTTTTTTACTTAGAACTGTTTAAATGGCATAGAAAGTACATTATGGTGAGTGGGAGG
Organism: Apalone spinifera; assembly: GCA_030068395.1. Taxonomy (NCBI): domain Eukaryota; kingdom Metazoa; phylum Chordata; order Testudines; family Trionychidae; genus Apalone; species Apalone spinifera. Next base: position 3,747,008 of record JANRFK010003679.1, on the reverse strand, counting down.
GATGGGGGAGGTTTGCATGTAACTGGGAACGTTAACTAACAAGTACTTTACAATGTATGATCAGTATTGATCATTGAAATTATTTTTTTTTTTTATTTTTTTTTTTGCTTTAAGGTGCTCTGTTCAACAAGCACAACTTTGAACAGGAATCTAGATTCTGTTCAGACTAGGGATGTACACATGTACCCATGTACATGGTTAGTTAACTGTCACAGTTATTCGCAACCCTCCCTCCCCATAATGCACTTTTTATGCCATTATCAAAATCATGGATGAAAATATAGAGCATAACCATACCTAAGATCAGTCCCTATGGAACCATGCTTAATATGCCCATTCAGATAACTACTCTCTGGGACCAGTTTTCCACCTAGTTATACACCCACCTTATGGTAGCTCCATCTAGCTTGTGTTTTCCCTATGAGACGGTCTTGTGAGATGGTATCAAAAGCCTTATTAAAGTCAAAATATATCACCTCTAGCACTTCCTCCCATCCACAAAGCTTGTTACCCTGTCAAAGAAAGCGATTAGATTGGTTTGGCATGATTTGTTCTTTGCAAATCCTCACTGACTTCCTTTTCACATTAAGTCTGTGATGTCCAAGCCACTAGCCACATGTGGCTATTTGGCCAGGCGAATATGGCTAATTCGCTACAATAGTAGCTACTGCTTCAGGACTGCCTGGACACCACGGCATTAAGCAATTAGTTTGCAAATATCGAAATGATGATAGCTATTTCCTCCGTTATCTTTCCAGGTACTAAAATTAAGTTGGCTGGTATAAAGTTCCTTTATTCCCTTTTTCATAGATTGGCACTATATTTTCCCTTTTCCTGCCCTCTGGGATCTCTTCAATTTTCCACAACTTTTCCAAGATAGCGACAATTGGCTCAGAAATCTCTTCAGTCCACTCCTTCAGTGTTTTAGGGTGTATTTCATCAGGCCTTGGTGTTTTGAAGATATCTAACTTGTCTAAATTTTAAATTTGTTCTTTTAGCCTCATGTCCGTCCTCATTTTGACTGATGTTCAATGTTAGATATGCAATCACTACTAAAATTTTTGGTGAAAAAATAATTTGGCATTTCTGCCATTTCCACATTTTTTGTTACTGTCCTCCCCGTGCCCCTGCTGCCTCATTATGTTACAGGCCCACCTTGTCCGTCATCTGCCTCAAATGTATTTCTTGTTATTGTTTATGGCTCTAGCTAGTTTAATCTTTTTGTTTGTCTTGGGCTTTCTAATTTTATCCCTGTATGCTTATGTTGTTTGTTTATATGTATCCTTTGTAATTTGACCTACTTCCCGCTTTTTGTAGGACTCCTTTGTATTTCAGATCAGTGAAGATCTCCTGGTTAAGTCAGAGTGTTCTCTTACCATACTTCCTATCTTTCATATGCAGTGGGGGTATTTGCTGTTGTGCCCTTAATAATGTCTCCTTGAAAAATTCCCCGTTCTTGAACTGTTTTTTTCCTGAGACTTGCTTCCCATGGGACCTTATTTACCAACACCCTGAGTTTGCTAAAGTCTGCCTTCTGGGAATCCATTGGCTTTATTATGATGCGTTCATTCTTACCATTCCTCATAATCATGAACTCTGTCCTTTCATGATCACTTTCAGCCAAGCTGTCTTCCACTTTCAAATTTTTCATCAGTTGTTCTTTATTTATCAAAATCAAATCTAGAACAACCTTTTCCCTAGTAGCTTTCTCCACTTTCTGAAATTTAAAAAAAAGTGTTTCATACATTCCAAGGATTGTTCTTGTTATCCTCTGAGGATAGGACAAGAAGCAATGGGCTTAAATTGCAGCAAGGGAGGTTTAAGTTGAACATTAGGAAAAACTTCCTAACTGTCAGGGTGGTTAAACACTGGAATAAATTTCCTGGCAAGATTGTGGAATCTCCATTGTTGGAGATTTTAGAGCAGGTTAGACAAATAACCTGCCAGGAATCGTCTTTATGGTGCTTAGTTCTCCTAAGAGTGCAGGGGACTGGCCTTGATGATCTTTCAAGGTTCCTTCTAATTCTATGGTTTTATTAATCTTTGGTGGTGGTGGTAATGCCTTGGCTAGAAAGATCTCAGTTTTACTTTCAGATCCCAGATTGAGGATGCAAAACTGGAATTGATAAGATAATAAGCATGGAATCCCCGATGTCACTTTTCACAGAAAAACAACATGCTAGTTGTATAATGCATCTGTATGGGGATTTCAGTGGGGGATTAATCTGAGCAATGTCCATAGGACCAAGGAAAGGTTTTTTGATAGGCTGCACTAAAGTATTAATAAATGTATTAATCGGTAAAATATTTACTACTTGGTTGAATGAAGCTGTAGTCTTTTGGTTAAATTAGATCAATATTAAATCATTTTTAATTCAGTGTTTTCATCAAGAGTAATTTATTTTGATTGAAAGTTTTAATATGATTCACAGTTTAAATTCATTCAAACAGATTTTTTAATAATGTTAAGATTGTGACAATTTATCCTTAGCAAAGTCATATCATAGACTACATTTCTTTTCATTGCTAAAGTTACAATAAAAGCTTAAATGAATTTTAGAAATATCAATAACTGTAATTGCCAGCAAAACACTACAGCTCTTAAAAATTTCATAGCTACAGTTATTGTGGCTGTTAAACTGCAGCTGTCCACATTGACGTTTTTACGTTGATGTCCCCAGGTAATCTTCATTATGGGAAATGCTACTAGAAAATAAAATGCAGTGAATTAAGCACATTAAGAATGCCTCAGAAATGTTATTTGCTCTCATTTATGTCTAGTTCTATGTCAATTTTTAGTTTTGGATACAAATGACAATGAGATTTGAGTAAGTTTTACCCCTGAGAGAGGAGGGAAACATCCCTTAGGATTACTAAATAGAACAATATATGAGGGCTAGATGCAGACTAAAGTCCTGTAAGGCAGAAAGCAAGTATTTGTAAGGCAGAAAGGAAGTCTTAAAACTAACATTTTTTGAGGAATGGTAGTTGAAGGGATGTCAGGGTGAAAATATTGTGGTATTAAAATCTGATAATTAGTGAGGTTTGGTACTTCTAGATCGACAGACCTTTGCCAAGTGAAAGTTTGTGTTCTCACAATAAACAGAACAAGTATGTGACAATTCTAGGCTTTTTCTTTTCTTCAAAAGGTTACTTTGAGGAAGCAGGAGGCCTAATTTTCTGAAGCACGATGTAATCACTAGTAAGAAAGAAAGGGAAAGTAGGTACAGAATTGAGCATGTTGCCTCCTTGACTTGAATTGTATTATCTTATGTAAAAAGAACAGCTTGCAACTTACATCTGTTCCAACTTATTTTACAATAGCACCCAAAATCCCCAGTCAGGATTTGGGGCCTGTGCTGTAGACACATAGGGAAATATTATCCTAGCTGGAAGCAGTATCGATTAATCACTGATAAATCACGCGACTAACTCAAAAAATACCTCATACAAGTACCTCAGACTGTAATGAGATGTCTTTATCATGAAAGTGCAACTCACAATATAAATTGTTTTGTTTTTGAGTGTAGTTATGTAACAGTATAAAACTTTTTAGCGCCTACAAGTCCACAAAGTCCTACTTCTTGCTCAGCCAATAGCTAAGAGAATTAAATTTGTTTACATTTGTGGGAGATAATGTTGTTCATGTCTTATTTGCTATGTCATCTGAAAGTGAGAACGTGGTACTTTTTTTGTAGCTGCTTTTGCAAGGTATTTATGTGCCAGGTATGCTAAACTTTTGTGTGCCCCTTTGTGCTTTGGTCACTGTTTCAGACGATATACTTCCATGCTGATGATGCTCATTAAAAAAAGAATACATTAATGAAATTTGTGACTCAGCTTCTTGGGAGAAAATGATATGCCTCCTGTTCTCTGTGTTATATGCATTCTGCCCTATTTTTGTGTTAGAGTAGTCTCGGATGATGATCAAGCACATCTTATTCTTAAGATCTAGGGATGTAAAATTTCATTTAATTGGCTAATCAAATAGTCGATGCGATTTGCATCAACTATTCAATTAGTTGATAAGGGCGCTTCTGCTTTTGAAGTGTAGCAACAGCCCCAGGGCTGTTGCTATACTTCAAAGGTGAAAACACTGTGGGGAGTACAGGGCCAGTGGGGGTCTTGGCAGTCCCCCACTGGCCCCGTGCTCCGCGCAGCATTTCAAAGTGACAGCGCTGCATGGAGCCCGGGGTCAGCTGGGGACTTCCAGCTGGCTCTGAGCTGTATGCAGCATTTCAAAGCAGCAGTACTGTGTGGAGCCTGGGATCTGGCCCCGGGCTCCATGCGGCACTGCTGCTTTGAAGCACCGCCTTCACTTCCTCCCCTCCCCCCGCTGCCTCTTTCTGATAGAAGCAGCAAGGAGAGGCGAAGTGAGTAATCGACTAGTGTGTCAATGCTTATCGGATAGTCGACTAGTCATTCACATCCCTATTAAGAACGCTTTCACTACATAGCTGACAAAATGCAAAAAGGGTAGCATTGTGAGATTCCTAAAGATGTATACAGCACTTTACCTTAATTTAAGAATCTGAAGTGCCTTCCAAAATCTGAGCTGGACAAGCTGTTGCGGAGCTTACTTTTGGACATTTCAATGTGGAAAAGAGTAACATTTCAATGTGGAAACTACTGAACTGGAACCACCAAGAAAGAAAATCAGCTGGTGACATCTAAATCCGATGATGAACATGAACATGCATTGGCCTGCACTGCTTTGGATCATTATCGAACAGAACCCGTCATCAACGTGGATGCATGTGCTCTAGAATGATGATTGAAGCATGAATGGACGTACAAGTCTTTAGTGCATCTGGTACGCAAATCTTTTGTGATGCTGGCTACAACGATGCCATGCGAAGAATTGTTTTCACTTTCAGGTGACATTGTAAACAAGAAGTGGACAGCATTATTTCCTGCAAATGTCTGAGTGGACAAGAAGTAGGAATGAGTGGGCTTGTAGGCTCCAAAGTTTTACATTGGTTAATTTCTGAATGCAGTATTTTTGTTCATATTTCTACATTTCATATACTTTCATAATAAAAAAATTGCCCTACAGTACTTCAATTGGTGAATTGAAAAATACTGTTTCTTTTGGGGGTTTTTACAGTGCAAATACTGGTAATCGAGATATAGATATCGATATCGATATGGATATTGAAGTGAGCACAGTACACTGTATTCTGTGCTTTAATTGAAATCAATATATTTGAAAATGTAGAAAATATCCAAAATATTTAAATTAATGGTATTTTATTATTGTTCAACAATGCGATTAATCATGATTAATTTTTTAATTGTGCGATTAATCACATCACTTGACAGCCCTACTGAAAATCTAATTTAAGACAAAGCACAACAAGTAGGAAGTGAATTAATAAGAGGACAAGATGATGCTAGTATTATCTCCCACTTCTGGCTCAGCAAAGAGGTAGATTTGGTTTTTTAAAGTAAAAATATAAATGTGTGTCATCATTGCACGTTCACCCTCATTTAAATAATTATGAGTAAAGAGCTGATCACTCCAGTAGTTGTGAAGGACAAGGTTTGATTCCTATTTTATGGTATATCAGTGCATTATACTTAAACTACAGGTCTCTTCAGACTGAAATGCCCAAAGTTAGGCTTATGGAGCCCTAAAATTCTGATTCCTTTCCTTGTAACAATAGGGTAAAGAAAAAGCTGGTTAACATCAAGATTGTATTGCTCATGATTGCGTGTTTTGCTGATTTCCCCTACATACGTTCAGAAGATAAAAACACAAATAAATATTAGTACCATGCATTTTTATTTGAAAAGCTTACATATATTTATACAGGTTAGATCTCCCTGATCCAGCAGCCTCGGGACCTGACTGGTCCTGAACGAGGGAATTTGCTGGAGCAGGGGAGATCTCTTGCCACCGGCCTCCCAGCTTGCCACCCCTTCCGGCTGCCGGCTCCTTGACCTCACTGCTGCCAGCCTAGCCAGGGCTCCCTGGGACCGATGCTCCCTGGCCCCTGCTGGGGTCGCTGCCATGGGCTCTGCACAACTCCCAACTGTGCTGCAGGGCTCCCAGCTGTATTGCCAGAAATCCCTGCCCCTGGGCTCTCTGGTCCAGGAACATCCGTGGTCCTGCTGGACCACAGATGTTGCTGGAGCAGAGAGTCCCAGTTAAGGGAGGTACAGCCTGTATAAAAAACTTGTGGCATCTGTCAAACTCTTGGCAAGTAAACATCTGTCTTTTTCAGGGAAATTCATAGAGTTTGGGATCATCTGTACAGAGATCTTTTGCTTCTACCTCCGTGTCTCCATGGCAGCCACTAGTGCTTTTTACCAGGTGCTTCAGGGTGTAGATGTCCTTCCTATAGTGTGGTACTAGGCATTGCATTTCCCATCGGTTTCCAGAGGACAGCATGGGGGAATGCTCCTTGCCACAGAGTTCAATCCTTAGCCATCAAACATAGGATATGTCTACACAGGTATAAAAATCCCACGGTTGGCCTGGATCAGCTGCCTCAGGCTCTGGGGCTGAAAAATTGCTGCGTGGATTTGCAGGCTCAGGCCGGAGCCCGAGCCCTGGGATCCTGCAGTGAGGGGGAAGGCAATGTTCCCTCTACTCTTTTCCATCTATGTGCACATTTTTCCCATACATGAGCGGCATCAATTTTGTTTTATGCACCAAGGCATATGTGACTGTGCACCACCAGGAGAAACACAAACCTAGCTGTGAGCGCTCTGCTAATCTGCTGGGCAGTATTGGGAATCTCTCTTGAGCAGCTACACAAGTGTACAACTTACACGGGATGCTGGTGGCAGGATCTGCACAGCAGTGTTTAAACCCGCAAGCCCCACACACTGTAAATTGGAGTGATCTGACCTGGGCCTGTGGTGACTATGCCATGGGGCTTTTATTTTCACATAGATGTAGACATAGGCAGATAGTCAGCTTTGGAAAGGTTTCCCATTTCTACATCTCTCAACCTGTGTGTGTGTGTCAGAGTCCCCTGAGTTCATGGGAGTGCAAATGACTTTTGGCCCCAAAGAATTCTGCCAAAAATATGAAGACATGAAGATTGAATTGCATTTTTTTTCTCTGACCTGGTCAGCATTTGATACTCTTTCTCTTCCCCCTCCCCCCCCCCCCCCCGAGGAGAGTTTGTGACTCAAACACTCCATAATTTCAGAGATGTAAATTTAAAAAATAAAAAATGCTGAAATATTACCTTGCCTTGAAGACCTTGTCTTTGACAAAGCATCGTGACTGCTCTTTAAAATGACAGTGCCAAGCTGCAAATGAAGATGTATTCTGGTGCACTCTCTGAATACACCTTTCATTCCTAGCTCAAGTGCATAATTGTCTGCATCAGTCTTAATTTACTCTCTGAGGCTTGTGCTATTAAGTGCATGTATATCATCTGCTAGGACGTACCAATTAAATCCACTCATATACACACACAAAATCCAATCAGAAAAGTAACTCCAAACATCTCAATTTAACAGATTAGAATAATCGGTGAAGGATTCTTAGATGTCTAAAATAGAAAACATACTGTGTTACAGAAGTGTAAACTATATTAAACACTCAGCTTGGTTCCTGAATATATTTTAAAAAACCATATTGTGTTCATTACTGTGCTTCTGTTGTGGAATTTCTTTCTTGGGTATTAAAATTAATGGAATATGAGCTTGCTATCTGAATTCACTCCTATATTAAGAATGATTTCATTGCATGATGTATGGCTGCTTCACTACTCTTGCAGACTGAGGCTGCTCCTGGATCAGTGATTGTTGACAACATAAAAAATAAAGACATTTCTCAGTTAGGTTGCCAAGAATTTCAAGCAGCATGTTACGTGATACAGGATCATTTGGGGTTTTTTAATTGCTGTTATCCTAATACGGCTTTACCTAGGGTTGGCATGGAATTTTCACACCCTATATACAGTAAACTTCCGATAATCCGGCACCTTTAGGACCCAGGGAGTGTCAGATTATCAGATATGCTGGACTAT
>JANRFK010003679.1:3680100-3738917 GCA_030068395.1 Apalone spinifera | reverse complement strand
TCCAGGTTCCTGATGGTGCCGGACCATCAGATGCTGGACCAATGGAGTTTTACTATACTGCATTGTATAGTTGATTACTGAAATGCTTAAACCATCAGACATTTGTCACTGCTAGGGCAAGGATACTGAACTGTATGACCCATCTGAACTACTCTGGCAAACATTGTTTCTATTCTTTCGTTACAGCTAAATCAAGTGACTGCAAAACTTGATTCTGTACTCTTAAAGTATCATGAACTATAGCAGGGATGGGGAACCTTTTTTGGGTCAAGGGCCATGGACCCACAGAAAATCAGTCCAAGGCCGCGCACAAAAATCTCTCACTGACTGAGAAGGAGCAAGACCCTTCCTGTAACTCACCAAGCACCAAGATTTCTGTCACTCACCAGAGTCTGCGGGGGGGGGCAGCCCAGTATATTTTGTGTGCTCCAGCCCCATGATGTGGGGCAATGGGAGGGCTGGAGTACCAACATAGGCTCCCCAGTGTGTATGGGGGGGAGCCCTGAGCCTCAAGGGCCAGATACAGGCAAGCTGGGTGCCGCATCCAGCCCCCGGGCCTGATGTTCCCCACCGCTGGACTGTAGGATCTCAAATGTTCCTTAATACAAGTCACAGCATTATATTCACAGAGTTTCTTAATACATATGGTAATCTAATACCAAGCTTTGATTATGTTGGAGATAGTCACAAATTGCAGCCATTTCAGATCAGCTTGTTACTAATGAAAGCTACAGTGACTCGTGTAGGAGGTGTGGCACCAAATTATTTTAATACTAATTGTTTCTTGTAATGTAACACTTCAGTAAAGTAGCAGATACAAAGTTTGCAGAAGAGAAACATTCCCAAAGAAAAATAAACTGCATAATACACCAGCTCAACAGTGAGGACACATTTATTTGGAACCTTCAGCTTTCAGTGACTTCTGTTTGTTGTAGTGTCCTTATGACTGCTGCTTGATCACTTTCCCCAATATGCAGGAGAGGGTACTATATTTCTTCCTAGGGGAGAAGAAACTTTCATTACTACTTAGTGGTAATTCATATTGCAATGATAAAATTGAGATTGGGTCCTTCCTTATACAGATTACTGCCCAGTTTGCCACAAGTGCATTATATTGTCTCAGTACTGACTGCAGGGGCACAAATAGAAGGGAAATGCACCTCAGTGACGTTAAAATCAATTTATCATGTAGTTGGCAATTTATGTTTTAGTATGTTATGATAGTGCTTCCTTCTGTGTTTGACTTTTCTTAGTGATATTTTTCTCAGCAGACTAATTTAATCAACAAATTCTGACCCATGTCTCCATCATAAGAGGTCCCTTCCAACCCCACATTCTGTGATTTGTCAGCATTTATCAATTTTTACCATCAGTTAACCATTATTTTGGGATAATTGCATAAACTGTGACTGGTAGGAATAAAAAACCTTAAAACCTACTCAGTGTGTATATATGAAATACAGCATTTCCTCAGCTTTTTTATACAGGGTGGGGTAAAGTACATGTGCTTGTGGCTGTAGAAAATACCTAAACGAGCCAGAATGCATCTCTCAGATATGTATGACTGTCTAGAGGTGTGCAAGGAAAGAATGTTTATTTTTGAAGTAATTTCTATGTCTTGCTTTTTAAACTAATCACAAGAAAACACTATTTCCTGGACTGTGGCTGCATGAGACAATTTAGGAACTTGCTTATACATATTTGAAACCCACTTAATTTTGGATAGGAAACTGTTTTTAATGTGAAGACCTTAGTTACCCCTCCCACCACCCCTACTCACTCATTTTTCAGCATCTTCCTTTCTCCTCTTCATGAGTTTTGTTCTGACAGGCTTATAGCACCTATACAATGGAGCCAAATGCTTAATTAATGGAGCTGTCTTCTGTGCAACTGACCAGCATCATGTGATCTGGTCAGTTTCACAATTCAGCCATTTCCTCCGGTAATTAATTGACGAATAGATGGCAGTAGTCATCTTTGATGTTGCTCTGCAGAGTCAAAGTTGCAGGCATATTGCTGAGTTCCCCAAAAATAGGCTGTAAGTGATTTGTGGGGAGATGACAGTTTTCAAGTTGGAAAACTACCACTAAGGAATGTCTTAGTCCTTTAATTCAGACTGTTTAAAGTTAATTTTAGTGTAGTGATTGTCTGGTTTCACTCACATAGTTGCTATTAGGACTCTTGAATTAACTCTTGCAGAAAAATAAGACAAAAACACCACATCGTTTGTAGATGACTTCAGTCCTTATCCTCAAAGGACAGGAAAAGCTCTCATGTTGGCATAGAAGTGTCTTCCCTAAAGTACTACAGTGGCGCGGCTAAACAGCTGTACATGTTAACAAATCCCTAAGTTTCCCAGAACTGAAAGAATTCTATAAATTTGAAAGTTTCTGTGTTTCCAAAAGTTGGTCCAATAAAAGATACTACCTTACCCACTTTGTCACATGTAAACACTTGAGATGCAATACACTTTGCATGTAATCCCTCATAATACTGTATAAGAAGATGTTTAAGAGAAAATTAAGTAATATAGCAAGGGAAGGAAGGGTGACTTTCAGAAAATGTATGTAAGTATCCTTCAGATATGAATATCTTTGTAATCTTTCACCCTGTTGAGATGAAATTGAAAATAAACCCTATTCATCCATTATCTCGCAGTAATTTTTTTCTGTTGTTACAGCTGTCTTGCCAACAGAGGGAGCTGGAGCTAACTAAAAATTCACATGTGTTAACATTCCCACTAGTAGTAAACCTTAAGAGCTCAAATGTTAGTTGGAGAAATTGCACTATTTGTTCAGCTGTAATGTGTATGCATCATATAAAGCAGAACCATAAAGATCTATTGGATCCCATCTTGTCCATCCTCTAGGATTCCATTGTAGAATTGTTCTAGAGAGTATATTCTCCAGTGCTTTCTCTAATCTAGAGTTAAATGATTCAAGAGCTACAGCATCCAGCGCTTCACTGGAAAGATCGTTCCACAGCATACCAGATCTTACTGTTAAGAAGCTTATGCTAGTATCCAGACTAAATTTTCCTTAGCTCGTTTTCATTCTTTTGCTACAATTTGCAACCTTTTGGACTCTCCTAAACAAATCCTCTCAAATGTAGACTGCTTCTTATATCCACCTTCTCCCCTGAAGTCCTCATTTAGCCTTACATATTTGGTTATTTAAATTCATCCCTTCACGTCATGATGGTTTTTGCAGTGAGGTATTAGTCTCCTATGTGATATGTACTTAAGAGTCAGTAGAGTATTTGCATGTTTCAGAGGGAAAAACTGCAGTTTCTTTGGGGGATGGGAGTAGCAGAATTTCAGCAGGCACAGGCTTTCCTGCTAACCAGTTTTTTTTAAAGGCTATAAGGAATACTCATCTCATTATCTGGTTCTTACAGTATGTGGTAACCTTTTATTAACTGAAATATTGATGACTCTTCTTATGCCATGCCTCCAGAGCAGCAGCATGATAGCACATTTTCCATCTGTCCCATAGCTATATAACCTTATGTGAAAAATTCTCTGAGTACGCAAGCTTAGCACAAGTAGAGCTGATAGCACTTCAATGGGAGACATCTGAGGACAACCTACATGCTGTGTGAAGTGGTGTTAGTCATTCAGTGCTCTTCCTACTCAGTCAATACTGAATCAGTTTCTCCCTGCCTGGGGATCGGGGAACACTGTGCTTATTGGAAGTATGTATTTTATATAAGAGAAAAGTCCAGGATGTTTACTACTTTAGCTATTAAATATATTTTCTCTTTTCATAAGAGAAGTGACAACTCCAGTGACTTCTCCAAGTTCTAGCTTGGGAAATTACACTGCATACCTGAAATCTCTGTCTGATTTCAAAACTATGATCCTTTTCTGCCTTAAACTGTAAGCATTGAACAGCTAAAGGGTGGGTTTGTCCCCCAAAGATAGCTGTGTTCCATTGATTCCTGTGAATAGCATGTAAGGTGACATGGGCTTTTTCTGGATAATGGGAGCTACTTAAGATCCTAAATTGTTTGAGCTCTTTAGAAAATTTTTCCCCTTAGATTTAAAGATACAATGAAGTCAAAGTTCATAGAAAAATGTAATTAAACACTACAGTAACACTGAAGACCATATTTAAATGCATCTACGCAAGGAGACAATTAAGATGTCCACATGCAGCTTTTGGTATTTCCCAACATTTGTGTGATTAACCATGTAATCTGGATGGTTTACTATTTAAGGATATGTCTACACTAGCCCCCTGGTTGGAACTAGGGAGGCTAATGTAGGCATTCAAAATTGCAAATGAAGCCCGAGATTTAAATATCCCGGGCTTTATTTGCATGTTCCTGTCCGATAGCCATTTTGAAATTCCACTAACCCGAAGTAACTGCCCATGGCTCCATGCGACAGTGAAATGGTAATTCGAACGAAGTCTTTTGTTTGAATTAACTGTTACTCCTCCTGGAATAAGGTGTAACAGTTAATTCGAACTAAGAACTTAGTTCGAATTACTGTTTCACTGCCGCGTGTAGCCGTGGGCAGTTACTTCGGGTTAGTGGAATTTCAAAATGGCGACCGGACGGGAACATGTAAATAAAGCCCGGGATATTTAAATCCCAGGCTTCATTTGCAATTTCGAATGCCTACATTAGCCTCCCTAGTTCGAACTAGGGGGCTAGTGTAGACATACCCTAAGAGATTTTATGATGTAGCTTTTGTATAGTGCTTTTTCACACAAACTATATTGCAGGCGGTGGGGGGGGGGGGGAAGAAACACTAAACTTTTTCCATTTCTTATTTTATCTTGAGTTTTTCACTTGCAGCATAGATCAGTTTAATTTCATATTGTATGTTGTAACCACAGTAGTTGAATGGTGAATCTTAATGTCATGACAGGAGATGGCATAAACAACGGTTGAAAGACAAAGAGCTGTGTCGGATGACAGAAGAAGATTCTGATGAAAGTGATGCTGAATTTGATGAGGGTTTCCGAGTACCAGGATTTCTCTTCAGAAAGCTTTTTAAGTAGGTATCATACACTGTTAAAAAAATTATACAGACTGTTTATGCAAATAAATAGTTATTAGCTGTCATTTCTAAGTATACTATCCTGTATTCAGATGCGTAATCTCTGTGGTTCCTGTTAAAAAAATAGATGGATAATAAATGATTAAGTGACTTTTGGGAGTATCTATATATCAGCTTATCTACTGGCAGAAGAAAGATTTAAGAACTGCTTTTAATTGTAAAGAACACTTTCTGTTCTTAGCAATGCAGAATTTTAGCTAGGGTATGGAGTGGAAGGATTGTTTTTTTAACTTGGAAGATTAGCATACTGTGACTGTAACTGCTTCAGTTGTGATACATAAAAATTAGGAAAATGTGCTCTTGTGTGGTGGAAAAAGCGAGAGTTAGATACTTGGCAAAAACTGTGGGCAAAACTCATCTTGAGAACTATTTTATAATCCGTATCATATTTAAACCTTGCTATTTAAACTAGGGATTAAATACCCATTTAAAAATTACCTGGTTAAATAATATGTTTAACCACTTAACGTGGAGGGCTGGTTAACTGGTTAAACATATTATTTTAGCCCACAGTAAGGGCTTCTGCTGGCATAAAAGTAAAGTGCAGAATGTGCAGTTGCATAATTCGTGCACAGTGTTTTAATCCCGGTTACTAGTTTGAGGATTTGTAATGACAGATGGCAGAAATGCCCATTAATCGAACTTTCCAGTTTCTAAAAGTGCTGGATAATGCCACTTTTACTGTAATTAGCTCTGTAGGTGACTATGGCTTGTAATAAGTGTTGCCTGGTATACATTTAATCAGGAACACCTCGTTTTATAGCCTCAAAGAAATTTCTACCTTTGCCCCAGTTCTTCAGAATTAAAATGCCAGTTCTGAAAGAGAAATTGAATAAATATTTGGTTGACAAGACCCTGATCAACATCTCCAATTGTTTATACAAAGGTAATGCAGAAATCTTCCTATAACAGATTCAACTGAGACAGACAGACAAAAAATTAATCATAGCGATATAAGCCTCCCTAATGAAGGGTATCCCTGCAAGCATGAGTCAGTGGGCAAAACTTCCTAAGTGGTTAAAAAGATCAATTCAATTGAATGATTTGTCTGACTTGTAAGTTAAATGTACAAGTCTCCAATGTATGAAGGCTTTCAGTCAATACACATTAAACTTTGAGTTCTAACCAAATTTGAGTACAAAGATGGCTAAATATTGACCTAAGGAAGCTTACAGCAGTAAATTCTACATGGTGCTTTCTGTCACCATTTAATCGAATACAAAACACATTTGCTCCCATTGTTAGAAATATCAGCTCTTTTAACTTCTTCAGTAAACCGTATAAACAATATGTTTCCTCCCATCTATTCCTGTCTGCTCTCAAGAAAGTGGTATTAGATGAACTGTGTTCCTGCTGCCTCATAGAGTGATGAAACCAGGTTTTAGGAATGCCAGTAGAAGAATGGTCTCAAGTTACAGTGGGGGAGGTCTAGGTTGATATTAGGAAAAATTGTTTCCCTAGGAGGGTGGGGAAGCACTGGGAGGGGTTCCCTAGGGAGGGGGTGGAATCTCCATCCCTAGTGGTTTTTAAGTCTCAGCTTGACAAGGGATGATTTAGTTGGGATTGGTCCTGCTTTGGGAAAGGGCTGAACTCGACCTCCTGAGGTCTCTGCCAGCCCTAGGATTCTGTGAGTCTAAGAATAAAGCAACAAGTGGGAAGCAGGATTAGTTTTAATGAAGGCTAAGATTTTTGGCATGGGTATTTTCATTAAAAGTCACATACAGGATACGGGCAATAAATGAAATTATGGAAATGTGCACAATGTGGCCAGCATTAGGGAATAGTAAGAAGGGCAATTGCCTGTGGCCCAATGCCACAGGGGGTCCTGTGAAGCTATATGACGGGTCGTGGGGCTCTGGCTGATGCCCTGTACTTCAGGCTTTGGCTGAAGCTCAAGCCCTGCATCTGAGGCTGAACTAGAACTTTGAGGAATTTGTGGCATTTTTGTAAAATCACAGAATCCATGATTGACTCTTAGCTTTCATTGTAAGTTGTGTGATGCAGTGTTCTGGCCTTTTGTGGCTCCCTCTGGGAGGCCTTATGATCCTTCCATACCCTGCCCCTGAAAAGGAGACATAAAGGTGGGTCCTCAAGGTCATGCCTAAAAAGGCTGCAAGGAAGCAGCCAATCAGAGCGCAGCAGGCTCAGGTAAAAGGAGCAGCTGGGCCTGCCTCCTGAACAGATCAGATCTTCCTGGGACCAGAAGTTAGAGAAAGTCCTGGGAGATGGAGAGAGTCCTGTGGGGAGGACCTGGGTGGGATGCAGTTCAGAGAATAGCAGCAGCAAGCAAGTATATGAAAGCAGTATGTGGCAGCTGTCTATAGGATCTCTCAGGAGGGACCCAGAGTAGTGAGTGGGCCTGGGTCCCTCCACTAGCCACTGTGGAAGTAGCCTAAACCCCAAGAAGGAGTTAATCCTCTGTACTAAAAGCCTGAGAAAAGGGCTCAGATTTCAACAGGTCTAGAGATGGGGCTAAAGATCTGAGAGGGACACTGATTTATTGAACTTTGTTATCCTGGAAGCCAGTAACCTGACTGGAGAGCTCGGACACCGGAGAACTGCTAATGGCAAAGGGTCTCCAGGGAGAAAGCCCTCGGGACACTGCTCCATAGCAGGACAGGGACTGACTTAAAGCTAGCCCAGAAGGGACTGAGAACTGAGCCCACAGATGCGAATAAGGATACAGTGATCATCCTTGCCAAAGGATCCCTCCATTTTAGATTATGTGCAGCTTAGCTGGAGGGCTGAGTCACTGAAAACCCTTCTGACGAGGGCAGCAGCAAACAGGGAGCACTGTGAGAGTGAATGAGTGTGCAGGTTCACAAAGCTCATGAGAAGTAAGTGCGCCATAACTGTACATTTACTCCGCTGTCTATGCGTCTACCCGAGAGAAGTCCTGTCTGTACTAGGAGAAGTACTGTATTGTGATACTCAGTTGCAGCACAGTTCTCTCTGAATGCTATTAGAGCATACCTCTGTCCCACCACTAAACATAAAAGTAAAATGTATAACTGAATCCATTCTGTAGCTGTGAAATTTCATGGCTTTGAATTGTATTTTAGCCACATAAAGCAATCATGCTGGAAAGACCACAAAGTATTTTAACTGGGTTCCCAACATGCTTTCATAGTGAAGGCCAGAACGTAGAGAAATAGTGCATTGAAAGGTGTCAGGATATGCAGAATTAGAATTAGTTTAGGATGAGAGTATCTCGCTAGAAATAATATTACTAGTGAAAAAATGAGCATTTGGAAATATTTTTAACATTTGTGTGGTCACAATCCTTGAATGCAGACAGAGTCAATATAAAAAACCACCATAATGTGCATGAAACTGACAAACTAAGGTGGAAAATTTCAGTGGGTACACATATACAAAAAATCCATGATTTTTACATCCCTAATTCACTCTACAAATTTTATGTTTAGGGGGATCCTTTTTGTAGTTCTATGTTGTGATCCCTCACGTGATGACATTTGTGGTGTTAGATAGTTCTTTGATCTTCTCCCATCTTCTCAAATCTTTATTTTTTTGTTCATTCTTATCTCATTTTGCTTTCCATCTAAATACCTAAGGAAAGAACCCCATCCTAAGTTTGTGCAACGATCAATAAAACCATAGTAGTCATTTATAGGGAGTTTGTATACATCAGAGTTCCTAAACATTCTGCATTCAAGGAAGGAAAACAGAATTACAAAAGAAAGCCAAGAGTGCACTCTGTGAACTTTCCCCATTCTATTGGTATCTGCATTTCTGTACTCAGCCTCTGCTCCATTCAACATGCATGTTACATGGGGGAGAATCAATAATGTTTGTCCTCCCTTGTATTACTAGTATACAAATGCTTCAAGCACCTTTTTCCTTTTCAATTACAGATGTTTTTAAGTTTATCTTACTTCATTTTTTACTCTTTTGTCTTAGGTTTAAACTGTATCTGTTGGAACCTCTCTAGTCTGGCACACTCTGGTTTGGCAACCAGTTAGCCAGGTGTCCACTTATGGGTGTGACCAAGTTTCCCATGGTGCCATAAAGTTTGTTTACAGCCACCAGTCTTGGCTCTCAGTGTTCTGTACTATTATTCCACTCTAATGTACCCCTACATGTCTTCTCAGAGCTTGGAAAGCAGTGGAAATGTTAGTAATGCTGCTAGATGATATTGACCTCCCATGTTTTGACACATTCTCTGGTTTGGCACTGGTCAGGTCCCAAGGGTGCCGGATGAGAGAGGTTCAGTCTGTAATTCCTGTTTGCACTATTACATATCGTTATAAAAAGTATGTCCTAAAATCAGTCTCTGTCTAGCCTCCCAACTCTGACTTCTCATTTTACATTGTCTTTCATTAATCTTTATTTAAATTGGATTGTATTCTACACCACTGTTCATTGTTTCCAAGTTTCGCTTTGAATTGTAACTGCAATGTTATCCTATTCTAGTAACACACTGCTACATCAGCCAGATCTTGGTTCTTTGCCTTCCACCATATTTTTTATTTCTGTCAGCTTTTTCTTTATTGAAAAGAGGCTTAAGTCTCTGAAATGAATTTCTGGTTGTATATAAAGTAACCAAGTTTTAACAGACCTAACTGTTCACCTCTTGCAGTGGAGTATAAATCCTACCCACCACCAATTACAAGCCTAACCTTCCAATTCAGTCCAAATGGTATCCCTTATTATACCCCCTACCTATTAAAGTTCCCAATTTCCGAAGGGATAATAAAGCGTGGGATGTTAGAGCAGCTTCCCTAGTCACTTCTAACAATATTTTTAAAAATACATGAAATAAGATACCCTCTAATTACCATGTCTATCAGTTTAATTAGAAATGTTTTAGCATTGCATAAAGAATGAATTTGTCACATATAATGTCTAAGTGCATCAAAAATGCATGACCTTGTAAATACAGCACTCATGTAAAACACACATGCAGCATGTTACTGTAACTAGTATTAGGACCTTGCCAAATGATTAATTCATGAGTACTTTCTGTTCTGATCCATATTATCAAACATTTGCCATGTTTTTTTCCTTGTTGTTGTAGGTACCAGCAGACAGGTGTTAGGTGGCTCTGGGAATTGCACTGCCAGCAGGCAGGAGGAATTCTGGGAGATGAGATGGGATTGGGCAAGACCATCCAGATAATTGCCTTCTTGGCAGGTCTAAGCTACAGCAAGATCAGGACTCGTGGTTCAAATTACAGGCAAGTGCTCCTCTGCAGACTGTCAGTCTGTGGAGCTCAATTAATATTTCATCAGATGTATTGCTGGTGGAGGAGGGTCCTGTGAATTATTAATGACATTTCAATTACATTATTCCTTTAATTCTTTTAGTGGGGGACATCAAAGGAAATTTTTTACGAGACAATGGAGCTGTAGGGCAGGAAAAATTAAACATGTAACACTTTTAATGAATTCCAGGCATTGATGCTTCATTTTGCAGACGAGCCACACTAGATATTTTGGGTCAATACAATGTCTAAGGTTAGCTTGCACAAATGGATTGTTTACAAACTCAATTACGTTAATATCAATAGTTTACACAATATGGAATTTTAAATTAGATGTTATACCTTTAGTTCCATTTATTACATTTTACATTAAAATATTTGTTCTGGCAAGATACCAGGTGAATGCTTTACAGGAAGTAACAAGCAGATTCAGGGTCAAAGTCAGGGCTTCTGATAGGTAACGGAACATCCTGGCAGGATCTTTTTTAAGACCAGAACAGATAGATCTACATCTGTGTTTTCTTCTGAAATCCATTCTTTAGGATGACCAGTCTTTCGTCACACCCCTTTCTACTTCTTCCATGTATCAGTCAGTACTACCTAAAGAAGGAATTTACTCTTATTTGTGGATCAGACAGATCTCTGGAAGAAATATTTTCTGGAATATAACCTGGAACACCAATAGTACTAATTGTTCGTGGTTCTGTCACACCTTCTATGTTAGGATCTCAAAGTATTAGATAGGATTTACTAGGAGTAGAAAATAACTAATGTAATTCAGTTTGAAAATCACTTTTCATTTTTTCTTTATACAAAGAATGTTTAGCATGGACATAAAAACTGTTAAAATGACTTACAAAATATATCTTCTTTCTAGAAAGATCTTACCCTCTAATTGCTCTGCTAGCTGAGAAGAGGACACAAGTATAAAAAACATTGCTCCCTCCCTCACCCAGAGCTAGAAGTCTAGATTCCCAAAACAGGAGGAAGGGGATGGTGGTGCCCATTCCTTCCTTTATAACTTCTAGCCCGGTGTTTAGGGCACTCGCTTTGGATATGGGAGACTCCAGTTCCAATTCCCAATGTGAAGGAAGGGATGTGATCTTGAGTCTCCCACCTCACAGCAGAGAGCCCTAATCTCTGGACTGTGGAGTAATCTGGGGCAGGTGTCTGCTCAATCTCTCCGATTGAAGCTATTCTACTAGGTGAGTGTTCTACCACCAGGCTGTAGTTATTTTTTCCTCTCCCTTCCTCCTTGCCTCCCACACCTTGGTGACCCGTTTAAGTGTTTTATGCAGAATGAAACAGCTTCAACAGGAGAGATTGAAAGACCTGCTTGCAGAGAGAGGAACTTTGTTGTCAAGTTACACAATTGGCAAAACCCTGTCATTGTTTATTCCTGTGTGCTAAGCCCTGGCAGACGACGTCAGTGAACATGGTAAATTCTGTTGAGTTAGGAGTGCTGCTGTTTCAGTATGTGTGGCAAAATAGTTAAGTTTCCCAATATATCAACAAAAATATGTTTATTCAGTTGCCTTCAGTGCTATTGAGTTCATGCCCCAGTTTCTTTTTGAAGATAATTTGCCTTTTGTGAGCAGTAAATACTGATAATTTACTGATATCATCAGCTCAAGGTGCTATCACATTTCAGATGCCGTAGAGATGATCTGTCTAGACTTTTCTCTTTGGCCTTGGCAGTTGACAGCAATGGTAGATTTGTTAGTACCAGAGTAGCATAATTGCTGAAGCATCTGCATGGGTTTATTGGGAAAGCATGCAACTAGGAGTCAGGAACACCCAACTCCTCCCCTCCCCCACACACACCCATGTTTCAGAGTCTAATCCCAGGCTTGCCATTTGCTCGCTCGCTCGCTCTCTCTCGCTCCTTGAGTTACTACTTGAACTTTGTAGTCCAGGGTAATTTTGCAAAATGTTTTGAACTGGTGCTCATAGTAGTTTGGCTGCAGGAAGGTTCACAACTAAGGGGGTGCTAATGTAGATAAACACCACTCTTGCTTCTCCTGCCTTCTTATTTGTTCTTACGTGTTGCAGTCGTTAGTAGCATAGTGCTCTATATGAAGATAAAAAGACAAAGTACTTAATTGGCGTTATTAATTGGCTGAAGCTTAATTGGTGTTATTAGTTGGCTGAAGCTATAGAGAGTATGGGGATGATGACAGAAGTCTGGGGGAGATACTGCCTTAAGAAGAACAAGGTATAAAAGGTGCCTTGACATTGTGGGCTACTTGTTAGTGGTGTCCTTTTATTAAAAAGGTAATTAAGTGTGTTTCATTTCATTGATGGAACTGGCGTTGAAAGGCTTTGCAAAAGTAAGTTTTGAGGAGAACTCTAAATGAGGGCACAGTGATCATTAGATCTGGGAAACATGACGCCTTTCTTCCCCCTCGTTAGAATAATAGATTCCAAGGCCAGGCGGGACCAGTAATCATTTAGTCTGATTTCCTCTGTTACACGGCCCAGAGCCCTGATATAATTCCTAGGGCAGGTCTTTAGAAAAACATCTAGTTTTGGTTTAAAAAATGCCTAATGATGGAAAATCCACCATGGCACTTGATAAAATGACCAATGGTTAATTACTGTCACTGTTAAAAAATTACATTTAATTTCCAATCTTAATGTGTCTGGCTTCAAATTCCAGCTATTGAATGGTATTTGGTCTTTGTCTGCTCTGTTGGAGAGCCTATTATCAAATTTTGTTCCTGATGGTAGGTACTTGCAGACTCCATTAAGCTACCTAGTTAGAGCAACTTGGGTCTGCCACTTTCATTCTTGTGGCTTTTCTTTGAATCCTCTCCAATGGATCAACATCCTTCTTGAATTGTGGACACCAGAACTGGAGACTATATCCCAGCAGCAGTCACACCAGTACTAAGTACAGAGGTAAAATTCTCTCTCCTCTTCAGGATACCCGTTTATTCATCCAATGATTTTGTTAGCACTTCTGGCCACAACATCTCACTCGAAGCCCACGTTTAGCTGATTATCCACCCTGACCCACAGCTCTTTTTCAGAATCACTGTGTCCCAGGATAGAGTCCCCTACCCTGGCAGTATGAAGTACATATTTGGCATGATGGATTTGACAGAGAGATCAGGTTTCAGTAAAAACCATTATGACGAACAATGTTCCTTATAAATGTGGCCTCTACATGAGGCACCTCTATAAGCTTTGGTGGCCCCACGGCTACAGTCAAGATAAATTTGCCCATGTCCATGTGACAGGCTCACCCCGATATTCCCTGTTAGGGGGAAGTTTGTGGAGAATTTACAGTGCAGAAAGGACTTTCAACTATCTGATTGTAATTATGGGAGGGACATTGCAGTGAGGCACTCAAAGCAACATTTTCCAAAATGGGCGTCTCAGGTTATGTCCTAAATTGTCAGGAATCCAAGCCTCTCAAATGGTGAGGAGATGAGTGCAGCTTTATGTGGTGTTTGAGGTTTTGAAGATCCACAGTGAACTCTTGGCCCCACTGAAATCTGTGGGAGTTGTGCCATTGACATCAGTGTGACCAGGATTTCACCCCTTAGTAACGCAAGAGGTGCCCCTCAGAATGCTGGTGAGAGATGGTGTGTGTCATCCTGTGTTGGGAAGCCCTGCAAGGTGGAATTGGGAACTGTTCTTTGTTTGATAAAGTTAGGCACCACTGTTGCAGACCGACTGAGCCTATGGTAATGCACCTTCCAGGATAAAAGGCTGGGGAAGTATCTCAGGCACGTCTCTGAATACAAAGGTACTTGTTTATTACATAAGAAACTAATTGCAGAGACTTATATCATAGTGGCCATAAATGTCTTCCTTTGTCTGTCATCCGGCATACCCTCCCTCTGCCTCTCTACTTCCTCTGGCCTGTTAGTGACTGACTCACACGTAATTACTTCTTAGTTGGCCATTGCTGATCCAATCCGAATGAGGACCTTAGCATTCACCAGCAGACAAAAATATTCCTTCTTTATGATACCGTGGAACCTTACAGGCATGGCTCCTGAGAGAGGGTAGACGTTGCAAAGGTTACTGTTTCTGAACAGGTGTCCAAGTGATTCTAGCTGCCCAGACGGCATCTATTGGAAAGGCAGCTAGAACTGGAAAAGATTTGTGAACTGGTGTGAAAAGACCTAGGTGTGGATCATTTCATTGATCTCCCAAAAAACTGCTTACCAACCTTCTTTGCCCTTCTCGTTCTTGGTTATGGATCCCACCCATTGGAGTATATTTGGCTGCTTTTTCATTTGCTGAAGGCAGATACATTTCTGCTCTGTTTTCTGTGCAGATTCTGGCAAGACTTCACAAACTCTTTGTTAAAAGAACCTTTGTCTTTCATCTGGAGTATACTGAGGTCCTTAGAACATCCTCCAAGTTTTTCTTTCATTTCAGTCAGGTGAATTAACTCAACCTATCTCCAAAAAACCATGTCTAATGGTCAGCTGACAGGCTGCATTTTTTGTTGTTGTTGTTGTTCCTCGGTAGGCCTGCTAAGGCATACTTCTATTAATCACATGAATATTGAATACTTTAACATCTGTAGCTGACCTCCACTCTGTTCCCATCATGGAGACTTGCAGAACTCCTACACAGAGTTCTCTGCTTATTTTTTCAAGGCTGTACTACTCTGAGTAAGCCTTTTTGCATGAATCTAGGTGTGGCTTCCATAGTTGCAGAATTTATATCTCTACTCTCTTAGGCATCCTGGTGATTTCAGGATGTCTCCCCTACTTAATAATTTCTGTTTCTTTTGGAAGTATCGTAATTCTTATTTAGAAAACTAAACAAATCTTTTGCTTTCACCTCAGCAGTACATGGGCATCATTTTGCATACCTGAAAACTGTGCAGTGACTATGGTTACTCCTTGGTACCAACATACTGCTACTAAGTTAATCTTTAATAGACCCATCACTGGATGTTCTTTTTCTCCACCAGGGAGAGCAACTGATGGCGTGTGCCTTTGGGGAGAGAAAAATAAGTCACTAGTAATTCTAATCTTCAGAAGGTATCCGATTACACCAGAGCCCCCCCTCACTTGCCTGCCTACCTAGAGTTGGGGTTCATTTTAGTATTTTGATGCATTTCACTTTTGCTCTGATGCTGTGTCTATGCTTTGAGGAAGTGGTGAAATTTCCAGCTCGAGACGATATACCCTTACTCACGTCAGTTGAGCCAGGATGCTAAATAGAGTATAGCTGAGGTGGCAGGAGGGGCTAGGCATCTGAGTATTTACTCAAGGAGGCTAGGTTTTACTGTGCTACTATTGTAGTCTCTTGACAAGGGAATCACGCCTCTTGCTCAGAGCCTAGACAACCTTAGTGGCAGTAGTTCCAGCTGTACCGTTTTAGCTGGAGTGCACACTGCAGAAAAAAAAGTGAGTAACTTTGCAAGTCTAGTAATTCAATGGGAGATGAATTCAGGGAGGGGTGATACCTGAAAAGGGCATACATAGTTGCACACCCCTCCCTAAAATGCTATGGGGGGGGGGGCAAGGGGCCAGCATCAGAGCTGGAAGGGAAGAGGCAGGGCTAGAGTCTTTCCCCTTCTGGTTCTGGCCACGCTGCCTGCCTGGGATGCTGCCCGGTGCAGTGTAGTGGTTGCTGTTTCCCAGGCAGTTGCTGTGCTGCTCCGGACAGCATCCCAGGCAGGCAGCGGAGCCAGAGGCTGCCTGGGAGCGTGCCCAGCGGAGGACAGAGTGCCCTTCCCTAGCCCTGCCAGGTAGCATGTCATGGGGATGGAACAGGGAGAGCACGGGTGACCCCCAGCTGGGACGGGAACAAGTTATATGGGGGGGCCACATATGAGGGGTACACTCTCCTCCCCCACCTGGTCCATCTTTTATGTCCTTCCCACTTGTCACCCCTGGATTCAGGAATTAGGAATCTGTTATAATTACAGCCCTTTGAGTACAAGATTTACAGGTAAATAATTTTCCTTTTTTCCTCCCTCTCCGACCTCCTCAGGTAGCTAGAATGGATTTTCTCTAAACGCCCAAAACAATCCATCTCGATTGAAACCAGGCATGAGAAACTAGCTGCTGTGGTAATTTTGAGAGAGAGATAATCCACTGAACATGAATGCTTAAAGGCAAAGTACCTTCTCAGTGCTGTCGGTAGCATCATAACAGCACTGAAGATTTTCAGCAGTTATCTGTTTTATATTAACTAGGCATCTGATGACTACTTTGGCTTGTATTACAAAGCTTACTTATTCAATGGCTGAGCAAATCAGAAAATGGTAGGATTTCATTAGATCACTGATGAGCTGTCTGTAAACTTGAAATAGAAATAAAGAGGGCAAACCACCCTGCGCCTAAGGAAACAGAAAGCCAGCCCTGAAATTTGGGGCTAGAAATGGAAACCTACCTGCCCTCAGTAAGAGTTCTTTGAATGCTGCAGCCAGTGCTAATAATAAGCAGCACATTCAAATCAATTAACCATCAATATTCATATCCTGCAATCCATAATGAAAGAGTATGGTATATTGGATTATAGCTCAGCTCTCTCATTAATATCATATTGTGGGGGAAAGGCTTCAATAAAAGAATGTGGGTATATTAACCCAAGAACTAAATCAGTTGTGAATGAAAATGCCCACAAGAACATAGTATCTCTTAACATTAAAACAGTCACCTTTTTAGCAAACCGGCTTGCACATCTCTCATACTCTTAGTTCTTTTTGTTTTTAATACATTTAAAAAGCAGAAGCGCAGTGTCTGAGACTGGGCGCAAGACGGGAATCAGCTGTCTGGTTCAGGCCAGGTCCCCCACACTACTCCTCTGCCCCCTGGTGGAGAAGGTCCTGGGGGGAACCAGCTTTTAAGCCAGCTTCCCCCAGTACCGGCTCCTGCTCCCCCCTATCCCACACACACACACTTGCTGCCTCTGATAAAGGCAGCAATGGGGATTGGGAGAAGCAATTAGTCACTTAGGTCCCTAATTCACACTGGCTGGCAAAATACCATGTGGTTTTAAAGAACTGCTGAAGTACAAGGTAAAAGGTTAGACGTGGCTGACGGGGATTTCCTGGTGACAGAGCGGTAGAAATGTCAGAGAATTACACTAAGGCTATGTCTGCGTTGGCAAAGTTCTGTGCATTAGTTACATCACCACTCAGAGCACTGAAGAGAAATCACTGTTGTGTGTTCACATCAGATACTTGTGCAATAGTATGTTCACACATACGGTACCTGCATCAGCATTTGGTAGTGCACTTTGAGCAGCTCTCTGACAGAGCATCTCTCCCTCCTATGCCATTAAGTGTTTAGGGAAGCAGAGGGGGTTGTGGTCACAGCGCAGCCAGGGTCCTGCGCCAGTGCCCTCTGATGCATTGCTTCTCATCCCAGCAATCCCTGTGTTTCCATCCGCATTTGACACCATCTTTCAACAGTTTGCTTCCTAAGTGCTTTGCCTCCTTGTTCTGCAGTAATGGATCCCACACTGCTGACCAATATACCGCATACTCTCACTGATACATTATGAGTGGCAGTGGAGTTCTCCTTAAACTGGAAAGGCAAGAGGTGTCTGGCATTGATCTTGCTACGTACAATATCTATACCATGCAGTAATTGCCTATGGCAGTCAAGGAGGTGCCGACCACAGAGGAATGCCGCTTTTGGGCTCAGGAAACAAGCCCTGAGGGGTGGGATCATATAGTCATGCATGTGTGGGATGACAAGCAGTAGCAGACCTTTTGCTGGAAGAAAGTGGGAGAAGGAGAGAAGTATTTTCCTTCTGGAGAGCAGGATAGTTCTAAGTACAATTATATCTTCCTGGAATTTGTTCCCAACAGTATATACTGCTTCCTCATTTTGAGAGAGAAAGAGAAGGGGGTCAAACGTGAACAAAAGAGCTAGGAGCCAGAGAAGTTCTAATCCCAGCTCTTACTCTGACTTCCTCTGTAAATTTCAAAAACCTGTACGAGTTCTTTCGAAAAAGGGGTGTGTGTTTTTTTTTAAAGAACCACGTCTAGACTGCGGTTTCACTTTTGAAAAAAGCCTTTTTCAAAAGAGTGATTGGACGTGAATATGCAAATTAACTGCGGGATATTTAAATCCACACTTCATTTGCACTTTCGATCAGGCTCATTTACATTCTTCTTTCGACAGAGAAATGTAGTCTAGACAAGCCCTAAGGATGCATCGACATTGCAATTGGAGCTCGAAATAAGCTACACAATTTGAGGTACGCAAATTGTGTAGCTTATTTTGAGTTAATTTCAGAATAGCTTATTTTGAAATTTGGTGCTTTCTACACAGCACTTATTTCAAAATAAATCAATATTCTGAAACACCCCTTACTCCTCGTGGAATGAGGTTTACAGGGACATTGGAATGAGCCCATTATATTTTGAAATAGAAGGCATGCTCAAAAGACACAGAATAGCTATTTTGGGATACCAGAGGCAATGAAGATGTAGCTTAAGGTGCCACCAGGCTATTTGTTTTTAAAGTTGTTGGCCGTTAGTAATTTCAGTTCTTTTAAAGATACATTCTGCATCCTAAATCTGATTTGCATTACCACAGTACCCTTTTACCATTTTGTTTGCAGTTTTTCTATTAATGGATTCGTTCATCAATATAAATACATAAACTGTTCAGCTGTTGTAGCTGTACCCGGAAACCCTTTTATCATGTGTTTAAAAAAAAGAAAAGAAAAGAAAATGCCAATCAATTGCCTTAGCTGACATATTCTACTTGAATTGTTTAGTGTCTGTTGGTTATTTTAATGGACCACGTCAAATAGCATATTTATTTCACATTAATGTTTTCTTCCTGAATGCTTTCTTTTAGGTTTAGAGGTTTGGGCCCAACAGTGATTGTGTGTCCAACTACAGTGATGCATCAGTGGGTGAAAGAATTCCACACTTGGTGGCCTCCTTTTAGAGTTGCAGTTCTACATGAAACTGGCTCTTATACCAACAAAAAGGTAACATTTGAAAAGTGTGTGTGCACTTGTTACCTTAGTACATAGAGTTGTGTATCCATGTTTCTTGAAGGCTTGTGTGTATGCTTGTGTGTGTGTGTGTGTGTGTGTGTGTGTGTTTAATCCTTTAAAACATTCTCAGTGATTTGCCTAGTTTCTCTGGGAAACTCATGCAAAAATGTGATGGCTAAACTGTAATGCAACCAAAAAGCGTGGATTGATGTTAACATTAATGCATGGTTCCTTTGGAAGCCGTGCTATTCTGCTGCTCTCGTACAGAGTTTATTGTTCATCATGCCATAGTTCATAATACTCCAACATACTAAAAACTGTCCCAGACCCTTGCTAATGTGCCCTGGGAATAGAATCCTTCTTGACCCCATATCTGAGGACTAATTTAACCACGTGCATATGAGCAAGAATTCCTTAGCATTCCATCTAATCCTGTTTACAGCCTAATGTATTAGTGATGTCCATGTAATATTGAACATGTCTGTCTTGAATTTTGTCACGTTGGAATCTTCTACCTCCAGAGGCAAAAAATTTCCAAACACAGCTTATGCTCTGATGGAGGGAGAGTTGTCCTTGCATCAGTTTAACCTAAACTTTTGTGATCTTAGTTTAATTTCCAGGAGTCCACATGTTCCTTTTGCTCTTTTCTAGCAACCTTATCCAAATCAAGGCAGTCCTCTCTAGGTACCTTTGTAGTGTAATATGAGTCCACATGCTGAGCATAAATACAAATTATACTTCAAACTTTAGAGTCTGAAGGTTCAACTCAGGAAGGTGCTGAGAATCATCAGCTGCCTCTGAGTTCCATGTAGGCTTGATCATTAAAGCACTTTTCTGTATTTTCCCACAAAGGTAAGGCATTCCCAAGTAAGTCCTCACCATTGTGCAAAGCCATGGTGTAATTTTTTCCTTTCTTGTGTATAATTAGGAAACAGTATATGAAATTATTAGCCTTCTTTTCTGCAGCTGATCACTTTATTTAAGAACCTGTTTGTGCACAGACTATTGATACTGATGAATTCTTCCATCGTGATATCCTGTCTTGGAAGAGCCTTGATCCAATCTAATTCATTCCATCAGCACACACAGAGTTCTACTATTTTTAAAAATTTAATTATTTGGTCAACTTTTCAGTTGTATGGTCAACTTTTCCCGTTGGAAGGGAAATGAGAGGAAAATTTAGACTTGTTTTTGGCTGCTCTTTCAGGTTCTTAAATGAGTTTTCAGAATTCGGTAAACCATTTTCAAATTTCTCTTTAAATATTTATTGAATTTCTTGTAATATTACGGTGGTATGGAGCTTAATTGCATTTGATTAAATGTATTGTGAAATAATCGATATAATTACAGTACACAGCAGTAAATGAACAGCGCACTGAGAAATCTGCTAGTAGCTTCCTGATGCTCAATTAACTTAGTGTGTCTTCATTCAAGCCCTAAACATCTACTGCCCGCAATAATGTGCTTGCATGTATTCCTAAATTAAATCTTGCATACTTATTTTGGTGTTACTGTTAATTAATGAACCTACTTAACTTACCCAGAGTTTGCACAAGAAGGGAGAGAGGAAGTGCACTGACAACTTCAGAACTCCCCATCTCACCAGTTAAATAACAGTTCAAATACCCTCTGCTGATATCTCTTTAAATATTATTATTTGTGTTACCGTTGCCTTAGTTATGAATCAGCACCCCATTCAGGTAGGTGCTATACAAATTCAAAAGAAAAAAGATGCTCCCTGCTCTCCAAATAGCTTACTAAGGCTGTGAACGCCCCTACTACATACAGCAAGTTACAGCACTGTAAAGCGCCAGTATAAACAGGCTCCCAGTGCTGTTAACTGCTCTCCTCATAGAAGTGGTTTGCCTAGAGCGCTGGGAGAGTTCTCTCCCAGCACTCTTGCGTGACCACACAGTTGGGTTAAAGCACTGCTGCGGCAGCAATTTGAACTTGGATGTGTAGACAATCCCTTGTCCAAGACCAAAGACAACAGATGGATATAGACAGAGGAATTACAAGTAAACAATGAGGCAGTGGTGATCAGCACATTTCCTACTGTGAAACTGACAAGACAGCCAACTGCATCCTCCTAACTACAACAACATAAGCCCTATATCTCTGTGGAGGTGGAGTTATGTTGGTGTAGTAGGGCACTTACCTTGGTGGAAGCAAGTCTGTGGTGCAGACACTAATGTAATTAGGTTGATGTAAACTGCCTTATGTCATTTATGAAGCAAAGCTGTAGGGTAGCCCGGTTCAGAATAACTAGAGCACCCACACACAGGTTGAAGCCCAAGCTACTGTTAAAGTTGCAGAGTCATCTTTGTATGTCTAGTTAGATTGAGGCAGCTGAAGAGCAAAATAGCCCACATATAAGTGTACATCAGGCAGACTCTGACATGACAATTTACCATGCAGTACCAGGCTTTGAAATCAAAGCACTGCTAATGTCTATTTTTAATGTATCTATAGGCAGTTTTTTCTCTATTGATAAATAAATGTTCCTTCAGAAAACAAGCCAAAGGCACTTTGTAGTGCAAAGGAAAAAGAGCCAATACATAGAAATGGTTAACTGCAATATGGTTTCACTCTCAAAAGATTCACTTCAAAAAATAATGACCTTTCCCCCTCTCATGCTCAATATTTACTGGGATTAGTCGCTTACATCCCTGCCAGCAACTAGTGTCCCATTAAATATATAATAAGTTCTCTCTGTGAATTGCAATAGTGACACAGCTTGATCGTGGTCTGCTTTGTGAAGATGTGTTCAGACTTCTTTTCATTCACGTACTTAGCAGGAAGAGAATGTGTTTAGTTAGAGGCATTTTTCTGGTGTTCATCATCAGAAAGAGGATCTGGCTTAAAAAAACCACTGGTTGCTGTTTGTCAAAACATGGTTCTATTTTGGACACTAGACTCATCTTAATTGGGCGGTCCTAGACAATCTGTCAGTCACCCTGATGTAGGAGAAAAGATTCTTGTTTCGATTCTGAAGGCAGCAAATGCTGTTTTAAATAAAAATGCAAGCCCTTAAAAAAAGTTCTCATTTTGTCATTATTTCTTGTAATCTGTGACACCATCTCTTTTAATACCAGAACTCAGAATTTCAAACCTAATTAACCACCACTTAACCCTTAGGCAATAGATGAATTTGTCCCCATTAAGCAAAACTTATTCTAATGCTGTCCCAGTTAAGCAGCAGTCATTGCCTTGCACTATCATTAGGCTAAATTGGTTCCCTGAGACATCCCAGTAAAGCAAACATTGCTATTAAGTGCATCTTAATTTAAGCAAAATAAAGAGTATTGTGAGCAGATTGCAATCTGAAGACTACGGATATGCTAGCTGATAAAATAACATGAATTCTGAAATGCTACAGCATCAGAACAGGATACATGAACATTTAACACTGAAATCTATGAAAACCCTCTTTCTTTTAATTTATTTTAATAGCTGTAACTTACTCCATACACCCTTAAGTATCCACTAGATACATTGAAATGATAGGTAATAAATGTTGTAGTATGCATTGTTAAAATTGTATTTGTTGTGTTTTTCCTTTGTCAGCACAAATTCTTGTTTATTAAAGGTTTAGCTTGAAGGAAATTTTAATTAATTACAGGTTCAGTAAATCCTGACTAGGAATCTGCTGTGCTGTGTTTACAGCGAATGGCCTTCATGTGCCTGTGTTTCACTCCTGTTCTCTCTGCTATCTGACAGTGTGATTTATGGCTGTTGTTTTTCTACCAGTCCACTGTTTGCCCTCTAGGAGGGATTGGTCTCCTGAGCCTCCATAATAACAGCAGTCTTTCACAAAACATCTTTTAATGACAACAGTGTAGCATTCTGTAAGTCAGGCTAATTGCAGACATACCCTATTAATTGCAAAAACTAGGAGAGGTTACATATTTTACAAGCTTTTAATTTGAAATCGCCCGAGATTATTTGTCTTAAGTGTTTGGATAGAGATGTCTACAATATTCTGCGATAGGCCATTACTGAGAATCTGGAACACACAGTTAGAGAATACTAGGAATGAATCAGGTGAAATTAAGTTTGTGTTCATTTCTACCTAAAAATACTGCTCTTTTTGTAGTACAGAATGTTATAAGAGTTCATGTCATGGCAATACATAAGATAATTTCTACTTCTGTTTTAAGAATTGCATATGCTACACTGGTTTTAGTAGGTAACATTCAAAGAGTGGAAAATCTAAAATAGGTTGAAATGGAAAAGATTGTAGGGGTTTTTTTATGTCTTCAACCATACAACAATCAGTTATAAAATTATTTTTTCATAGAAAGTGATTGGTGGTTTATCAGATGTTCATCAGCATCATTAGGGAGGAATGCAGCAGGTCTTTTTAAAATAAAATATATCCAGAGATGCTAAAGGAGCACTGAAGAATGATAAGGTCATTGGGAAGAATTTAAATAAATTATTTGCTTCAGTCTTCACAGCTGAGGATGTGAGGGAGATTCTCAAACCTGAGCCATTCTTTTTAGGTGACAAATCTAAGGAACTGTCCTACATTGAGCTCTCGTTAGAGGAGGTTTTGGAACAAATTGACAAACTAAACAGTAACAAGTCACCAGGACCAGATGACATTTACCCAAGAGTTCTGAAAGAACTCTAATGTGAAATTGCGGAACTACTAATTGTGGTTTGTAACCTATCCTTTAAATTATTGTCTGTACCTAACCAATTCTTTAAAAGAGCTCTAGAGGTGATCCTGGCAATTACAGGCTAGTATGTCAGACTTCAGCACCTGGCAAACTGGGTGAAACTATAGTAAAAAACAGAATTGTCAAACACATAAATGAACATAATCAACAAGCATGTGGAGAAAGGGGATCTAGCGAATATAGTGTACTTAGATTTCCAGAAAGCCTTTGACAAGGTCCCTCACCAAAGGCTCTTAAGCAAAATAAGATGTTATGGGATAAATACTGTGTGCAGATGTGGTTGCCTCGTCTCAAAAAAGATATATTAGAATTGGAAAAGATTCAGAAAAGGTCAACAAAAATTATTTGGGGGATGGAACAGTTGTCATAGAAGGACAGATTGATAACACTGGGACTTTTCAGTTTAGAAAAGAAAGGACTAAGGAGGGGGAGATGATTGAGGGTTATAAAATCATGATTGGTATGGAGAAAGTAAATAAGGAAAAATTATTTGCTCCTTCTCATAAAACAAGAACTTGGGTTCACCAAATGAAATCAACCTGTGGAACTCTTTGCCAGAGGATTCTGTGAAGCTGAAGACTTTAATGGAGTTCAAAAAAGAACTAGATACATTCATGAAGGATAGGTCCATCAGTGGCTATTAGCCAGGATGATGACCCTAATCTCTCTTTGTCAGGGCTGTTCTGTCCATTCCTTCTGAGGAATCTGGCATTGATTGCTGTAGGAAGACATGATACTGGGCTAGATTGACGTTTGGTCTGATCCAGTATGGCTGCTGTTATGTTCTTGGTCAGGTTGGGCAAACCAGTGATTTCCTTGCGCCTAAGGTCTTTATCTGTAAAAAGGGAATAGTAGCACTGCCTTACCTCATGGATATGATGTGAAGATAAATGCATGAAAATATGTAGGTTCTTAGATACTATAGACATGGAAGTTTATAGAAGTGGCCAAGAAAGATAAGCTAGATGGTTCCTGCTGCAAAGAGCTTATAATTTAAATAGATAAGATACACATGGTGGGGGAAAGGGATGTCACAAGGAAGCAGAATTAAGAGTGTGATTGTTTTCAAATGTCATGTTAGTCCCATGATTTTCTTCAGAATTCTTTGGGAGGCTTTAGCCAAATGGAAAGACTTTGTTGACTTTAAAATGTAATTCTTCATTAGCTTGGTTTTCTTTTTTTGTATTATTGCATCTTAGTTGCAATGCCAAAGTTAAGGTTGAGGAATAGAAAGGAGGGCTAGAAGAAATTAATTATGCAGGCAAAACTTAATGCCAGGTTCTAAATGGGTCTCAAATGTTAATTTAAGAGATAATAGTATTTCTTCAGAAAGGACATAGCACCAAATTCTGATCAATTACACATGCTAATGCTGAGTAATTCCATTTCAAGTAATAGGAATTATTTGGGATTTGCATCATTGTATCTGAACAGAATTTGTTCCTTTATATGTATTTGTTAGCCCTTTTGTGATGAGAGAGCACTGGTCTTGGCCATACTTATTTTATTAACATACAATACTTTTTTCAAATACTTTTTTAACGCAACCAGGATCACAAATAAGCAGTTCAGTTGGTCTTCGTTTGACATTTTAATGCTAAATAATTGGCAACAAATCATTCTGTTTACAGGTGAAACTAATTCGTGAAATTGCAACATGCCATGGCATTCTAATCACCTCCTATTCATACATTCGATTGATGCAGGACCATATCAACAACTATGACTGGCATTATGTGATTTTAGATGAAGGTCATAAAATCCGGAATCCAAATGCTGCAATTACACTCGCATGCAAACAGGTATGGTACCATAAAACAAACCAAATACCTTCATTCGTAAATGTTTTTGAAGAATTAAATAAACCATTTGAAAAAATAAGCTCAGAATCTGATAGGAACTATGGATTGCTGAATCATAACATCATAGATTTAAATCCTAGCGAAGAATAAATGCATTTGTCATGAAACTTTTTTAAAAAATCTTGGTTAGATACTTAATTTATTTGGCATTTTAAAAACTGTTTATGACAGTCACTGAAAATCAATAATGTTATGATAGGATAAATTCAAGGTTTTATTAGAATTGGCTATAAATTAGTGTTAAATATAGATTTAAAACATGCATCTGAAACAGATTAATTTTATTTTATGGAATACGAATGCTAAGTCCTGTTTGAGCTATCAGTTTTGTAGATAGCATTTCACAAGAAGCTTATATTTATTTCAGGGGAAATGTGCTATATATTTTAAAATGTGACAACTGAATGTGATATTGGATTACAAGCCAATTCATGAAAATGTCTTACTTCTAAGTTGTTTTGTTTTATATTAATAGTTCCGCACTCCCCATCGAATCATCTTGTCTGGCTCCCCTATGCAAAATAACCTAAAGGAGCTCTGGTCCCTGTTTGACTTTGTATTCCCAGGGAAACTGGGAACACTGCCTGTTTTCATGGAGCAGTTCTCTGTGCCAATAACCATGGGAGGATATTCGAATGCCTCTCCCGTGCAGGTAAAGATAACAGCAACCTATTTATCTAAATGAGGGTCATTAATTTGCAGGAAAAGTTTACTGTATTGTTTCAAAACTCACTGAAAATGTTTATTACATGCACATTTAGAAACCTTTTATTTTTATTTACACGCACACACACAATTTTCACTTTGATTTTGTTTCACTGTCTGGATTTCAAACATCAGCAAAATGCTGTAATATTTGTAGAAACAAAAGGAAAAACTATGTAGCACTTTAAAGACTAACAAGATGGTTTAATAGGTGATGAGCTTGTTGATAACCATCTTGTTAGTCTTTAAAGTGCTACATAGTTTTCCTTTTGTTTTAGCAAGATCAGACTAACACGACTACCTTTCTGGTAATATTTGTAGAGAAGTGTTTAAATCACTAGTGAAAACAGTTTTCATTTAAAAACATACTATTCCTGTGCTATTAAGAGCAGGTTCTATGAAAGTATTTTAAAACCAAATCTAATTTTGAAGCCCAAATTGCCTAAGACTATTCTTTTAAAAAAGCATATCTGTTAATCTTCACAATTGTTGCAGTTCTGAATATTTGCAAGTATTTTATTTAGGTGACTTTGTAAACATTTACCTGCATTGCATTTATTAAATTAGTTTTTAGATTAATTGGTTTGTAAAGTAATCTGAAGATTAAAAGTTCTATATAAATGGTTAGAATATAAATTATTTCCACTGTAACATTTCTCTTAATATTTTATGCACACATTTTTCTACAATTTTATCTTCGTTCCGAGTTTAAGTGCTTCCCTTGTCTGAGGCTTGGTAATTTACTAAATTGAATGGCCATTTTGATTTTTACATATCAATAATTTATTATATTCTTTGTTTTGCTTTAAGAGAATTGAGGGTATTTTTAGCCATTATGTACAGTTAATACCCATCTCACACATCCATTACCCATTACAGAACCATATGCTCCATTTAAGGCCAGAATGACCTTTAGTTTCTGTGATCATAGGGGTTTTCTTATGCCGATTTTTTTTAATAGTCTCAAGTGGGCACTAATCTTCACTTATTGTCCAGCACCCCGTTGCTGCAGGCTTCGTTTTGATCTTCAGTCTGTATATGAGCAGTTCTGTGTGTGGCTTTTGGTTGTATGCAAGCTTGCACACACAGATTCATTGATAAAAGTGACTTGCCTGCGGGGAAGTGCTTCTTACTAGTCAATACATCTATAATTTCTGGTTTCCTTTCAGTTGAATAAATTCCACCAATTTAAGCCAAAATAAATGAGTGGTACCTGACATGGGAGAGTCCATTTATTACATATTATTGTTGGATAACATGAATTCATTACAAATGAATATTGGATAATAAAAAATTTATTGTAACTTCAACTATCCATTAAGAGTAGGAAAAATTTAAAAAACTAGATGGCATAGACATTATTATTATTTTCTACCTTTTATTTAATGAATCTCATTTAAATAAAAACAACTCTTCTACATTGATTTATCTTAAATGCTGTTTCCCCCTCCCCTCTTCTAAAGGTAAAAACTGCCTACAAGTGTGCATGTGTTTTACGGGATACCATAAACCCCTACTTGCTGCGGAGAATGAAAGCTGATGTGAAAATGAGCCTGTCACTGCCAGATAAAAATGAACAGGTTTGTGTAAAATATATATATATGTGTGTGTGTGTGTGTGTATAGTGTTTGATCCTTTGCCTCATGAAGTTCATAGCAAAACTTGTTGAGAGTCCATGTGGAAAAAGAGCATAGAGAAGTTAAATCAACACATTTTAAGTTCTCAGTAATGGCATAAGGCTTAGGAGCTGGGGAAGTCAGTGTGTTTAAATGCTTGAATAGCTACTGAGGTATTTTATTTTGTAGGTATTTATAAATCATCTGATTACCGTATCGTCTGGGCACAAAAGTCTGATGGAATTCTGTAATGAGGAAAGAATCTGTTTTCATCTTAAATAAGGAATTGTAGCCCCACAAATCCTACAGATTGCAGCCTCCTCTATGATCCAGCATGCAATCCTTCATATTGAACTTCTGTTCTCCACACAGCTATGCAACCATGTTAAAGCAAAGGGCATGTAAGGTGCATTCTATTTTCCAGTCTATTCTATATATATTGATTTCAGCCCTGGGGCTCCTGGTGAGTGATCAGTGGCAGCCCTCAATTGGCCAAACGTATGCATCCTAAGAACAGTGCCCATAGGATATCTCTTGTGGTATGTTCATTTTCAGAGATACCATAAAAAATGTTGTTCCTGTTGTTATGAGGTTCATTTGGCTGACAAATTCTTACCAGGGAACTATGTAGTGTGACCTTAGTAGTTCAGATTGCCAAGTGCCAATAATCTTCCAAAATGTTCCCTTTTGGGGCTGAAATTTTCCATGCTTGTTCAGTGTCTGAAGGTGAATGGTTTTGGAAAGGTTTAAAACAAACAGAAGGAAGTTTTTCTTCACTCGGCACATAGTCAATCTGTGGAACTCCATGCCAGAGGATGCGGTGAAGGTAGGACTTTAACAGTGTTCAAAAAAGAGCTAGATAGATTCATGGAGGTTAAGTCCGTCAATGGCTATTAGCCAGGATGGGTAGAAATGGTGTCCTTAGCCTCTGTTTCTCCAGAAGTGGGTCACAGGGAGGGGATCACGTGAGGATTACCTGTTGTGTCCCCTCCCTCTGGGGCATCTGGTATTGGCCACTGTCGGCAGACAGGATACTGGGCTGGATGGACCATTGATCTGACCCAGTCTGGCCGTTCTGATATTCTTATGTCCTTGAGCTAAATTCCTTCTGCCATTCTTGAGTTAATGTAAGAATTGTTTTTGTTTTTTGTTTTTTTAAAGAAAGCAACAAACATCTGTGACTCTCAGGAGCCACTGTTTCTAGTATGGGTTAGGTTTGCTTCCCTGCCTCAGGCTTTGTTTCTCTACCACACCCCTTTTTCTCTCTTCTTCCCTTGCTTCCCTCACAACTGCTCTTTGGTCTTCCGTTCAGTTTCTTTCACCATTAGGCATCTAAGATATGTAATCATGCTAGTGATCACTCACTGTCCACTCTGTTGGGAAACTGGGAAGATCATCCGGTCAGATGTGAAGTCTCACGCTCTCTGTTCAGTCACTCTCTGGAGCAGGGGTTCAATATACTTTTAAAAAGTAGGCTATTTCCTCCTGAAGAACACATTGTGAAGTGAATTAAAATCAAATGATTTTTCTTGTCAGTTACAGAGCTGTACATGAGTTTGACTTATGGCATAATGTTTGTTCCCTTGCAGGATATGAGTGAGTGATTTGGTCCATTTTAGCCCATCAGAGTATTTGAAAAATCATTATATGGTCACGTTTGAAGATTAATGACAGAACAGATTACATGTGCTAAACTATTGTTTACCCATGAGATCATAGGGGGATTGCAGGTTTTAAGGGATATAACAGATACACTATACAAAGTGCTTCCAATACTTAGTATTCTATAAATTCCACTTTAAAAAGCTCTCGCATTAAGGGAATGTTAAAATTGCACAGTTAAGCAATGAAGTCAGGAAATAGGAAAGTGAAGCTTGCATAAATAAATGCAGATGGAGAAAATAAAGGGCACAGAATGGATGCTGAAACTCATCCCTAACTATAGCATTTGCCTCCGACAACTACTGTTCCATTTGCTAAATGTTTCGACTTCTGATGGGCTCTTTTTCTTAATTTTGCACTTTTGATGGATTAAGAGTTCCTCCGTGAAGCTTTATTCTTTTGTTTTATGTACATTTCATATCTCAGGAAGTTAAATGGTAACTGGTTAAGTTCACAATATTTCTTTTGTAGGTTCTGTTTTGCCGTTTGACAGATGAACAACGTCAGGTCTACCAAAACTTCATTGACTCCAAAGAAGTTTACCAGATTCTCAATGGAGAAATGCAGGTTGGCATTAATTAAGGTAGATGATGACGTGTAAGAGTTTAAAGGTAGATATCTGGAAAAAAGTGCTGACTGCCTTTCAGCATTTTTCTAGCTGGAATCTAAGCAGGGTCTTAGAGAGAAATATGTTATTTTCTTAGTTCCATTTGTGTGGTCATTCGCTCATTTTTCTTAAAATTACTTAGGCAGTGAGAGAATAGAATGGAATTTTGGTTTTCCATAGCATCTCGATACTCAAGATATCCCAGAGCCCTTTACATAGGCTAGTAATGGAGTTACTGAGTGAGACATTATGGGTATGTCTAGACTGCATCCCTCCTTGGAGGCATCAGGGATCTGTCGAAGAAGGCTTTCTTTCTCGACAGATCCCCCTCTAGACTGCCTCTTTTTGGTCGACAAAGTGCTGAGTTGGCAAAAACGGCAGCCATTTTTATGTAAATTAAGCGTGGGATATTTAAATCCCCACTTCATTTGCAATGTCAACCTGTCTAATCTGGATCCCTCTGCCGACAGAGGGATGCAGTCTAGACATACCCTATGTGTTGAACAATAGCATGCACACATAATTGGATATTAGAACCAGTTTTATTGAAAGAGGGCATGCTGGCCAGGGCAGTGGGTTGTGGTTTCTAAAAATCACTAGGAGCTTCATTCTCCACCCAACAAGCAGTCATAAGCAAAAGGACTTCTTCACTTGGCAGTTTTTGCCTTAGTGCATGCCCTGAAGTTCTGATTTTGGCTTTCAGCTTATGACCACTTTTTCCTGTAATAGAGATTCAGATGCAGCCCAGCTGATCAGCAGAACACCTACAGCTAGGTGTTTGTTTCTGCTGAGGGTGCACCTTGGCACATAGATTATACTTCATCATCATACATCATTTTTGTAATGTATGACTATCCACCATGAATGACAATGGATTGATATTGGGCCAGTAAATGAGAGTGTGTGTGTCACCCTCTACAGCCTGAGAGTTTGTGCATTTACTTAGGATGTTGACAATCCAGGTTCAGATCCCTGGTGTAGTAAGACTTGAATTATTTTATAAAATGTGAAACAGTTTAAGAGGAGAGATTTGAGAATCTCACACCAGAATATCCCATAGTCTAGTAGCTAGGGCTTTCTCCTCTACTGAGGAAGATCTGAGTCCAAATCCCTTCTCTGTATCTGGCAGATGGCAAAGTTGAATCCTCATCTCCATCATCCAAGGTGAATGCACTAACCTGTAGGCTAAAGCTCGTAGGTAGGGTTTTTGTCTGGGGAAGGGGTTAAATTTTTCCAGGTTTATTTTTAACAGTTTTTGCATTTTGTGTAGCTGTCCAAGAAATGGGGGATTGGAGATTTCTACGTGAACTAATTAATGCATAACATGTTAATGCACTTTAGAAATCACACCCCCACGGTCTGCCTTACTGCTTAGTGTAGACAAGCCTGTAGGAACAATTAACTAATCCTGATGATTTTTTGGTGTATTATTTGACCAAGCACCTTTTTGTTTGTTTTTGGTTATAGCAGAGATGTGTTCTATCCCTGTTTGTCAATTAAAACCAAAAATCAAAAGCCCGTTTTATCAGAGAGGAAACCCACCATCTCTACCTCTTCTGGCTCTTTTGTGAATCTTTATACTATTTTTGTCAAAATGCATGAAATGAAAACGACATTTTATAGGTAGAAACAACAT
Source organism: Apalone spinifera (assembly GCA_030068395.1). NCBI lineage: Eukaryota > Metazoa > Chordata > Testudines > Trionychidae > Apalone > Apalone spinifera. The sequence continues at coordinate 3,706,912 of JANRFK010003679.1, read as the reverse complement.
TTTGTTTTGACATTACTGAGACATTTAGACTTTTTTAACTTAGTTGAAAGCATTTGACAAGTGTGACACACATTCATTAATAGTTTGTTAACCTGTATTTTTCCACAAATAAACTATTTTTATTCTGAAAATTTTCTCCTAGCTCTAATTAGACCTTGTGCTCCTTCTGACTTATTGCCTTCTTTTGGAGGGAGATATTTCAAATTTCAGCTTTTGTTATACTGAGTAGTAGACAGAAGAATGCATATAACTGAAATGGGTTTTTATCTGCATCTTATCTTAATATTTACCTAGAAGTTGTCCCTAAATCTCTAAAGGTTTGCACATCTTGTTTGACACTTCTTTAGGCCTCTAAAAGATTGATTTGGTGTTCTGACTCACTCAACAGTACAGTGCTGGGGCACTTGTTTTTTGCAACTACAGTTTTTTCAGTGTGGAGAGAAGGGATTATACATATGGTATTTAAAATGTCTAATGAATAATTGAAAAGAATCCATCTAATGCAGTGATGTAAATAGTGGTCATTAACAGCACTACACCCATGTTCTCTTCAAACGTCTTGAGTCAACCCAACTCTCAGTTCTAGTAGTTGTAGTTGCCAACATGGAAAACTTTCTCCACATCTTCATATTATCTCTTAGCATTTGTGCATTTTTATCTCAAACAGATTTTCAATGTTCTGTTTATTTTTTCTCCCAAAGCTAGGAAAATTCTGAGGTTTTTTTTTTTTTTTTTAATGAAAACATCACTTAGGAATTTGCACCAACTTTCAGGGGAGAGAAATTCATTATATGATTAAAGAAAAATGAACCAATTCAATAATAAGTTTAACTTTTCTCCCTGAGGTTCTTTTTTTTTTCATTCTTAGGTCAATTAGTATAAACAAATCAGTTAGGATCCAGCCTGTGCACAGAAGCACAGAAATAATCTGTATTTGATTTACAAGCCCAGCTGCATGTATAGCAGCCTTTAGCAGGTGAAATATTTTTAATTTCTTTATTGGAATACTGTGTAATGTGCAGCTACAGCTAATTATGAATTACATGAATGCAGAAATTGTTTTAGAATTTTTGTAACATTATCACCAAAATGGGTTCTCAAATAAGACAGTATGTCATTGGCCACTGTATTAAATAAGCTGTGTAATGCCATTTACTGAAATGGGATTAAAAGTCTATCAGTGTAAAAATGCAAAGCAACAGTATTCATCTGCTCAGTGATTATTAGTTTGGTCCAATAGTCTCTCTTAAATGTAACCCATGGTAGAGTGAAAAATTTGCAAGAAAAAGACACTTCTCTCCTTTATTCTGTAGATTTTCTCCGGACTTGTAGCCTTGAGAAAAATATGCAACCACCCTGACCTCTTTTCTGGTGGTCCCAAGCTTTTGAAAGGTGTGCCAGATGATGAGTTAGAAGAAGCAGATAATTTTGGATACTGGAAACGTTCTGGAAAAATGATAGTGGTAGAGTCCTTGCTGAAAATATGGCACAAGCAAGGTCACAGAGTGCTGCTATTTACCCAGTCGAGACAGGTAAGAACATCTAACAAACATTTTACAGTTCTGCATTAACTGCAGTTCAAAAAACCAAACCTCCATCAGATTAGGGGTGTGTGGTGTGATCTAAAAAGACTCATCTCTAGAAACTAAGTTATTTGGATGATTAGAATAACAAAATTCCAGTAATGCTGAAAAGTGGGAAATTCCTTTGTTTCTTAGATGTTCAGTAAAGGGAAGACAAATTTCAATACATTTCAACTCCATAAGTTTTATTAGCATGCTATGGTGTACTAGTATTGCCCAAGTGAAATATATAGACCCAAATATTGCTATCGGTTAAGTCATATAAAGAGGCCCTTTGGAAACCAGTGGAGTAATTCTAGATTTACACTGGGGTGTAACTGGGAGTGGGATTTGGCACAGTAGTACAGTACAGTTAACTGTTTGTGATAGGGCTTCATGGTGCCCTGTACAATGAGTCTATTTCTGATTCAGTGACTGATTCCTGCCATGACTTTAATTCTCTCAGAATTGTATTGAGGTTTTTTGCTGTTCAAGGGGCATTCTTACTGTTTGAAAGTTTGACACGGTATCTTTCTTGTACTTCATATTTTAGTCAAAGGAGTAAATGCAAATTTCAGCTTCCAATTCTCCTACCACTTTTTTTAAAGGTTTTTCTTTGCATACAGTGCCAAGCTATTTTTATGAGATCACAACTTTGATAAAGGTAATTGTATTGACCTAATATACTTTGACTCCTGTAGGAGGTTTGACTTGCTACCGCATGACAGTTTGATAAAAAGCTAGAACGGTATATAATTACCATGGAACTCTTACAATGGAGTAAAAACTGACCCATCGGTCTCAAAATGTAACTGTAAATGAGGGATCCTCATTGAACAGTGTGTTTCCAGTGGAGATCTTTAGGGCAGTGTGTCTCAACTGCACCATGGCCACATGTAGCCTGCCATCATGGGCTCTTTTTGCAACCACAGCCTCCTGGGCAGTAATTAGGGAGAGGAGGGCAAAGCAGTTGCTTCTCCCCTAAGGCCATCAGCTGTGGCTGGGCCTTGACTCTTTCTGGAAACACAGAAACTGGAGGGAGCAGGCAGTCAGTAAGTTCATCATCTTGCTAGGATTGGGCTTCAGCGTGAGGTGTTGGGTGGCAGACTCCAACCATGGTGCCCCGCCTATGTTCCCTGGCCTTGAGGTAGAGGGTTCTGGCTTCAGGCTCACCAACCAGGCTACCACCGTCCATCACCCCGGCCTTGAGCTGCCTCTGCACGCATTTCCCTATATAGGCTTAATTGCTTCATTTGTCTCTGGGCTTATTGCAGCTGAGTAAGTCTGCTGTGAAAAGTGATATTTGTGTGTTTGTTAATACCACTTTTCACAGCATACTCAGTACCAGTGTGTCTTAAAAAAAAAAAATAAAGCGCAACCCCAAAAGAAACACAGAGGAAAAAAAAGACAACATGCCAAGCACCTTATTTGTGTTTCTGTTTTGTTTAGGTCCAGTAAGGAATGGAGATAACTGAACATTATTTTTATTATTGAATCTGGGGAAAAAACCCTACATAAATAAATTACAGGGATTCAGATGTGTGTATGCGCATATTTTAAAAAATTGGAGAGTGGTAAATAATGGAGAAGACAAGTCACTGAGCCGCTGTGATTCTGTGGCCAAAAGAGCTAATATGATCCTGGTGTGTACAAATGGGAATCTCGAGAAGGAGCAGAGAAGTTATATTGCCTCTAATACTGTTTCCTGCTCTGGTATCCACAGTTCAAGAAGGATTTTGATAAATTGGAGAACATATTTAATAATGGACTCTTCAGTCTATTAGGGAAAGGTCTAATATGGCTGGAAGTTGAAGATGGACAAATTGAGACTGGAAATAAGGCACACATTTATAACAGAGTAATTACCCATTGGAACAATTTACCAAGGGTCACGGTGGATTCTCCATCACTACCAGTTTTTAAATCAAAATCAGACGTGTATTTTCTAAAAGAGCTGCCCTAGGTATTTTGGAGAAATTCTGAGGGCTGTGGTCAGGACAGAGAAGTCATGTTAATAGTGCCTTCTGATCTTGGAATCTATGAATCTTATGAATCCTCAGGAACAAAGAATGGTTATAAATTGCCTTGTCTAGATTCATTGTTCTGACCTGCATGTTTTTCTGATTTTTCTTGTCCTGTTCTCTGTACGGAATGTTCCAAAGGAACAAGCTACTATCCTGCTTCTCTCTGGGGTGGTGTTATGTTAGCATCTCTCTTCCAGTGTCTCTGTAACAGTGTGTCCATTTGGGGTGTATGTTACTGTGGACGTGAAAGTATAACTGAAAATAAAATAAAAATTCTAGCCTTGACTTTTGATGATGATGTACTTTCCAAAAACTGGGTTCCTTAAGAGCAAGGAGTAATGTTTGAATTGTAAAGGGTATTAAAGCACATACAACAGGGCTGTTTCTGTGGCATGCGTAACTGGTTCAGCCATGTACCATATATTTCACTGCCTTCTGGAGTATGAAGGTGACAAAGGAAGTGTTCAGAGCACCCAGATGACCAGCAATTTGTCCAAGGGAGGTGGGGTGTTGAGCATCTCCTCTCCTGGACCAAAAAATCCCTTGTAATCCTCTTCATATGATATGGCAAGCTAGGGGAGAACCATTCTCTGGCTTGCTTCCCCTACAGAAGAGCAGAAATAGGCTAAAATTGGGGAATAATGATGATAAGTCAATATTGATGATAAGTCAATATTTCTGTCCTTCATTACATGGCTGCCTGGCAGTTTTCGTAACCAATGTGGAGTATCGTCTGCCAGCACATGTGCACTCGGCGCCCAAAAAGCTGTTCCACTTTGTAGGCTCAAAGGGCCTACATGGTACCCCTTCCCTTTCCTGGTCACAGGTTCATGACTTCACTTTGCCTCTGTGGGATCTTAGGAGCGTTCCACATCCCAGCCTGGTTATCTGTCTTTTGAGGTCCTGCTCCTTGCTCTGCTCTATCAGGGAAAATACCTCCCGTGTTTCATTATTTTTCTGGTCTTTAGCCTTCATAAGTCCACCCACCTATTCACCCAGGAGAGCATGATCTGTCCCTTTCATTTCAAATTAATATCAGAAATAGCTTTGCCTTGATCAGATAGTCAGTTGATCTTCATACCTGGGTTTCATTCATGTCTTTTCTATCACAATAGATGCTGAGGATCCTTGAAGTATTTCTGAGAGACCGAAACTATTCCTACCTTAAGATGGATGGTACCACAACAATTGCATCCAGACAGCCACTCATAATGAGATACAATCAGGTGAGAATTTCAACATCTCCATACATTCCTGTCGATGTTTGATACTTGATCTCATTTCAGAGTTGAGGAGTTTAAGCATTCACTCCGGTCTATTTAAAAATTGGTCCCAAGAAGGATTGATTCAGAACTGCTTGTCTTAGTGTGAAGATGGAAAAATTCACCATTTTCCCCAAATTGAACTTCGGCGCGCTCTTAAAACAAAGCCCCGGCCTGAACAAAAAAGAGAGCTTCATTGTAAAAGAAAGCACAAATCAAGTTTAGACAGTTTAAAGTGTGATTATGGTCAGAAAAGTGATTAAGCAAACAGCGCTGTGTACTCCAAGTATCCGCTTCCTCTGCAGTACATCTTTGTCATTTCTGCTGACTTACCTAATAGAATCAAGCTTTTATACTTGTTAGCATAGCAGAGTCCATGCAGCTATAGAAGGTCAAGCTGGATTTTAGTCTCATTCATTGCCAACAGAAAGGGCAGTGATAGTCTAAGTGTAGAACCACTGTTTCTTGGGAAGACGAGGCAGAGAGTATGCAGCTCAATCTTAAGATCCCAGGAGTTTGTAACATCAACATATGTCATTCTCCACTGAGGCAACCACTGCTGTTATTAAGATGGCGAATGCTTGCAAGAGATCAGCTTCTAGATGAAGAACAGCTGGCTCAAAGTCAGCTCAGGCGATAATGAAGTGATACTGGTTGAAAGTAGGGATGTTAAAATGCATGTAATTAACTGTGTAACCGCTGAAAATTTTAAGCTAGCTACCCGTGCACAGTGGCTCCCACCTACCACCCGGCTCCTGGGGGCTGGCTGCTACCCTACGCTACTGCCTCTGATATAGAGACAGCAGCGTGAGGTGGCAGATGGCTCCTCGGGAGCCAGACTAGAAGCTGTATGTAGCTGTTTGGGTAACTGATTAGCTCATGCTTATCGGTTACCCATTTAAATACTACACTCTTACATCCCTAGTTGGAGGGAGGAAATGTTTCAAGAGCTAACTGTAGCAATGCTCCTCTGCATTCTACTGAAGGTGTATAGCCCCATTTGGCAAGTGAAAGGAAACCTCCGTGTTTAGTTTGACTCTTGACAAGGGCACGTCTACACTTTTGGGGGTGTGATTCCCCACTTGAGAGGTACTTCCCCTGGCTCAGTGAGAGCTAGCACACTAAAAATAGAATATAGCCACAGCAGCACAAGCAGCAGGAGGGACTAGCCACCCTGAGTATGTATGTAGTGGTCAGTAGGTATGTACTCGCTCCAACTGTGACCGTCCGTAGTAAACATTTGCAAAACCCTCCTTTCCTTAAAAATAGCCTGCCATAGCAAGAATGGCACTTTTAACACTGAAACCCCCTTCCCCCGCAAAAAATGAATTAGAAGGCCTGAAACCAACCGACAACAAAGCCAAGCAGAGACTGAGATTTTTAACCTTGAAAAGGGAAAAGTCCACCAAAGGCTTCATTTTACGTAGAAGGTACTCAGAAACAGTGGTGATGCATGATGTTAATACACCCCCAGACAGATAGGTAACCATCTGAAAAAATAATTTGACTTGTAAACTGGATCCAGAAGAGATGAAGAGGGAATACATTCTGCGTCCATAGCACCTGTCATTAAGAACACAGCCGTTGCCAGACTGGATCAGTTTCATTATCAGTCTTATCCAATATCCTGTCTCCAGTAGCGACCAGCACCAGCCACTCCCGAGGAAGGTGCAAGAAACCCTGTGGTGGAAAATTATGGAAACGCTTATCTGTTGTGATTGCATTCTGGGTCTCTGGTTTATTAATGGTGATTTGCACCACTACAGTGTGTATTAAAACTAAATTAACCCCCTTTTCTTTACACAAAAAAGTGCATACTGCATGCAAGAAAACTAATATGACAAGAACATGGCTGTACTACAAACATTCTAGTTTGGGGTGTGTGTTAAATTTTCTCTTATGTTGCATGTATTACAGGATACCTCCATCTTTGTTTTTCTTCTTACAACCCGAGTAGGTGGTATTGGTGTCAACCTGACAGGTGCTGACAGAGTTATTATCTATGATCCTGACTGGAATCCCAGTACAGACACACAGGTAAGTTGGCTCATCTAGGTTTAAAATAAAAATGAGTATTGAAAGAGGTAATCTGTTTGTTACTTTAAATAATTAGTGAGAGATCAGTTGCTTCTATTTCAGTGTTGCAGATGTTTGAGAGTGTTCGGTGCTCTTTTCTTTAGCTTTCACACACTCATATGGCAGGAGAAACTGTCCCTTTTTCCCCTCAAGAGGTAAACTGTGGTACCTAATTAGAATACCTTAGCAGTGTATTTAATAAGCAAAATGGATGAATGATAAATGTTCAAAACACTATCAACTGCTATCTGAATCTCTAGCTGGGATTGGTCTCTCAAGACATGTCTTCACTCCGTGGAAGATCAAGGCTACTGCCATCAATCTTCCAGAGTTCAATTTAGCTAGCCTAGTTAAGACTTGCTAAATTGAACTCAGAGGGCGCTTCTGCCAGCAGCCAGTACTCCCACTCTTTCAAGGTGTAAGGGAAGCCGATGAGAGCATTTGCTCTCATCAGTCTCCTGTTGTGGGGGTGCTGCCCAGCTCGGCTGGTAAACTGACTCCAGCTATGTTTTCTATGTAGCTGACATTGTGTACCTTAAGCCAAACTGCTGGGTCCGCTGTAGACTTGGCATTAGTGCAAGTTTTCATTATGCCATGTACATCTGACAAAATTCTCTTATCTAATGTTATGCAATAGGACTTTGGAAAGTGCAGGGCCGTTAGCACTGTTTTAAAGGTAAACTCTATATGTTTAATTAATCTGAACATGTTTTTTGGCCAAATATTAAAATAGCCTACATATCCAAAAACTACTTTGAAATTCTTCAGCTTTCTCGTGTGTTCAGATGGGAGCTGAATTCCCTAAACTCATCATTAAAAACTTCCATGTCAATATGGTTGTTTTCTATTTGATTGTAAATTAAGCCATGTATAAAGCCATTAGATGTTGAGATTGTACTGTTTTATGCACTACAGCTTTCTTTTTTTTTCCAAAATAGCTACTTTTAAAAATAAAATTACTCTGCAGTATTTTTAATCTCAAAATGCATGCATGTTCATATGGTTTAGGAGCACTACATTCAGCCTCTCCATGGATATCTTTAAATGCAAGTTAGGGTCATACCCATCTGAAAATGCGGGAAAAAAATCTAGCTCCACTACACCATCAGCACAGCCCTATGAAACACCCTGCACCCTGGGTGGCTTGTGGTTCTGAGTACAAAATATTTTGTAAAACCTTCCAGTTTCAAGGTAAATCGAGGAGGAGTTAAAAACTGTTGTGATGCATGTATATACAGTACAGTTGATTTCTGAAATGTATCTTTCTTGGGGATAAGTTTACCCAAGGGAAAGCATGGTTAAGTAATATATTGATGCCTTTCTTGTTGAAATTATTCATAAATTTGTAGATATGGTTACTAGAGTCTTGTCTTTCTAGAAAGCTGGCCCATATGGATTTGTTCCTGTCGGCATAGATGCGTGATCATTATAGTCACTTGAGCTATTTGTTAAATTTCCAAAGTAGATGTAAAATACATAGTGATACCAGAAGCTCCCTGTGAATATGACCCTTTGCTTTTGGAGGCTGTGATCTGCTAACCACTTCTTTAATGCTCTAGGCTCGAGAGCGTGCTTGGAGAATAGGCCAGAAGAAACAGGTGACTGTTTACAGGCTCCTGACTGCAGGTACTATTGAAGAGAAGATTTACCACAGGTCAGTAGGACCAATGTTCATTGATAACTGAGCAGTGCTGGAGAAGGGAAGGTTGGAGAGCCTTGTTCATATCCTCCCAAAATGTAATCATGTCTGCAACCTTTCTCAAAGGTTGCAGCAATAGTAAGAGTAATATCTAGCTCTTCATCGCATTTTTGTCTATAGATCTCGTAGCACTTCAGAGGAGGCCAGTGTGGTTGTCTCCACTTTACATATAGGGGAGCTGAAGAACAGAGGTGAATGATTTCCCCAAGGTCGCACAGTGGGCCAGTGGCGAAGGAAATAATAGAACACGGACATCCTGAGTCCCCAAATCTGATATTTATCTGGGAGTGCTGTTGCAGGAATATAGTTTAAAATCAGTAAAATTTCTAGTATTATGCATGCTATATGATACATAGTATAAAAAAAACAGAATAGCCACTCACCAGACTTCATAGATTTGGTTCTTACTCCAAATATGAAAATGAGTAAGTCCCATGAAAAACTGGTTAGCATTCAGATGTATGGTTAAAATGCATCCAAACCCCTTAAAACATATACACTTCTGAATCAAAACTATTTTTAGCTTGTTTTGCCATTCAGCTATTGGAATAGCTCCATTAATGTGAACTCCAAATGAATGTACTTAGATATTTTCACGTCAGTTGGAGGTACATTTCTCTTTACAATGGGAACATCCTCTTTCAAAAGGCAGCTAAATGAGACACTCTAAATAATCCAATACCAGCACTTACGGAGAGGAGTTGCTATTTGCTTCACCACACAAACACCAGGCTTCCGCTGTGAGTTGGCTCACTTCCCATCTACAAACATTGGTTCAGTTTGAATAACCCTGACCACACAGAGGAAGTGGGGTCTTCTCTAAGGATCAGACCAGCCATCAGAAATTCAATTCTTTGTAGAATGCTTCGGTGGACACATTCTAAGCCTTGAGCAAGCAACTTTATTTCCCTTTGCCTCAGTTTTCCCATCTGTGAAATTGAGGTAATACTGACCAACCACGTGAGGGTTTCTGAAGCTTAATTGATTAATATAAACTCCTTTGAGGTCCTCTGAGAGATGGGAGAATTATTTATTAGTAGTAGCATTAGTATTATGTATGAGTAGTATTAGTATTATGCCTTAATATAGTCTCAGAAGGATAGCCGTGTTAGTCTGTAACTAAAAAAACAACTAGCAATGGTCCTGTAGCACCTTAGAGACGAACCAAAAAATATATAGATAGTATCATGAGCTTTCATGAGCACAACCCACTTCTTCAGATGACTTGTCATCTATATATTTATCTATATATTTTTTGGTTATCTCTAAGGTGCTATAGGACCATTGTTGTTTTTTAAGGGTTTTTTGCATTTAATATTAGTATTGTTAGCATTATGTTATAGTTCAAAACCATACTAATCAGACCTCATTTTAACACAGATTTTAACACAGTTTCCCTTTGTGATGTTGACAGGACCTAATTTCATGGAATACTGTAGCTCAAACAAGCCCTAACTACAGGGGTGGATGAATGCTAATTATAAGCCTAGATCTCCCACTGCTGAGTAGAGTTTTCTGGTTGCTTAGTTCCTCTAGATGGCTCCTGGCCTCACCCCCGGCTGCTGTGGGGGTAGTCCATCCCGCACCAACAGACAGACTCTGTGCTGTGGCCCAGCCGATGTGATTTGTGGCCTCTCTAACCAACATCATACCATATAAACTTTATCACTTTGACACCTGCCCTCTTCTTTCACAGAGCTTCCTGATCGTTGTGTGGTAAACACACGCAGGGTGTTCAGTTTTAATGTAGAAAAAACCCTCTAGCTGTGAAGTTATTTACTACTTAGGATAAATGAAGTCTCATAGGACACTTCAAGATGGCGGGTACCTAGTGTGTTATGGGATTGCTGGAATGCAATAAATTCTTATGGTTAACAATTTAGTGGGTTGTTTAAAAGTTACTAACTCAGATTGTCTTTGTAAAACAAACATCTTCCTCCCACCACTTAATTGTTCTGTAGGGTAAAATTCATGATGATAAAGTTTTCTCCTTGAGTGCTGTATTCAGTGCTTAAGCATAGCTCGGCATTGTTTCATGCAAGCAGTACAATTTTATTTAATGTTTTTCTAGACAAATCTTCAAACAGTTTTTAACAAACCGAGTGTTGAAAGACCCAAAACAAAGGCGCTTTTTCAAATCGAACGATCTTTATGAACTCTTCACTCTGACCAGCCCAGATGGGTGTCAAGGGACAGAAACGAGTGCTATTTTTGCAGGTACATAAAATCATTTTACCTACACTGAAATCTAAATTTTGTACAAGAGACTGTCAAAATGCTTATTTATATTTACGTTCATACCTGTATTAGGTACTGGCTCAGATGTTCAAGCCCCGAAACGCCAGTTAAAACGGAAATTTGAAAAGCCACTGGATTGTGCTTCCAAACATGATCTGCATCTTAAGGAGCATGACTCACCTAAATACGATAAGCCATCAGATTCCACCTCAGCAAGCCATTTAATGAATTCTTCTAAAGCAATAGAGCTAGTTGGAGAAACCAAAGGAAACTTGGAAACTTTCAACCAAAACAGTTCTGTGAAAGATGATACACAAGCTACTAATAATATAGATTCACCGATTAAAGAGGAGGAGAAAAATATGAGAATGGCCGAGGGGCCTGTATTCCAAGCACTGCCAGAGAATGCACAGACTTCAGAGAATGTGCAGTGTTCAAACCCCACATTAATTGGTGAAATGAATAGGGCACCTAGTATACCTGTTGGGAGTGGACATAGTCTCATATGTGAGGCAGACAGCTCCCAGGGGAAACAGAACGGTAACTTGGAAGATGAACAGCTGGTAAATAATCCTCACAAATGCACCTCAAAAACAAAGCACGGTATGGCTATGCAAGCACTTGAGAGCCACAGGGGGACCTCTAAAAAGCCAAAACATCACAAAGGTGCCAGATTTGAAGGGGAACGCATCCCATATCTGGTGAAACAAAAGCAATACCGAAAGGGCAACCAAGAGGAGGAAGAAGAACAAAAGAAGAATGATGATTACGTCTTGGAGAAACTTTTCAAAAAATCAGGTAATCTTTTTAGTCATTTACACAACAATGCCAGGTTAGGTTAAAATACAGAAAATGGTTAGGTTAAAATACAAAATATAGAAAATCGGTTTCTAGCGTTGTAATGGCTAGCAGCTACAATGCAATAGATGACTTTTAAACATTTTCTTTAATGTAAATGATCTGATGGAAAATATTTCAGATTGACTCCTTGTACAGTGAAGAGTCATAGGTCTTTTTGTCCAAAGGGTTCTGAGACATGTTGAACCTTTGGTGAAAGGTGCAAGTTTGTGTTTGGTTTTTAAGTAAGTGGGACAGCAGTATGGAGGTGCATGCTGGAGCTGAAGGAGTTAATGGAGTTTCGCTTAACTCGGAGTTGCCCTGAAGAGAGAGTTGCCCAGGTGGAGTTAGCCAATATCCAGCAATACAATGGAACCTTACTAATTTGTACTAACTGGGAGAGCCAATACGACTCAATGAATTTTGACCTCTCACAGCAATCGGAGTGGTTAGTTATACTTTGGTTCACTTGATACAATAGGTATCTCTGCTATCAATGGATGTATTGAAATGCCGAATGTTTCCACTGTCAGTGTAAAAAGGCATTAAGTTTTTTTAATTAAAAGTTCACTGCTTAAATTCTTACACATTCTTTCCTCCTGCTCCCCCTTTTAACACACTCCACTAGGAATACATAGTGTGATGAAGCATGATGTTATTATGGAAGCTTCCAATCCAGATTATGTGCTGGTGGAAGCAGAAGCTACCCGAGTGGCCCAAGACGCCTTGAGAGCCTTAAAGATCTCCCGACAGCGATGTTTGGGAGCAGCTTCTGGTGTGCCAACCTGGACAGGCACCAGTGCTCTGACTGGTGCACCATCTAGACTAAAGTAAGATTTGTATGCAGATGGATTCCTATTCTGCTTTTTTGTGCCAGTTATTTGCTCTGGATTTACTTCAAAAACTATATATGAGGTACAGGGCTGATTACAGGAATTGTAGTGAAATACCAGTTCTCAGATAAAATGTTTGAAAGTGTGTAAGTCCCATTTCCCAGTATTAGGTGTCTAGGACACTTTGGAAAATGGGAGCTAAGCCCCTAAATCTCTTAGGCACTTCTGAAAATGTTACCCCTTGTCTCATATAGTTGAGACCAGATGAAGATATACTTAGAATGAATGAGGGGTCCATATAAATGAAAGTCCCGTTTTGGGGTTGTGATCATTCGAGCTAAGCCAGCTTCAAGCTGGATCAGTACTTGGATGGAAAACCTGCAAGGAACACCTAGTGCTACCGATGCTTTGCTGTCGGAGTTACTGGAGTATTCAGGCATTCCTGGGGGGCAGTGCTCTCTAGCTGTGCCCCAGCCCCCAGAACATTCGTTGCACTGGGCTAGAGGGTGTCAAGTACAAGAAAGCTAGAGGCTGACTTTGTAACACAGTTTCCTAGAATGGCACAGGGGGGTGGCCTAGGTGCCAGGATCTGCCCCGCCATCTTCCAGTCGGACATAAAACCAAAGTCCTGACTCATCGCCTGAAGCATCCCGTGTCACATTCCACATTAGCTTGGATGTCAGAGCCTGGTGTGAATATCGGATTATACAGTGCTATCTAAAATGCCTCTTGCAGTTTCAATCGAATACAGCAAGACTTCACTTCCCATCTCAACCTCATGTGTGATATTGCCATATTAAACTGCTGCTCCGTTGTCTGCTAGAGAGGCGAAGTTTGTAGATGAAATGTGTTTATAAATGTAAATTATCTTGGGTACTGGACAGATTCCTCCTGCTTTTGGGCTCTGATAGTGACAATTTCACCCCATGCGTGTGAACCCCTCGGTCTGTACTTTCTGCAGTTATTGATCACTAAAGGGGCAATGAGGTCCACCATCCTTGAAAGGGGCTCTTACAGCAGTAATTCACCCAAAGTACCTACAGAGTGTTACAATGCCTAGCTAGGAGAGATATTGTAATACATTACTTCTCTTGCATGTTTTTAGGAGTAGGTTTGGTCAGAAAAGGAACCCCACTTTGCTTATCCCTCATTCATCGACTACATCTCGTGGAAAGAAATGCAAGGTAAAGCACAAGCACCGGTTCTGCTTTATTTTTTACATGAGTAGTAGCTGATTTATTTGAAACATTCTGACTTACCTGCCATAAATATCAATAGTTGTCTCATAAATAATGACCATACTTTGTATGTAGAATTCCAACGTTTTTTAGTCCTTGAATGCCGTACAGATTTGATTTCTTTTTCAAGATGTATCATCAAACTCAGTTTAGTCAGTGGCACCAGTCTTTCATTTCATCTTTCTGTGCTCGCTGTGTTTCAAGAGTAGAGTTTCTGTTTTAGCTCGCCAACTACTGGCATATTTACTCAAGTTGTGAGATTAGCACAAGTTGACACTGACGTGTTTTAATTCACTTAGTTAATTCCTGCACTGTGTTGAGGCTGGTTGATTTTCTTTTGTGCAATGCCAGGCAAATTCACGAAAAGTTCAATAGATCCCAAACTCCCACTTTTCCCACAGTATCTATGTTTATTTGCAGGATGCTGATATAACAAGAAAAGAGAAGGCAAAGAAAAATATTCCCAGTGTACATTTTGACGGGAAGATAGAAACAGAATCATCCTCCGGTGCACTAGATTCATCATCTTTGTTAGCTAAGATGAGGGCTAGAAACCACCTTATTTTACCACAAAGGATGGAGAATGAGAGTGATGACAATCTTCAGGCTTCTGCTCCACTCCCTACGTCGACGGAACATGATGAATTGCTGGTGGATGTACGAAACTTTATAGCATTCCAGGCTCGTGTGGATGGAGAGGCTAGTACTCAGGAGATACTGCAGGAGTTTGAATCCAAGCTATCAACAGCACAGTCTTGTGTGTTCAGAGAACTTCTGAGAAACCTCTGTACTTTCCACCGAAGCCCGAATGGTGAAGGTGTCTGGAAACTGAAGCCAGAATTCCGTTGACCCCTTTGATTGAAAGTGCATCTGTAGGTGCTTGACCAAAACTCTCCTCCGCAAGACTTTCTATTCATCTTTTAAACTGGTGGATCCTGTTTCGTGTTATGTTAATGTCTTAATTACTGACTTGTACTGTACCTGGGGCAGCACGTAAGTGTATCCCACTGGAGACATAACTGACCAATTTCCTATTAACTCTATTTATATGAAAAGTGCCACCTACCTCACAATTGAAACAATACAAAACCTTTTCTTTAAAAAAAAAACCGTAATGTAAATGGGCAGAGGAAGAGGTGTATTAACAGTTTATTGCAATAAGAGCTATGGATTTTGCTATGTGATGTCCGATTTTTATCCAGTTTCTGTGAAGTTCAGTCTTTCTGTCGATTACTTGACCGGTCATGGGGGAGGGTTGTGTGCGCCCATTACCCCGCTGAACAGAAATGTTAATTATGAACAGTTTCAGTGGGAAAAGATAATTTGTACTGACACAGTATCAAGAATCATTGAGAGACTTTCATCAGCGTTGGAAATTTGCTTTATGGTATTGCTGCTTTCCTTTTTGCCTGGCATGTCACTAGGAAAAAATTCTGCTGCCATGAAGGTTTAATTGCAATAATAAAGAGCCAACAAAGCATCTGGATGAGTTGAGATTGGTAATGGGTTCTAGAATTCATTTGCCTATTAATCACCACTTCAAAGCCAGCCCAAGTCCCAAAGCACTTGCCTAGTATAATGCTTACTACCACAGACAGTCCCACTGAAACCAACGTGCTAGTAAGGAGTAAGTCTGGTAAGGGATGATTGCTAGATGCCATCCATGGCCTGTGTAATATCAAAAAATCTCACCACAGTCGGTGTTAACTATGACCGGTTTTCAGTCTTGAGCGAGAACCGAATTGGCCATGGAGAATGCACTGCCTTCGCACTGCTGGTGTGGTCCTTTCAGTTCAGGGCTGAGGCACGTTTGTGGTGTGTGAGGCACCATGTTGTACCCTTTCTCTGGATAAAAACCTCAATCTCCAGGGCTCCCAAACCAGCACTAAATGACCATGAATTTCCCTTGAAGCAAGAAAGAGCTGGATTATTCCCCACCGCTGGCACCTAGAATCTCTCTGCAAGATGCCATGTGCCACATAGAGATTTGAATGGGAACGTGACACCCCTCGATGCCAGAAGGACATTCTTGCATTTCTTTGCAGCACCACTAAAACATTGTATCATTTTAAACTAGGAATAACTAAATAGCCCCTGGAGCCCCTTAGAGGGAGAAAGGCAAAGATGATCAACTGCAGGTTTTCCTTTGAATTCATTAGTAAGATGAATAATAAATTCTATTAACTAACTTATTAAACTGAAGATAGAAGCAAAACTTAAAGGTGAAGGGCGAAGCTAGAAGAAAAAGTGTGTTTACTTTCCTAGAAAGATGGCTCTTGAGGTTTTTTCCCCAAACAGGCTTTCTTTGTGTATTAGCCTAGAAGTACTGGGTCCTTGCTTCCCTCTCTTTGCTGAAAGATCCTTAGTGATACGCCATTACCTGAAAAGCAATGCCGCCCCAGATCCTAACTTGAGTTACATCTGTGCCTGCCCACACAAAGGAAAGGCTGGCCAAGAACTGGCATTCCTTCCACACTGAGTCCTGCAACTCAGCTGCAGCCTGTTGTGATATCCACTCTTCAAGGTCGCTGAACTTGCTAAGGACTTCCAATGACCAAAGGGAACCAAAGAGCTGCTATTTCTAATGCAGAAATTCCTAGAAAACATTGAGTCTGACTTCATGCACCAGCAAGGAGCGGTAAAGGGGCAAAACGTTTGTTTTTAGCCAGTTACTTTAAAGATGTTTGTACATTGATTTTGATTGAAAGATTTCAGGGGTTAAGTGTTTATCTCCGGTGCCTCGCAAAGCGTTTGGGTGTCTTTGACATATATAGTATCATGAGCTTTCATGGGCAAAACCCACTTCCTCAGATGAGCAGAAGAAGTGGGTTTTGCCTACAAAAGCTCATGATATATATGTATATAATTTGTTAGTCTCAAAGGTGCTACAGGATTACTTGGTGGTTTTATTTTTAAGTTACAGACTAACACAGGTACCCCCTGATATGGTTTCACATCCGGCTTTCATTCTTAAAGGCATATCATGTATTAGAGGGTGGAAGGTCTGTAGGTCTCTCCTTTGATGTGTTCATGACATAAAGGGAGCTGTATGTGCTTTTATAATTCCTCATTTTTTTATGAGCTTAATAAAATGTCAATAGTAAAAACAAAAGCTTTTTCTAAGAGACTGCTTTACTTCCAGTTTGGGGGTTTAGTTATATAAGAAGCTTTTTGGCTGGGTAAAAGTGAGAAGACCCCCTGGAAATGTATGATCATCTCTCCGTCGATGATCATACATCGAGCGGTCCATCAGATCCTAGAATATCTTTGAGGATGTGTGACTACAACCATTGCATGAGGTTTTGCAGGTTTTCCTTTGGGATGGGTAAGGGTAACTTTACTTGCTGCTTTAATAAAACATGTAGTACAGATAAGACTTCATACTTACGACTGTGACTATCCTTGGACTTTGTGTGTTCCTAGAGTCTCCGAATTTGACAGTGGCACCAAAAGTGGATTTTCACTTGGAGCTTGAAACTGTTGCAACTGGAGCTGAACTTGTGGTAGTTAATACAAAATTATTAAAATCAATTTAAATAAGTAAGTCTTCAAGCACCACTTTGCTCTGGAGCTGGAGGAATGGAGGTCTCAGACCTGGATGGTGCTTGGGCCTTGCACACAGGGTTAAACACCCAACATAGGGGAGTCAGATCCCACCCTGTGGAACAAGAGTCGATGCTGTAGGGTGATCTTTCAATGATTTTACCCTCTGCTCCTCTTTTGCAAAATTGACTAGAAATTTGCAAGACAAAATTATATCCTTACTGATAGATCACCTTTGTCTGCTATAGTCCCTTGATAACTTGACCTTGGCTGGTTTTGACCAGTTTGATTAGTAGTGACATTCCTTGCACAAGGCAGGAAGATTTTCAAAAGCATCTTAACAAGATTTGATCTCTTCAAGCCCATGGCAACTTGGAAAAATCTTTCACTAAATCATTACAGGTACAAAGCTTGTCATGCAACAGGCCAGGCCTTCAGCTGGTACAAATCAGTGTAGTTAGATCCTTCCATGGTGCAAATCAACACTCTTCCTTAGAAGTTAACGGAGCTATGCCAGCTTACTTTACATGAGAACACAGCCCATGGTGTCCAGTCCACCTTGTCGATTATTGGCATTCACTCTTCCCAGAATATGCAACTCTTTAAACAAGTGCTTACTCGAATCCTAGTCAAGTCCAGCAATTTCTCCAAATTCTATGGCCGTGTTTTGGATCTGAGAGACTGTAATTGTCCATTTCCCAACACAATGAATAATTAAACAGGTGTGTTAGTGACAGCTCTGGCTCGTTAAACATTTGGGAAATGTGTTATATGCCTGCTTCCAGTTGGGTTCTCCCGTGCCAATAAGATCCTCTGCTTTTTACAGAGGACAATCTCGTTGAGGTTTTTTTGGTCAGCTGGACTCTATATATAGCTTCTGTGATGTACCTCGAGGAGAGGAACTGTCCTCATTCTACTGTCCAATTCATAACACATTTTTGGGCAACTTCTGATCTCTAGCGTCTTGTAATTGCAGTCCGTAGCTAACTGAGTCAGAAACTGCTCTTAGTTACACTGGCGTAAGTCTGGATTAGCGCAACTGAATCAGTTTTTCAATAGCTACCCACTAATTCAGCTTGATACTGTGAGTCAATACGGCCCCCATACACAACACTGCCAAAATCAGAAGAGGCATAGTGCTGGGTAGAGTAAGGGAGCTTCTTTATGGAGAGAGATTTTTTCCAGCTTTTATTTGAGACTGAGTATCGAGGAAATCCATTCCATAAAGAAAGATGCTATCAAATATCTGTGAGGAAAGGCCACAGAGGAATCCCTTTTGGCAGCACCATGGTGTGAACATTTTCCAATAGATTAAACATGCGGTGCCGGAAAGCTGCAAGAAACAAAGGCAAGACACGATGCCGTAAGAAGAATATTGTGTATTTCTCAGTGAGATTCTCCAGAGAAATCGGCTGCCTCTCAAGGAAGCTTTCAGAGACGAAAACATCTTGGCAGCCATTGCCTATCCAGCAAAGATGCACCTTCTGGGGGGAAGTTATGAAAGGGAATGATAGATGGTCAGAATAAAAATGGTGAAACAGGATGGGCTTAAAAACAAGGGCACAGAGAACACAAGAGCAACTGGGGACCTCAAAGCTCTTCCAAAGACAGGATAATACTTTGCGCTGCTAGAGGCAGCTGGCATTAGTGTTCGGGGGAGAGTTGGGTATGTGAATAAATAGCACTACAGGAAGTCTTGCGGTCCCCTTGTGTACAGGGCTGATTCCTTGTGGAATCTACTTAATGTTCCACCTTGAGCTGTGGATCGGTCACATCCTCAGAGTGAAGAAGATTTAGGCTGGGAGGTATACCAGTGATTCAGTAGGAAGCACTTTTTCTTGAATCAGTAGTGAGCCAACGTTGCTGTGTTGTGTTAGGGGGCGCCTGTACAGCTGGCTGTGTTGTCTGATAGTATGTAAAAGGAGCTACTGACCACTAAAGATCCCGGGCCAGTTTTATCCCTAGACTAGGAGTTGATTCCAAATTCTAACTCAAGTAATTACATTCTGCCTTTCTAAATTTCCCTGAAGTTTTCAATGCGCTACACTGGTGTTCACTGCCTCCCTTACTGGGTCACTGTGAGCTGCTAAAAAGACGCAGCTTTCCCCTGCAGAGTTGGTGAGCTTGAAGAATGAATTTCTGGCCTCGGAAGACGCTGGCCTGATGGATGACCTTAGCGAGTCATTTCACCTCCCCGTGCCTTTGTTTCCCCATCTGTGCAATGGGGATAACGATGCTGACTGCCATTGTAAAGCACTTGGAGACCTGCGAATCCATTACAGGGATGTTCAAAGACTTCACCGGTGTTTCTGAAGTTCTTTTGGGACCCCAGAGCAGCAGGGGGTGGGGAGATGGAAGTGCTTTGGATTCTTGGAAAGGGTTGTACTATGGAAGCAGTGGCAACATGCCCAAAACTGTACAAAATACAAAAACACGGACAGTCTGTGCCCCACAGTTTCCAGGCTAAGCCACATCCTCAGGAGCCAGCATGTTCTGGCAAATCTAGAGCTGGGAGCAAGTCTCCCCAGCAAACAGACACATGGTGATGCCTGCACTTCTGTCTTATTCTGAATTGCTGCTCTGGTGTGAGTCTTACTCCTTTAGCGAGGCCTTTGTGGATTTGTCCTCCAGGGTCGGAGCACGGTGCTTTTATTCAGCAGGGGGGAGGTTAATCCAATGGGCGAGCGGTTGGGCTGAAGAGAGGCTGACAGGCCGATCTCCCACTCGTGCCAGTGCCCATCTCCCACTGGGGTGAGGAGTTAAGCCATGGTTGGAAGAGCAGACGAAGTTCACAAGGGCTCTCCTTCCTGAACTAGCATCACGGACTACCATAGAATCGGGGCTATGGAGCGGAGACGGAGAGATTGGGGAAGGCTGCTGGAAGGCCCAGAGAGAGGCAAGCACGCAGCTTTCTTTATTCCTAGGAAAACGACCCTGCAAAAATGACATTCAAGTTGAAGGTATGTAACAATAACGTATGGGTGAAAATCATTGCGGAAATGTAATTACAAACCAAGCACTACACAGTCAGGACCTTCTGAGCCAACATTATCCTTCCAAGAAATCCGAACATGCTGGGGGATGTCCTTCCCACCCCCCTCTTCCTACCTGCCAAATGGCAGGCTCTCCTTGTTCCTTCTAGACAGCATCCGGCTCTTACATAGAAGTTATGAGGTGTCTGCAAAGATGCACACACTTGGGGTGAAGATAGCTAAGGCATTCAAATAACCTTAACTCTGCCCTGTTTGAACTTCTTGGCTCCCACCTCTTATGGTGGCGTGACTGTGCCGTTATAGCCAACCCTAGGAGTTGACTAATCTTCATGAATCACTACAGGTTGAGCTAAATAGCCAAGTTCTATCATTGGAACTATAACAGACTCTCATCCTCTGTAGAACATTGACCAGTCGGTTACACCCACACTGGAATTTTGTACTCAGTGTAGTGGGGTCTGTTCTCTCACTTGCATTGAGGGTTTCCCCAGAAGCCGCTCTTGTCGATAACAGGAAATGTCTAACAGCACCTGATGCTTAAGGTGCCTAAACCAGGACCTCATGAAAGGTGGAAAAAACGGTGGCCTTTCCTCAACCCGTTGGCCATGCTGAGCTCCCACAATGCCCCTGGAAATCAACAGCCAGTGCTCAAGCAAAATTGAGCCTAATGCTAATTTTAGTCAAAAAGGCCTTCTCAATAACTTAGCTGTTACCAGGCGGGTAAATAAAGCTTTCCTCCGACCACTGGAAAGCATCTAAGGTCCCTTGTTTCAAACAGGTCATCCAATGTACAATCCCGAAGGACTCTGGGAAATTCCACGGTCTAGAACATTAAATAATCCAGTGTTCACCACTCAGTATGCAGCGTGAGCTGGTCTAAGAGTTGACACCAGTTTTCACCACCTGAGACTCTGTCCCTCAGTGTAGACAAAAATTGTGTTTCTAATCCAGCTGCTGGCTGTGGTTAACGTGAGGGCCCACCAGCAGAGGGCAGAATGCTGCACATGGCAGACCTTGGCTACCTCAGCTGCTGTGTTGTGTTTAACAAGTAATCCCCCAGTGAAGGCAAGTCCCTAGAGGACAGTGCATCCCTGAATGGAGAGGTTGACGGTGTCCATCTCTCTATAGGGTGCGTCTACACAGCAAAGTTATTTCGGAATAACAGCCGTTATTCTGAAATAACTATGCGAGCGTCTACACAGCATTTCCGTTATTTTGAAATAATTTCAAAATAACAGACGGCTTATTCCAACTTCTGTAAACATTCTACAAAGAATAACGTCCATTCCAAAACAGCTATTTTGAAATAAGGCCTGTGTCGATGCTCCACTTCTGCTATTTCGAAATAGCCCCTCGCCAGGGCCGTTCTAAGTTATTCCTCCTGGGGCTCTAAATCAAGATAGCATGTCTACATTAGGGGAGCCTGCCTCGGACACATTTTGAGGCTTCTCTGCAGTGTAGACATGCTATTTAGAAATAAGCTATTTCGGAATAACTATTCCGGAATAGCTTATTCCAAAATAATGTGCAGTGTAGACATAGCCAGTGGGAGCACGGAAGAAAGAACAGAGGAACGGCCAGACTGGGTCTAGTCCACTGTCCTGTCTTCTGACAATGGCCAATGCCAGGTGCCCCAGAGGGAGTGACCAGAACAGGTAATCAAGTGATCTCCCCTGTCGCCCATTCCCAGCTTCTGACAAATAGAGGCCAGGGACACCGTTCCAACTCATCCTGTCTAATAGCCATTGATGGACCTATCTTCCATGAACTTATCTAGCTCTCTTTTGAACCCTGTTATAATTGTGGCCGTCCTCTGGCAAGGAGTTCCACAGGTTAATTGTGAGTTTTGTGTGAGGAAGTACTTCCTTTTGTTTATTTTTTAATCTGCTGCCTATTCTATTAATTTGATGTGGTGGCCCCTAGTTCTTGCCTTATGGGAAGCAGCTCTCAGAAACAGATACTTGAGGAGGGGGAGAAAGAGGAGAAACTAGCCAGCAACATTAGGTGAAATCATAAGGACAAAATATGCTCCTAGCCTCCTGTTTCCATTTTGAAGGCTAACTCCACCACAGAGAAGTCAGGCTGCAGTCCAGCCTGGGCTGTAGAAAGCAGCTTGATCTCTGCAAGAGAGGATTCCTCCTGGAGGAGGAGTCTGACACACGGTTGCAGAGGGGGCACAGATGGTTCTCTGACACCAGCCCCCACTGCAAAATTTGGATCTGGCGCCAAATCCTGCAATATTCCATGATGCTCAGGGCTTGTGATTTGGTTCAGACCAGAGCTGCATTTGTGTTCAGAAGTTTGCTGGTATTCTGATCCCGGGATTTGGTTTACACTCACCCCGGTAGTTACTTTTAGCCATGTTTATGGCCTCAAAATCCTCCAGTTACCAAAAAATAGCAGTAAATCCCCATAAAGCTCCCTGCTCAGACTTCCCACTGCCACGCCTACGAAAATATCCCCACCCACCCGTAAGTCCATGTACTTAAATGGCACCTTTCAGCTGGCTTTCAAAGTACTTGCCTTGCATCTGCTAATGAAACCATAACCCCCTAATTGAGTGCATATTATTTTACAGATGAGCTCTCTTTCCCCCAGATAGCTGGCCTCCTCCATGTCTATGCAACTGCTCCTCCCCATTCACAAGAGGTCCATTAACAAAAAGCAGCGTCTTAATGAAATTCAGAGGTAATTCTCCAAACAATATTGAGGATGAAAAAATAGTACAAAAGGACTGAGAGGGGTTAGACGCATGGGCAGCGCACGCCGCACCAGATTACTATCGGCTTGCTTTGTACTGTCACATGTACTGTGATGCCCAGCATGTGGTACCATGCTAAAAACCTGCTTTTAGATTGTCCTTTCAGCTGAGGTATTAATAATCCCATGGTTCTCACAAAAGCAGGGATTTGCCTCAACATCTTTGGCCAAAAACACATTCCCATCCATGCCACTGTTATACACTGCACATTCTCTGTCCAGCTGCCAAGCCACCCCAGAAGCGGCTGCATTTCAGGGCTGTTGTGCATGTAGGGTTTCTTACACCCCTGAGAGCTGGCCAGCTGGGTGGTGCTATGGGACTGGGGGATGTTCGTGTTATCCTCATCAATATTTTCTTTTTGTTTGCTTTGTTTTCCTATGCCGGAGAGCAGTGACGGATTCATGCACAGTAGTTCTGAAGCGCACGGACTCATTTGCAACCGTCTCAAGCCGATCCCCGCTCTCAGCACACTTCTGCTTGCTGTAAACAGGCCCACAGCTGTGCCACTCACATTTATGATTGTATGGTAAGTTCGAGTGAGGTGGGGGTGACTGTGTGTGTTGTGCTGGGACAGTTGTGTTGATTTGTGGGCGGGTTGTATTGTGCTGAGAGAGTTATGTCGATTTGTGTGGGTGGCAAAGGAGGGGTATGTGGTGCAGCAACGGGCGATGTGTGTTTGGGGGTCACTGGGTGCTGATTGTGTTATATGGGTATTGTGTTGGTTTGTGTAAGGGGGGGTTGTGTGGATTTGTGCAGGTGGCAGCTGGGAGCATGGCTGTGACCTTTAGGCCAAGTAATTCACCATCTGTGGAATCTCTCACTTATATAACCAATGAAATGTGTGCATTCAAATTAACAGGAGCGTAAGGGTGGTGATTGGAGGCGTTACGTCTAACATTACAATGGTGTAGGATTTTTGGCAGGGCACAGACACTGTCTGTGCACTACTGTGCACCAGGTAAAGTCACAATGGCGGAGCCCTTAAAAACTGAATGGAACCAGACTGTGACAGCCAGAGACAAGCCACCTTGCTCTCAGCCGCGTTTGTCGTTCCTTCCATCGTCTTACGCTTTCCGGACATTTTAGGCTTCAACATGACACACCCAGTGACATTCCTGGATGCTTATTACAGAGACCGATACATTTATTTGGAGTGCGCTTCAATAAAATGAGGCTTGTAGAGTTGCCTCATTTTCCAATCAAAATAATTTACGCTGCACCCTTACGTTTCAAACAGTGTTTTTACAAGCAATGCATTAAGTCGTAGGATAAGCATGCGGTGCCCAGGTGGGAAGGAGAGTCTGCTAGGACTCTAGAGATTTGGGTTGTATTCCGGATTTCCCATGTGACCCCGGCACGTCATTCAGCTTCTCCCTGCCTCAGTTTCCCCATCTGGAAATGAGGCTAATAATAAGAGAGAAGCTGTCTAATGAGGCAGTCCACCGCTGCCCCCTACTGGATGGATTTCTAAGGGGCTTGTTGTGGATCACAAGTCCCATTCTGCCAGCAGCTGGGAGGTGTTCTCTTCCTCTGAGTGGTAGTGGCTTGTGCTTTTAGAGCTGGACCATCTCAGTTCTACCCCAGTTGTTATCCCCGATGTGACAAGTTGCCACAGCCTGCAGCCCCTGACTACTAGGAAGCCTCAGGCAGCAGCAGATTTGTTACTCGATACAAATGTATCATGGCACTAAAAATCTGTAAAATCCCCTCCTTCCTGCATGTGGAAGGCACTAAAGGAAAAGCCTAGTTCCATTATTATTAGACCCATTTTACAGATAGGAAAAAGGAGATGCAGAGCAGGGAACTGACTCGTAGAGGCACAGCTGAAAATACACAGGTTCTTCCTCTTATTACACTACATAGCCTGGAAAACCCTGAAACTGCTCTCTTGGACACAGCTTGACTGATACCTCTCCTCCCAGGGAGGCAATGGGATTCAGGCAGGTGTGTTTTTATTTACTGAGTCTTGTCTATTGCAGAAAACTGCATTGCTTTGACTGAGGTGTGGTTTCCTTAACATGGTGCAAACCCCGGCGTGAATGATCTTAATTCCAATTAAGGCTTGTGGCAGTTTAACTTAAGTCAATTAGGAATTGGCTTGAGCGCTCTCACAGGGAGCCAGGCGAACCCAACTAAGAGCATCCATTCTACAGCTTATTCCAGCTTAACTCCCCTGGGTTAGACAATGATTTAAATTACACCTACATGGGGACAGAGCCTAAGAGGACAGGGGATCTGCTCCAGGGATCTTCGCTTAGTTCACCTGCTTCTGCTGCAGATGTTCCCCTTGAGGTGGGCATCTTATAGGAGACCCTGCTTAGCTATCATCAAGAGACTCCTGTCCCCTGCGTAGGAAGCTATACAGCTGATGACTACCAAGGGCTTCCATTGCCACGCTGTGTCTTTAAACCCAGGGGGAGGGGACCTTCAGGCTGGGGGTTGAATCCGGTCCCCCAGGCTCCAGCATCGGGGAGCCCCCCACAGAAGCCAGGGGGACCCACAAAATCGACTCGCCTGGGGACCCCTGCTATGCAAGAGGCATGGGAGCATGTCAGTGAGATGGGCTTTGTGACACCCCCGACGGCTTTTCCTGTGGGTCAGCAGCCCCTGGCCCAAGAAAAGGTTTCCTGCCGCTGCTTTAAACCTTAAAGCAGCCCAAGGTAAACGGATTGGGGCTCATTTCTCTCCCTGGCCCCAGGGGGCATTGTAGGCCCATATCCACTCCTTCCTCCCTGCATGTTGTGGGGCCAATGCGGTGGCCGGGAATTTGCAGCTTCTGGGGGGATCAGCCCCAGCCAGAACCTGCCTTTGCTTCTCTGAGTCTCTCTGCTTCTCCCCGTGGGGGTCTCTGACTCAGCTGGGCTGGGCCCCACTCCAGTCCCTTAACCCCAGGGCCCGTCCTTCCCTCGCTACTACCCCCGAAGGCATTTCGCAGCTAGGGCGCTGCAGGCAAATGGCTTGTGTGATGCAGAGCAGAGCAGGGAAGGGACACGCCCCTCATTGAGACACAGCCCCTTGCATTGGGCCTTTCACAGGCCTTCAGCCTGGGGAATGGGGCAGGGCGTGGGTCTCCCTGAGCACCTCCTGAGGAGTGTTTGATGAGGGAGAGCAGGGCTGGCTGGGCACAGTTAGCAGGGTGAGGCCAAGGACTGAGAAGGGGGGATTGGGGCTTAGGCCTAGAGAGAACAGAAAAGACCCCCCCCCTCCCCTGATTGCAAAGGGACCAGCTGCCAAAGGCCTGGAATAAAGCCACCTCCACTTTGCCCCTTGCAGGAGCTCCGCCCCGGCCACACCCCCCACCAGGTGCTGGCATTTGTCATGCAGCCCTCTGCCTGGTAGGAGCTTCTGCAGCCCAGGCTGGGCTGCCAGTGACAAGGCGCAGAGCCCAGCTCAGCGGCTGCTGCCTTTCTCCTGCCCCGGCCCGAGAGGACCCAGGGCCATGGGGGCATCCCGGGACCTGCGCTGCCTGGCCTTGCTGCTCCTGCTGCTGGGCCAGCCCGCTGGCACGGCCCGGGGGCCGGTGCGGACGCAGAGGACAGGGCTTCTCGCCGAGGCCCTGCGGCGGCTGCAGGAGGTCTTTGACATCGAGGCCCTGCCCCACGACGTCTTGCCCCACAAGAAGCCGCCCCAGTTCATGGTGGAGCTGTTCCACAAGGTGGCCGATTCCAATGGGATCACCAAGGCCCCGGGGCTGCTGGAGGGGAACATGGTGCGGAGCCTTGAAGACCGAGGTAAGCTACGGGGGG
>JANRFK010003679.1:3668811-3680000 GCA_030068395.1 Apalone spinifera | reverse complement strand
TGCTCATTTGATCCCCCTGCAACCACGAGCCATGGGGCCTGACATTCCACCCCCCCCAGTGCTGGTTGCACCCCGTCATTTGCAAACCCCTGTGTTAGAGTAAATGTGACAAGACAAAGCCAGGGAGGCAAATTCCCTCCTCCCCTCTCCCCGGTATAACTCCACTGAAGCTAATGGGTGTGTGGGGAGAGTGAGGCTGTATATGGGGGAGTGAGGGGAATGTGGAAGGGGGCTGGGTGATATAAGGGGTTTTGTGCTTACCTGACCCCTATAGATAAGCTTTTATGTGGAACCCTTTTGCTACAGGCCCATTGCTACTTAGTGAATGCAGGGTGGGGGTAGGGAGGGAGGCACCTGCATTGTGAATTCAAAATAAACACGGGTGTGATTTAAAAAAAAAACTTTTAAAATCTCCTGAACCCTTAATAATCAGTTTGCTCATTAGAGGCCCTGGCTCTGGTGTGGTTATATGAGTTGGGTTGGCTGCGAAGATCCATTTTTAATACTATTTGTACCTCAGGGTCGTAAGCCTCTCACTTATTTTACCACAGAGATTTGAATCGTTTTTTCTATGCCTGCATGTGACCTCTTGCCCTCTCCTGGAAAGTCAGCGTCGCCTTGCTGGAACTGCAGTGTGGCTCGCATGCTGGCCTGGTTGTTAACGATCCCCTTTGCTTTCCAGATTATTTTGATCAGTCTTATTTCTACTTCAACATCTCCTCGGTCGGGAAAGATGAACAAATGCTGAAAGCCGAGCTCAGAGTTTTCAAGCTCAATAAAAACCACGTGCCCCAGAAATCTTTTTGGCAACATTTTCTCAAAGTAAGTGGTGGGGGCGAGGCGGGGGGGAAATGATCCGTCGATTAATTATTCATTTGTTGTCATGAATAGGACGATGTCTTTAAGCGAACCAATTTTTAAAAAAGAAACAAGCATGAAAGAAAATGAGACTGCAACCACTTCGCCCATTAAATTGTTCCATGCTTAACGTGATTACTGCCAGCAATGTAGAAGTTAGATCTGTTTCTTTGACGCCAACAAGCAAAGAGATTCAGCCAGGTTTTTGGGGGCTGTTGCAAAGCTATTGGGGCTTCCATCCTCCCCAGCTTTTTGCAATAAAACAGCTCACGAGAGCTCATGATGCCATCTATATGTTTTGTTAGTCTTTAAAGTGCTACCAGACTATTTGTAGTTTTTTAAGTTTATCATTTTTATGTATATGTACATTACCAAATATACAAGTTCTTATTATTACTTACCCCTAAAAATATTACTGAAGGTTGCAGGTATATATATCTATAGTGCTTTGGATATACAGAGAGATCTGTATCTGTAGCTATCTAGTAAATGTACACGACTTCTTGCTCTGATGTGAAACAGACCAGAAGCAACCTGTTAGTTTCAGTCCAGGTTACCAGACAGGGGAAATCCATCCTGGAAGTGAAGGAAATGCGTGTGTTTGATGTTGACTTTTTTGTTAGAGGGAATAAGTTGTCCCCCCACTTAATGCTGTTACGCTGTATTACCCTATTTCAGGTGGAGGTGCATGAGGTTTTGGACAGGGGAAGTAAGCCAGAGAGAAGAACTCTCATTTCATCCAGACTGTTGTCGATGTACACCGAAGGCTGGGAAGTGTTCAACGTCACGCAGACAGTAAGCAGAGAATTCTTAGTTCCATTGTTTTTAATGCTAACGATATTGTAACACATTCACGGCCCTGGGTAGGAACTCCATGTATGCCAGTGGGCTGGAAACTGAAACTTCAGGGCATTAGCAGAGACAGGACCTTAAGTTATGTAGCTCCAAAGCCCGATAAATTGAGCTAATAGAGGATCCTCTTATTATTTAGAAGTTGCATACAGCCTACAACAACCAAATAACCTTAACTCTGCCTATAGTGACAGCAGGCAATGACTACATAGCTATGAAACAGCGAGGAGTCCTGTAACACCATAAAGACTAACATTTATTTGGGCTGAAGCTTTCATGGGTCAAAATCTTGTGCCCAAATAAATGTTAGTCTTTAAGGTGCCACAGGACACGTTTGCATAGACACAGACTAACACAGCTACCCCTCTGAGGCTTGTCTACATAGCTACGATTAAGGTATTTTAATGTTTGCAGCCCACGGTAAATGACACCAATTGCTTGGAGAAATTGGTTTTTCATTTTT
Organism: Apalone spinifera; assembly: GCA_030068395.1. Lineage (NCBI taxonomy): Eukaryota > Metazoa > Chordata > Testudines > Trionychidae > Apalone > Apalone spinifera. The sequence goes on along the minus strand of JANRFK010003679.1, from coordinate 3,677,827 downwards.
GTTGTTGCACTTACGACATCACTATAGGGCAGAGTTAAGGTTGTTTGGATGTTTTAACTTTATATTTTCCATACCTTAATATCTCTGGAGTCTTATAAGTGTATCTTTAACTCTAAATCTCTCTGGTTTGTAGTACTTATTTTGGAGATACCCTTAAATTATTGTGCTCTCAACCTTCTCTCCATCTGAAGCGATTTCTCTGGGGGCTGTTGGCATGTGGGGAATTTCACTTAACGCAACAAAATTACCCATCTGATAAGAGTACTGATTGAAAATCTGTAGCATCAGCCTCATATGAATATTTAATTTTATCATGAGGATCATATTCACAAGCGTGCTGTGGCTGACCGGTCACATTACTTCTGATGTCCCAGTGGCCTGAGCCAAGAGTCAACCTGAGCCAGTGACCGAGCTTTACCTGTTACTCTACAATAGTTAGATACAGCAATTGTCAATAACTTAGCTTGCTTGCATGATTCTACAGATGTAACCTGTGCATGAGATGTAAATGAGTTTTAACAATATGGAAGTTCTGGAGCAGCTGTATTTGTTCCATTAGTAAAATTACTTAGGAAAAGAGAAGTTGGACAGAGGGTTCTAACTTCCTGACGAGGATCTAATCTAAAACTCATTTTAACTTGTAGGTTAATCAGTCAATTTGCTAGTAAATTCTCCAAAACTTAGAGAGAAAGGCTGTCGTTTTGCAGAAGTTACAGACCTCCCCGCCGGCTCCTGCACCCGTTTTGTGGTCATGGATGGTTGGCTGGTGGTCCGTGGAAAGGTTTGCATTGAGCAGGGTGGGCCAGAACATTTGACAATCCCTGGCCTATTCCTGCTCCCCATCTAAACATTATTTAATCCGAATGAGAGCGGCTCCTTCAAATGCCTTTTTCTTTTTGTTCCAAGGTTTCCAAATGGGTTGGAAACAGCAGCAGGAACCACGGCTTCCTGATCACTACCACTCATGTGTCTAAAAACAAAATGGAATTCAACTTTGTCAGGTTTGCCAAGAGCCAACACAATCTGCGGGACAGTCGGAATGCCTTCCTGGTCCTCTTCACCAATCATGACCGGCAGAGAGCTTCCCACTTCCTCCCCTCCTCTACAGGTCAGTCAATGCAACAGTAACTCTTTGAGCAGAAAATCTCACTCGTTTGTTCTGCTCCTGCCTGGTGCATTTTCTGCAGATTGTTTCGTTAGTCAGATGCAGTTGCTGGCCCTGAAGCTGATTCCAGTTTGCCACTGTTAAGGTTGTTTTGATACAATCGTTTTTTTATTTACATTCTAAGAACATCAGAGCGGCCAGACTGGGTGAGACCAAAGATCCATCTGTCCCAATATCTTCCAAGAGTAGCCAATAGCAGATGCCCCAGACGGAGTGAACAGAACAGGGAGTCATTACATGATCCCTCCCCTGTCACCCATTTCTAACCTCTGACAAACAGAGGCCAGGGATGTCATCCCTACTCATCCTGGCCAATAAGTATTGATGGACCTAATCTCCATGAATTTGTCTAATTCTTTCTTGAACCCTGTTAAAGTCCTAGTCTTCACAACATCCTCTGGCAAGGAGTTCCACAAGTTGGCTCTGCTCTGCATGAAGAAAAAAGTCCTTTTGTTTGTTTTAAACCTGATACCTGTTAATTTCATTTCCTGGGGGCAGGAGGAGTGCACGAAGCCCTGTGTGCTCCCCCTCCTAGGAGTTGGGCCTGCTGCCAGCCACATCTGGGGCACAGTGCAGTCTGTGGTGCCAGGACAGGCAGGGAGCTGCCTTAGCCCCCCGACTGCTCATCTGATCCCCCTGCAGCCACGAGCCCCAGGGCCTGGCATAGGAGGGCGGAGAGACGATCACAGTGGTCCCGTCTGGCCTCGGACTCCAACTCTAGGGATGTGACCGTGCGCTCGAGTACACGGTCACACGCAGTCGCCTCTCCATCCCCGCTGCCTCTGTAGTCGAGTACAGCCGGTACACGCACTGGCTGCCACTTCCCCTCCCTTGTGCGTAAACGTGTAGCTGCTAAAAATGTTCATTTTTACACACATACACACGCCTTTTAACATCCCTAGAGGACGCCCTCCAGATTTGGTCCCGCGTGCGGAGCAGCCTCACGCGTCAATATTTCCGATTTACAACCCCGTCGTTGTCTGAGGTTGGGTCTACACTTCCAGCTGGGGATGTGATTCCCCTGCCTGTGTGTCCGTCCCCGCGCAAGCTCGTGCGACTATAAATAGCAGAGTAGCCACAGAAGCAGCGTAGTGGAGACACGAGCAAGCCGGGGTAGCATGCACATGGCTAACCCATGCCTCCGCTGCCATTCCTCGTGCTCTGCTCTTTGCGTTTGCCTGAGCTCGGCACAAGCGCTTCCGTGCACACACCAGGGCCTCCCGCCCTTCCTCATAGTGTAGCTGTAGCATAAAATGTCCCTGCCGTTCCGCAAGCAGGAGAGTCGTGTTTAAATATCTGTGTCAGGGGGACGCTCTCCTCTAAGAGCAATAACCTGGCCCCAACGTAGGGGCGAAACCGCTGCATTCTTCCTGGCTCAGGCGTACTTACCCCATCACGTCCTCTCGCTTTTAGAATTCCAACCGGCCGCGCCCGACGATGCTGCTTCCTCCTCCTTGCCTCGCCAGAACGAGGTCTTGGCAAACGTCAGAGTGAACAAGAGCAGAAGAATTCGGGACACCTCGGCCTTCTCCCCCAGAGACCCCATTGTGCCATGCCAGCTCAGCGATCTCTTCGTGGACTTCCATGAGATCGGTTGGGCGGGCTGGATCATTTTCCCACGTGGCTACAAGGCTTATTACTGCAAGGGGGCCTGCCTGTTCCCCTTGGGGGAAAGTCTCCGGGCCACCAACCACGCGACGGTCCAGTCCATTGTCCACACGCTGAAGCTGTCCAAGGAGGTCAGCACGCCGTGCTGCGTCCCGGACAAGCTGAATTCCATCAGCATCATGTACTTCGACGACAATGAGAACGTGGTGCTGAAGAATTACAAAGACATGGTGGCCGCCAGCTGTGGCTGTCACTGACGCGAGCCCTCTCGGCCGGCCACCGCCTGGGGTACGGACTCCTCCCTGGGGTGCTGAAGGTGGATGCTTTGTGTTTGGGTTTATATCCTGGCGACTCCCAGCCAGGGGGTGTAGCACCCCCAGAAAGCCTGGATCCAGCACCTGGAACCTTAATAACGTTGACAAGGGATGTAGCCAGCCAGTCAGCGCTGAAAGGGCTCTACCACCGGGCTCTATCCATAGAGAGGAGACTGCTCCCAGCTCCCCGGACCAGCTGGCTTGTCTAAGAGTCCTGTGCTCCCCAGCCTGCAGGGACAATGCAGACGAGGGGTTGGGGGCTGCTTCTGCAGATACAAATCAGTGAGACAGAGCGGGACTGGCGTTAATCGGGGCCAGCACATCTGAGGCAGAAGGATCGTGAGGAAATGCTTCGGTCTGGTTAGTCTAGTTGGAGCAGGGAGCCCGGGTGGGGTCTAGTTGTTAGAGCCGGGGGGAGGGCGGGGGGTTGGGTCTGGAAGTCAGGACTCCTGCTTTCTATTCCCTGCTTGAAGGGGGGTACCTCTGGAGCTAGTCCCCAGGCCGGGCTCACTCCCAGTGGGGGTATTTGTCCAGTACCCGTTCCCAGGGAGCTAGGCCTCTTTAGACCAGGGGTGGCCAACCCACGGCTCACCCCTGAAAGTGCGGCTCATGAAGCCTCCCCGCGTGCCCCTACAATCGTCCCCTGTGTGTTCACCAGATGCAGGGGAGCCATCCGGTGCGGCAAAATGGTGCTGGTTTTAAAGGGGCAGTGTCCCTTTTTTTTTTTTTTCTCAACAACTGTGATTGGTGGGGAGCTCTTTTTTTTTTTTTGGTCAACCATTTTGGTGCGGCTTTTTGCATTTTTTCCACCGCTGTTTTGGCTCTCTTCGTTTAATGGGTTGGCCACCCCTGCTTTAGACTATGGTTAGTGTCCTTCAAAGTCATCACGACACTAAACTGTGGAGACACTCGAAAGGCGTCCTGACACATTCCTGCCCCGGCCCAGGAGATTTGGCAGGAGCTGGGGACTACACATCAGGCAGGGGCAAACTCAGAGGGGGCTGAAACCTAGGGGGGGAAGGGAGAGCAGAGGAGCTGGGTTAAAAGAACCTGGGATGGGGATGGGAGAAGTGTATGCAAATTAAATGATGCATATTTATCAATTATGCAAACGTGGCATGGCTGTATTTGCATAGGGTTCCTATTTGCAGGCCTACCGCCCTGAGCGTCAGGTCCTGCCCTGCCTACCAACAGGCACCCAGCAATCCTGAGCACACAGTGGAAGAGCCATGATCCAGCGCCTGCCAGGGATATCAACTCTTGCATGGGCTTTTGCCCACACCCTCGGACACCTCTCGTTTCTGCCGCGAGAGGGGGACCCTGGTGTCCAGGCTGCTTTCTGCTGTGTGTAAAGGGCAAAAGCCAGCCAGGCCTGGCCATCTCGCTCCACTTTGCCACATGCTCTCGGGTGTGGGGGTGACGGCCGGCCATGCAGTGGAGACAGTAGAAATAGCAGAGCACCTTGTCAGGCAAACCCTGTCCTTCCTCCAAGTTCAACTGTCCTTTTCTGGAGGCTTGTCCGCTGCAGTGGGCTGGAGAAAATATTTATTCTCTAGGGAAATACTTTTGTGTCTGTAAATAGCAGTGTCTGTAAGTGGCAAACCGTCCAGCTGTTTGCATTATCCGAATGCGAGGAATATTTGTAATGAATCTAGAATAGAGGACGTTCCATTTTCAATAAAATTATTAAATATGTCTTCAGTTTGTTATTGCACCTCATAAGTACGGCCAGACTGGGTCAGACCAAAGGTCCATCTAGCCCAATGTCCTGTCTGCTACCAGTGGCCAATGCCAGGTGTCCCAGAGGGAGTGACCAGAACAGGGAAACATCCAGTGATCCCTCTCCTGTCATCCATTTCCGGACAAACAGAGGCTAGGGACACCATTCCTTCCCATTCTGACTAATAAGTATTGATGGACCTAACCTCCATGAATTTATCTAGTTCTTTTTAGAACCCTGTTAAATTCCTGGTCTTCACAATATCCTCTGGCAAGGAGTTCCACAAGTTAACTGTGCATTGTGTGAAGAAAAATGTCCTTTTGTTTGTTTTAACCCTGCTACCTATTCATTTCATTTGGTGACCCCTACTTCTTATGTTATGGGAACAAACAAATAACTTTTCTTTATTCACTTTTTTCATGCCTAATCTTCTCTGTTATAAAATGAAAAGTCCAAGTCTTTTTAATCTCTCTTTATATGGGACCCGTTCCAATCCCCTAATCATTTTTTTGCCCTTTTCTGAACCTTTTCCAATGCCAATATGTCTTTTCTAAGATGAGGCGACTCGATCTGTACGCAGTATTCAAGATGTGGGCATACGATGGCTTTATATAGAGGCAATAAGATATTCTCTGTCTTATTCTCTATCCTTTTTTAAATGATTCCTAACATCCTGTTTACTTTTTTGGCCACCGCTGCATGTGGAGTGGATGTTTGCAGAGAACTGTCTTCAATGACTCCAAGATCTCTCCCTTGAGGAGGAGTAGCTAAATTAGCCCCCATCATATTGTATGTGTAGCTGGGATTATTTTTTCCAATGTGCATTATTTTACAGTTATCAATGTGAAATTCCATTTGCCATTTTGTTGCTCAATCACTTGTTATATTGGTCAATTTCCATTCTAAGGCCTTATTTAAAACAAGGGGGTGAAAAGATTCCTGAGCCATCTATTTGAGGCACATTCTGGAGCGGGCCTGAGATTGTTTCCCAAGATGCAGAAGAGGCAAAAAGAAGTTTGTTTTGCAGGTGTCTGCGTTCCTCTTTGAAAAGCTAATCTTGATGCTAATTTTGAAAAACTTCCTGTCAGGAATAAATTGCCTAGGGGGGTTGTGGAATCTCCATCTCTGGAGATATTTAAGAGCAGGTGGGATAGACGTCTGCCAGGGATGGTCTAGACGGTGCTTGGTTCTGCCGTGAGGACAGGGGACTGGACTCGATGACCTCTCGAGGTCCCTTCCAGTTTTACTGTTCTAGGATTCTATGCTGTTGCATTTATTATTGGGACTAACCCTGGGAAGCTGTAACTGAAAGTCCCATCTGCACCCAGCATAGTTCAGACCCCCACACACTAGCCCAATGACACTGAGTTACAAGCGCACAAACACCCTGACCGTGCCCGCAACACAATCACTTTCAATGCAACTGTGTCCTTCCCTGCACACAGCATAGAGTCACCTGTTTTCTCTGGGACATCTTTATGGGCCCCCCACTTGATTCAGATGACAGACAGAAGAAAGTTTTCTATTAAGGAGCAGATATAATTAAGTGATGGCTGAGCTGAATACTGGATAGCACAGTTCCGTTCCACAGCAGGTGAAATATGCAGCCGAGTTACCGCCACTCGATACTTTAAATTATTTTTTTTCTGTGCCACTTCACAGAGTTTCATTCTGGCCCATTAAACACTGATCATTAAAATAAAATCTATTGGACCTGTTTATCCTGGACTCTGTAAGGAAATGTGGTTCATCATAATGCCAAGGGGAAAACCGAGAACAGCTCCAGGACTTGCCATTAGGATAACAATGGTGCATACGTTGGCTTTGATTTTTGGAGTAATAAGACGCATCGCTTGTTGTTCAATAACAGCTCTAAGTAAGCGTTCCTGGATAAGACATGCTGGGTTGTGAGGCAGTGGGTTAGTCTAGGGATGTAATCGCAGAACCATAGAAAACTAGAATTGGAAGGGATCTTGAGAGATCACTGAATTCAGTCCCCTGCCCTCACGGCAGGACCAAGCACCATCCATCCCTTACAGGTGTCTAACCTGCTCTTCAATATCTCCAGTGATGGAGATTCCACAACCTCCCTAGGCAATTTATTCCAGTGTTTCACCACCCTGACAGTGAGGAAGTTTTTCCTGATGTCCAACCGAAACCTCCCTTGATGCAATTTAACCCCATTGCTTCTTGTCCTGTCCTCAGAGGCCAAGGAGAACAATGCCCCCTCCCCCTCCTCCTTGTAACATCCTTTTAGATACTTTAGATAACAGTGTAGTTGATTAACCGATAAGCAAAAGCTTCTCGGTTAATGCTATAGAGTCTATAGACTATATGCATTTCCTTGCCCCAGCCCTCCCGTAATTTTTTTAGCAGGTTGGCCAACAGCCCGGCTCAGTGCTGCATCCGAAGCCTACCCCCACTTGCGGCTCTGCATTTAAAGTGTATCAGGAGCCAGGCAGGCAGCCCAGCTCATTCCTGGCTCATGCCGGGTTCAGAAGCTCATACCCCACCTGGATACGAACTGGTGCCACCCCACACTGCTGCGTCTGTATCAGAGGCAGCAGCACAGGGCGAGAGACAGCCGGTCCATGAGGGGAGCTGGTTTTTAAACTGACTCCCCTCGCGGAGCAGCTCCCACCTGGCACCCCGCAGAGGCAGCAGCAAGGAGAGGCAGAAGGCTCCTCAGGAGTGAGGCTGGCGCGCACTGGCTGCCGGCGCCAACCCCGGGACTATAGAATAGTCGAGGAACCGATAAGAATCCGTGAGGTTCCTCGACTCTTCAATTCACCGATATTTCACATCCCTGGGTTAGTCTCAATGCTTGCACCAAGCAGGTGTGTAGGTGGCATAAGCAAAGCAGTAGCCAGAGATCTGACAGGCTTCTGGATTTCTGTCAGAGCGGACAGTGTGGAAAAGGCCTGGGACTCATTTGGAGTCTACCAGTGGCTATTATTACCAATACTAATTTGTATAACAGTAGCCTCTAGAAGACTCCGCCCCCTATTGTTTTAGGCACCGTGTAAGCACTTGGCGAGCGGCCGCCTCCCCCCTGAAGCGTTTACATACTTAATAGACTGAAGGGTTTGAAAGGGAATCTCAAAGGGATTCAGGCTGTACAATGCCTAGCCTTTCGGCTCCTCGGAAATCCGTGGCAGACCCCTAGCAATTCACAAAGTCTGAGGGAGATGGCTTGCACCCCTCTACAATAAAGGGGAAGATATCGGTACCTAAGAATAGGCTCCCCAAAAGCCAGCACACTAGGGGGAGAGCTGCCTCAACTAGCCAAGGAAAGAGGCAAGCTGGAGGGGGAGGTGCGAAGCCCCACGGCCTCACAGAGATAGGCATTAAATCCCGATTGCAGGAAGGCCCCTGGCTCTGTTTAGTGATCCGCGAATGGGAACTTCCTGCATGGGGTCTGGAGGCTGAGACGCCTGGTTTTGTGGGACTGAATAAAGCCTTCTGCCTATCTGTACAGGAGTTAGTTGGGGAACCGCTTAGCTGATGGGTCAGCACGTTGATCTGGAGTACAGGGGATCCAATGGCAGCTCCCCTCTGCCGGCCGGGGACAAAGGATTTGAACAGGGGTCTCAGCTCTCAGCGGGAAGCTATGCAATATTGTGCAATGAGGCCCCCTCTGTTGTTCGTGTTGAAACTGTTCCGCTCTGGATCAGCGAGGGCAGAGAATGGTATAAATGATTGCCTTACAGATGCTTAGCGTATACATAGAGGCATATCATAAGCGGATAAAAAATAAAGCATCCGTGTCATGAAGCAATGGGACAAGATCTCTCTCTCTCTCTCTCTGAGGTTCATGGGAGTTTGGATGTCAGGTGGGGAGGGTGAATTCATTCTGCCTTTCTTCCCCTTGGGGAAATGCTTTGGGTATTTAGCTTTATGGCTGTTGAGGGTTTAATTTCAGGGTTCTTTTTGGCTGTACTAGCCTATTGTCTGCGGCCCAGTGGGAAGGGGAACAGTTTGTGGTGGATTGAAAGAACGGGGTTTGCTTCATTTGGGCAAGAGAAGACTGAGAGGGGACAGGATAGAAGCTTTCAAGTATCAAAAAGGGTGTTACAAGGAGGAGGAAGGAAAATGAGTTCTCCTTAACCTCTGAGGATAGGACAAGGAGCAATGGGCTTCAATTGCAGCAAGGTAGGACATTAGGAAAAACTTCCTGCCTGTCAGGGTGGTGAAACACTGGAATAAATT